>WOXC01000653.1:0-406660 GCA_011680675.1 Gymnobelideus leadbeateri | reverse complement strand
CCCTCTCCGCCTCCGCCCCCTCCTCCTTTCCCCGCTCCAGCTCCACTTAAGGCTCTTCCCCTCCCTCTTCCTTTGCCTCCCCCTCCTCCCAAGCTTTACCGCTCCCGGAGGGCGGGGCATTCCGTTATTCAGGTTGCGGGGCCGGCGAGCGGGCAGGAGGGGGAAGCCCCGGACCCTGGATGCTGCAAAAGCGTTTGGATTTGGGGTTGGGTGGACAGAGCCCTTTATGCAGGTTGCGGGGCCCTATGGTGGGGCCCGGTGCTCTGCATAGCGGCCGGAGGGGTGCTGGCGAGCAAGCAGTGAGGCGCGGGTTATGCAGGTTCCGGGGCTCCCCGCCCCCCCTCAGCCTCCCCGCCCCACTGTGTTGTCGCCTCTCCCTCTCGCTGCTTCACTTCACGGGGCGAACATGGCGCACAGCTGTCGGTGGCGCTTCCCCGCCCGGCCCGGGACCACCGGGGGCGGCGGCGGCGGGGGGCGCCGGGGCCTAGGGGGCGCCCCGCGGCAACGCGTCCCGGCCCTACTGCTTCCCCCTGCGCCCCCGGCCGGCGGCGGGGGCCCCGGGGCGCCCCCCTCCCCCCCGGCCGCGGCGGCGGCCGCGGCGGCGGCGGGAAGCAGCGGGGCCGGGGCTCCGGGGGGAGCGGCCTCCGCCGCCTCCTCCTCCTCCGTCTCCTCCGCCTCCTCCTCCTCCGCCGCTGCCGCCGCCGCCACCTCCTCCTCCTCCTCCACAGCCGCTTCTGCAGCCCCGTCGTCGTCGTCCGCTTCGTCTGCGTCTTCGTCGTTGTCCTCAGCCTCCTCAGGGCCGGCCCTGCTCCGGGTGGGCCCCGGCTTCGACGCGGCGCTGCAGGTCTCGGCCGCCATCGGCACCAATCTGCGTCGGTTTCGGGCCGTGTTCGGGGAGAGCAGCGGGGGAGGCGGCAGCGGAGAGGTAAGGGGGCGGGGGAGCCCCCGGCGCGGGGTCCCGACCCTCTGCGGAGCCCCCAGACCCACCCTCCCTCTCCACCCCTCTTCAAGTACCGAGCATCCCAATCCGGGGACCACCCTGAGCCTGGGCCGGCTCCCTTCCCATGCTGGGACCCCATCCCCTTGCGTGCGAGGACAGACCCTCACCCTGGGCTTAGCTCTTGCCCAGCCAAGGGTTGACATTATCCATGACGACCCCCCTTTCCTCCCAAAAAAAGAAAGAGGAAAAAAAGAAACAGCCCTGAGCACAGACCTCCCCTACCCCCTTCGGATTTCCCATCCCGGGGCCGATCCCCTCCTCCCTTTGACCAGATTACCTCATCCTAGTAAGATTCCTCCCTCCTCCCATCCTAGAGACCTGATCCCGCCACATCCCCGCCTCTCTCTCCGGGCAGATGTTGTACTCCTGGGGCAGTTTCCCTTTAGGACATCCCTTCCGAGGAAGGCCTTTCGGGGAGCTGCGTGCCAGTCCCTCACCCTTGGGGGCAGATGCTAGCCCGGCGCCCCCAGCTCCCTTTCCTGCCCCTCCCTTCTTTTTCATCGTCCGAGAGATATTTTCACCCCATTCCCCATCCAGAGCCCTGTATTCCCAACCACTCCCCCTCCATTCCCCCCACATAAGGTAGCTAGATCTTCCCAGCCACTCCACGAGAAATACCTTCCCTTCTCTTCTCTGTCCCCTCCCCCCGCAACCTCCCGACTGGGAGGACAGTCTAGATTTCCCACCTTTAAGGGGTACAGATCCCTATCAAGAGAGGGAGATAACCCTATTTCAACTCCACCCTTCCCTGGTTCTAGAGAAAAGAATTAGCTACGTGTAGGGAAAAGAGCCCGTTACTGTTCCCTTTCCTATCTAAGAAGAGAGTAGAATGGCGGCCCCCCCTCCGCCCCAGCCCCTGCAGGTTTTCCCTCCAGCTCTGGGGAAGGGGGCCCCGAGAGGGGAGGTGGGAGGGGGGCACTCAGCAGCATCCTCCCAGGGGAAGCAGCTGCTCTCCTACCCCACCCACTGCGCCTGGGAGCACGCAGTCTCCAAGCCTGGCTCCCTTCCGCCCTCTGCTTCTTTTTTCAGTCATTTGATTATTGATCCATTTCTTTCCAGGCCAGTCCTAAGGTTTGGAAAGAGTGGGAGAAGCAGGGTTGGGGGTGAGCAGGACAGAGATAAAGGGACAGTTTTTCTTTAATGTGGGTTGGTGGTTTGCTGGTGGCTGGGAGAAAGCCGAGGATATGAGACAGACCCTGCCAAGAAGAATAATGCTTTCCTAATGGGATTGATAGTAGGTGAATAGAATGCTCTTCTCTCCCTTTTATAAATCCATGAGTATTTGGGTGAGAATCTTAGTGCAGGGGTGCCGTTGAACACCCTTTTAACTGAATAAAGAAAAGTTGCCCGGGGCAGGGAAGTTGAGTTCAGGTCCAGCCAGTGGCATTGCTGCATTTGTTTTCCATTGGACATAGAGGGAGAGTTTTGATTCACAGGGATGGGAATGGGGTAGGGGGGATGCAGGGAGGAGGAAGAGCAGCTGCTAGGAGTTGAAGGGAAGGGGGGTTAAGGGGGTACTGTTCTGTAGTACACTTGATTGAAACAGAAAGGGAAAGATAACCAGCCGTTTCCTGCGTGCTCTGCCGTTGGTGCACACAGAATATCCTCGGCAAAGCCCCCTTGTTCCCTATTGTACCCTGCACCCCTTTAGATTACTCAGAGTCCCTGGGAAGAAGGGGAGGGAGGAGACGAGGGAACCAGGCCCCTCCTTTGCAAGAAGGAGCTGGCATTTTTCAGTTGTTAGTCTTCCTGCCTCTCTCTCTTTCACCCACCCTCTCTCTCTCTCTCTCTCTCTCTCTCTCTCTCTCTCTCTCTCTCTCTCTCTCTCTCTCTCCCCCCCTCTCTCTCCCTCCCTCCCTCCCTCTCCCTCTCTCCCTCCCTCCCCTCTCTCCCTCTCCCTCTCTCTCCTTCTCTCTCCCTCTCCCTCCCTCTCCTTCTCCCTCTCTCCCCCTCTCTCTCCCTCCCCCTTCTCCCCCCTCTCCGTCTCTCTCTCTGTCTCTCTCTCTCTGTGTCTCTCTCTCCCTCCATCTCCCCTCCCCTCCCTTCTCTGCCTCTCTCTCTCTCTCTCTCTCTCTCTTTTTTTTTTTTTTTTTGGAGCGTTTCTAAGGCAGCCTGGTCAGGAGACTGACAACAACCCGCCTTTTGACAGAGCAAGGAGGACATGATGGGGGCGTGTTTCTTGCTATGTAGCTAGCTGCAGCGTCCCTTTTCCCTGACTCTCTTCTGTATCTCCACCTCCTTTTTACCAGCCTTCAGAAGGCAACTGCAGTCATCAGGATTGTTTGAGACTATTTGTTGGTTGTTGTAGATTATTATTTTTTTTTGAAAGGCCAATTCTGTATTTTTTAAGCTAACAACACAGATCCCATGTAGTTGGAGAACCAAAGGCCTCATACATGACAAAAAGACTGAACCGTTCAGGTTACTTGCATGGAGTTGGTGCTTAAATGTGAGTTGATTTTGCTTTTTTAAAAAAGATACAGCAGCAAAAAAAAATAGACTTTTAATTTACCTGCTTATTTTCAGAACTGAGATTTGCCTGATAATATCAATTTTAGCTCCATGTATATTGCAGTATAATAGAGAAACTTTTAAAGGCAGCTAGTTAGTCTACTTAAAGGGTATCATAAGAAACATTTTCTTCTTGTCTGGCATGCTTATATTTTGTGTTTTAAGGGCTAACTGCATCATCAAATGTTAATATTTGAAAGGTGGTTGTTAGATACCATAGCAGTCAATCATGATTTTTCCATAAACTGGTTAGAAAGAGATCCACCTGTATTCAGGGTCCTAATATTTGGGCATCACAATATTTTACTTGTTTTCTTGTGACAAAGTTGAAAGTTTTTAACATGCCAACAACTTACTAGCCGTTAACATTATGAGTTAATGGGAAATAATTTATTTTAATTAACAGTGATTTTGAGGGTAAAGTTGATTAAGAAAAAGCAGCTATTTCAAATGGGGCTTTTTGAACAGAAGGATCACCTCTCTCCCCCTCTTAAAACTTCTGCCTTAACATTAATAGCTACTGTAAGTGAAGATAAGTGACCTGTTCCCTTAAAGTGTTACTTTTCAGTATCTTCACTGAACTGAGTGACCTTTTCCTCTGGTCATCTTTTAAATGAAGTAAACTAACTTTGTATTTATAGGATTTTATAAGTATGAAATTATGGCAGTTCTGCCCTCTAAATTTCATTTCTCTGGAAAGAAAATTTTGGAATATACTTGCAAGTCAATCATAAAGTATGGCTTTCTATTCAGTATTCAACTTGGCTTACTTGTTTTTTCAACATTTCAAGGAAATAGGTATTGAGTTCTTCTGTCACAGTCTCACTTGGATACTCTAGGAATGGGTGACATTAAACCAAAACCATTCTGGAATGCTTAGCTTTTCAAAAAGACCTGAATTTGAACTCTACTCTTTATGCTTTGAGTGACTGATATAAAATCATGTCCTGTACAATTAAAATTATTAGATTAATAGTCACAGCTTTAGTGTGCCTGTTGGAGCTTTCAAAAAACTTACCTGCTTTTACTCCTCTTTACCAAGAGGAGACCTGTCCTTCACTATTACAGTTATTTTGCCTTTTCCTGTTTTGATTAGGAAATATCTGGGTAACACCTCATATTGACAAGTGAGAATTCTTGATAATAAAAGTATTGATAAATGTGTTAATTTCTTTGGCTTTTTAAAAATAGGTATCTCTGGGATCCTATTGTATCATTTTGCACTCAAGTACCAGAAATTGAGGGTATGGTTTAAATAGCACTAAGAGATTTCAGAAGTCTTTTTTTATGTTGCAGCCTGTCCCTCTCTTCCCCATCTCCAATCCTATATCATAATATATTGCCTTTCTAAAGACTATCTCATTTGACCTTAATACTCCAATATCTGGCCTTTGAAATGCCAGTAAATGAAGAACAATACAGTATCTTCTGTTGGGTTAATGGTTTTGCTTTTTGTCCTTTGTTCATTCATCATTCATTACTTTTTGGTTTTTTTATTGGACCTGTAGTCTTTTTTGAAACTGCAAGTTTATATTTTTACTTTAAGATTTTGCTTTGGGATTTGGTACTATGACCATAGAACTACCATATTCTCTGATTTTAGCTCTTTGATATAGGGACACAGTAACTAGGATGCAAATAGTTTGGTATTTAGCATTATAGGTGATGGCTTCAGCTTTAAGGCTAGCCATTGATGGCTTAGATAGTAACAATAATGAAAAACATCTTGATTTATAGTCATTATGGTATAGTGGAAAGAGCACTGGACAGAAACTCAGAAAACCTGTGTTCTAGTCCTGAATTTACCACTAAGTAGCTATGTGACTTTGGACAATTCACTTAACCTCTAAGAGCCTGAGTTTCCTCATCTATAAAGTGAAGAGATGGGATTAGGTAAGGTCTTTGGTCATTTCCACTTTTAAAATTATAAATTCTATTGATAATGCTGGCTATGGGGTGGGAAAACTTTTGGTGGGCTGATAAATTAAATGTTATTATCTATGATTGCATGATACATGACTATAACTTATGATTTTAAACATGTAATTTAAACTGTTGGAATACCATTCTAAATTTATAGTGCATAGAACCTTTCTATGAGACTATATTGTGTGGACAAAATAATGAGTGATATTTTTTAGAAAAGCTTCCTTTTTGACATATGCACCACAAATTATAACTATAACATATAATCTTATACTTTTTTGTGATAGGTGGATTTTAGTGGTGTTACTTTCATTTGTAATCTAGAATATGGGATTGCATGTATGTATTATATTTTCTTTGTAAGCAACTACTTACTATTGCTTTAAAGTTTTCTAAGCCTATCAATTGTTATCCTTCCTAGCCTAATAAAATGATAAAGAAGTAAAAATTTTATGCTGATTACAACATATGGCAGTTTTTAACTGGATATACATTAAAACTGAATTGCAACTCTTTTAAAGTGTTGTGTGTGTGTTTTCAATGTAAGTGGCAATTTAGCTGGTGTAGAACAGGTGAAGACTTTTGCATTTTGAGTTAATGTTAAAGAAGATCTCATAGCATAAAGGTGGATAAAAACTTTTGGATGATTTGTTTTGAAGCCTCAGTAGGCACACACATTAGTAGAGAGAATAACTTTCTTATTGCTAGCCAAACCTAAGTACAGATGAAACTGAGAACACAAAGATAATAGGAATAAAGGAAAGAACATTGGACTGAAAATCAGACACCCTGAGTTCCAGTGTGAACTCTGTCACTAACTCTCCATTAGTCACCTAATCTTTCAGTGCCTCAGTACCTCTATCTGCAAAATGTGCAGGGGTTAGATTAGATAATCAGTAGGGTCCTTTCTATGAAATACTGTGATTTCTTCTTTATTCTTAAATTTTGGTCACATATTAGTTTCCTTTTCTAAAATATCTAGAAAGTTTAGTGTCAAGAGTTGGCTACTTGGTGGTTCAGTTTGTGAGTTTAGTCCACTGTGGTTATTTTAGAAAATTTCTGTTGTAGGATTTTTATAATTTTTTGTCAGTGGGGGAATTTATTCTAACCCTCTGGTTTTGCTGATGAAGGAGCTGAGGTCTATTACGGTTAAGTGACTTGTTCAAAATGATCCATCACTATTAGTGGGAGAGCCAAGACTCAGGTCTCAACTTTCTAACCAGTGTTGAGTGACATTTTTTAGAAAAGCTTCCTTTCTGACATATGCACTGCAAATTTGACTAATTATATTTGTAAGAAAATGAAAATCAAATTATAAACCACAGTCATAGGAACCAATAGGCACCCGAGCATTGTCTATGTTCAGAAGCCTTCTTGTTAGGCTAAGGTTTGTTTTCATGTTTTTGGTGCTGGGGATTCCTGTTTGCCCAACAAGGAAGTTTTTTTGCTCTGAGTAAAATGTTCCTTCAGGAGTACAGGCTCCTGAAAAATTAAAAGAAAAAATTCAGCATACCAATATATCTGTAAACCCAAATGGAGAATACTGACTTTGCAAAGAAATAATAGTTTTAATATGCTTTGAAAGGAAGTTCTTCATCTGGATTGCACTCATCATCAGAAATATTTGGCTTCTTGGGCCTCTTACAAATCCCTAGGATTTTTTCCCCATCTAACCTTCTGAACAAGTGAACCAGATCATGATGCTTCTGTACCACTTTCTTCCACTTTAACAATAGCTTAACCCCAGCCAATTCCATTCAGCAAGCATTCATTACATATCTACTATCTGGTAGGCCCTAGGGAATAAAAACCAGTCTCTGCTCTTAAAGAGCCAACACTGTGCAGTCCTGTAGGAACCCATCATCTTTAGTAGTGTGACATATGATTTGAAGATGAAGAGAAATAGTTGAATCTTTGCTTCCTCCCCATCTTTTCAGTCCCTCTGGCTGTCCTACAGAGCAGCTGTATGAGCTACACACCAACTGCATTCCTTACCCTTTGGCTAGGGGGATAGCAGTAATGCTAGTCACTTGCTTTAAGGCATAACAGACCAAACTACTTTGCTCCCTTTTGGAGACATACTGGCATATTAATTGCAGGTCTCCTAATTAAGATCTATTTGCCTCTGCCCACATTCCAGTGATGTTGGCATAATTCATCTTTCTATTATTTAACTCAGTACTTCAGTCAGGGCTTTCCTCAGATACCTTGTTTATTTTCTTTTTTTCAAGAATGGAGATCATATTTGCCAGTTTATTGGAATTTGGAGAATTTATTTCAAGATTGATAAAACTTTTCAGTGTTTATCATTTTAACAGATTAAGAAAAGTTAAATTACTGGTGTCTTTACATTTTATTCAGGTACTCCAATGCTTTATGCCCTTTGCATTAGTATAGATGTGTTTGGGTCATGGTCCACATGGTTCTTGGATAATTTTATCAGTTTGGCTTTAAGGAGGTTTGACCAGTAAGTCTTGACCTGGAATAATTGATATTGGTTTTTGTGATTCCTTTAAGGACATGTAGTTTGGGGAAAGAGAAAAAAATTAATGACCAGTGTAAAAGTTACTTTAAGTTAATCAGGAATTAGTTTAAGTTCATCAGGAATGTTGGAATTGGTTTCTCTCTATCTTAGATCTGGACAGGATTGGGCTAGCTTTCTAGTTTTGTTTCTGAATGTTTGAAAAGAGAAGCAAATGTTTTATTTGGCACAGTATCTTATTGGTTTCATTTAAACTTATATGTCATGTAAGTGCTAGAAATCTAGTGTTATACCCTTTCAAAAAGCCATCCTGTGGCATGCTAGAAAGGAAATTGTCTTTTATTTAGAGAAAAAAATTTAAATCCTTCACCTGCACCTATATTGTTTCATTGATCAGGTCAATATAAGACAGGCAGACAATGGATTTCTTTTTTTGTTGTCATTTCATTGGTTGTGAAGAAGGCTTGAAAGAAGGAAGTACAGGATCTTTTATTGCATGTGTTAAAGCTGGAGGTCAGAGCTGTTGTACCTGAGTGGGTGGTTTTATGACCTAATTCTCTAATTGCCTGCATTTATGACACTGTCAGTGCTGTTGGCCCTGTTGCTGAGGTAGATTACATTGGGAATAGGGAGAGAAAAGGGGTCCCTTTGTCACTCTTCTCATTTTTACCCTCAATCAGGTCTCTTAAACAGACCTTGAGGAAATATCCAGACACTTGGGGATGAATGAACAACATCCTATAAAATAGTCCTTTATGTTTTTAAGGATGTGCTGCTTTTCTTGATCCATCCAAAGAAATCCATACCACTACTATTAAATATTTTAAAGATCTTTGGTACCTTGTCAGGTTACAAACTAGGAGAAGCCAGCTATGAAGTTGCCAAAAGATTCAACCACTGCCTCAAGTTTTGTTTTTGAGATGAATTTATTTGAAAGCAGAATAGTATTGTATGTTAGCTACTTTGGATGGTCCAAAATTCTTGTGGCATAAGATGGGATTTTTAAAAGTTGTTTCTTAGAGATTGATTTGTTTTTACTTCTTATATGTATAAATTACTGCATTATCAAGTTTTACTTTTAGGGGAAAAAGCAATGAGGGCAGAAGTGTAAGTTAGTAGGCAGTTAGTACTGTTGAATACTGTTGGTGTGTATGAAAATCCCCCTTCCCTAGAAATGAGTGGTTGTTTTTCTATATGACAAGTTAAAGGGATTTCCCCCGATATCTTGCTTTTAGTTATTGTTGCTAACTGTTCTCCCTTATAAAGTAACTGAAGGTAGAGTTGATCTTAAAACTTCAACTAAATGTGCTCCATTAGCTTTGGGATGATTTAGCATTGATCAAATTATCCATTTTCCCTTATTTTTATGGAATTAATGCTTTGTGGGAATTTTCAAGTGGTATCTTGTTTGATATCTGTTTTATTATATGTTCTTACTTCTCTTATTGGCAAATTTTTACTTATTTTAAAAGATGCATCCTCTTGCATTGCTAAGAGAGAGCTTCTTCACCTAATTTCATTGGCTATTCATTCAGTCCTGATTTCATTAGATGAGGAAGTTCCTCATCTTTTAATTGGTTCCCTATACCTATGAAATCACAGGACCAATTCTTATATTTCCCTTACCTCTCTCCATTCATATTTCTCTCCTCTTTTTAAAAATATTCTGTACTGAAAGTATTTCTGTTTTGCTCACATTTTACAAAGAGCCAAAGCAATTTTGTCTTCCTTTGATTGAAAGAATAACATTAACTGTTAGGAATCACTTTCCCTCTTCCTTTTGTCAGTTCTAAAAAATTGAGAGAAAGATGACTCATATTAGAATACTTCCTGTCTATTGGAGGCGATGCATTATGGTATTGGAATGTTACATATTCTGTCAATTGTGATCTTTATTGCATTGCTGAGCTGTCTGGGTTTCGAGAGAGTGATAAGAGAAGGTGGTGCTCTAGAGAGTGGTTTATTGGGAAGTGATTGTGCTGTGAACTTTGTTTTTAAACTTAAATAAATGTTAAATAACTATCATAAATAACTTGAAAGATATTTAGCATTCGTTTATTAAGCATCTATTCAATAGTACTTGATTAATCTTAAAACTGACTAGTCTAAAAAACAAAACACAAATTCTACGTTATCACCAAATATTTGACTTAATGCTTCTCTGAGTTGAGTTAAAGAACAAACTCTGTTCAGACTTCATGAAATCTCTTTGGCTAGGTTTTTTAAATATCTGAGAAAAAACAGCATGCTAATTAGAAACTGTTATAAAGAGCAAATTTTGTCAAATTAATCTGTGATGATTTGATGGTACGTTGAGAGGAAACAATGGCTTTAATAAATCTTGACTTTAGTAATGTTTTTGAACCTGTTTCAAGTGATATACTTATCAAAAAACTGGGTGACATAGAATAGAAATCAGTATAATTTTTATTCCTGAGAGTCTGGTTCAATTTCAGATTGTCTGATTTAAAACCCAGTGTCCTTCTGGTACATTAAAAACTTGTTTGCTTGGCATTCAAGGCTCTCAACAATCTGGTGGCACCGTACCTTTATATCTTTTTTTTTTTAATATTTGAAACATTTAATTTTAAAACTTCGAAATTCAAATCCATTCCCTTCCTCCCTTGTCATCCATTCCCTCTGGGAAGATAAGTAATTCAGTATGTGTTGTACATGTATAGCTATGCAGAACATTACCATAGTGGATATATTGTAAAAGGCTGCTTATAATTCCATCCCACCCCCGACCTGGTCCATTCCCTACTGTACCTTTATATCTTTATGATGTATTATTCCAATTTGTGTACTTGATCTTCTGGCCCAACTGAACTAATGACTTTTTCCCTCCCAGAGCACAATTTGTATTCCTCCTCTAAAATACTTAAGGATAGAGGGGAAAGAGACAAGAAAAAGGAAGATTGGGTAAGTGAAGGTGGGAAAAAGAAAAGGAAAGAAGATAGAGCTACCTATGTTGGAGAGCAATTGAGCGTCATTAATAGTTAAATAAAATGCCCCCTGGAAGCACAAAAGCTGTAGATTATCTGGTATTGTCTATAGAATTGATAGGTGAATGATAAGATGTTCATAATTTGTACTCAGAACTGTTTCTTTTGACAAATCTCAGGGAGAATAATAATCTGAAGGAGTTTGTGCAAGATACAACACTTTAATATTTTTACAATAATAAAACACCCTCATTATTAAGATTGTAGCTGACATCAGCTTATGAATTGTGCCTTACTTTGAAGGTAAGGCTCAGACTCAAAATAACTTTAATCAGTTGAAGTGGTCAGAAACAAATAGAATGAGTCTTATTTGTGATAAAGTGGCTAATTTGCCTAGCAAAACAAATTATAAATGTGCCTTTAAAAAGAAAACTACATCAAAATCTGAACCTATAAAATGGGGAGCTTTCCCCATGATTATTCACTTTATGAAATGATTGTCCATAGGTTTCCTTTAAATAGCCAGTCCTATTGTATTTAAAATATAATCCAATTTACAAAATTTATCACACACATAATCACTCTGGAATATATTTCTTAGATTTATTATGTAATTCTAGGTGAACCTATAAATAGGTGCAATTAATCAGTGATCTATTAAGGGTGAGGCACTAGAGACAAAATTGAAATAGTCCCTGCCTCAAGGAGTTTAAATTATTTTTGGGGAGACAATGTGCACATATATAAATATATACAAAATTAATGTGTTGTAATTTATGGGAGTGGGGTAGTTGCCAAATGGATCAGGAAAGACCTCATGTAGAAGGTGGTGCTTCAACTGAACTTTAAGAAGAGTTAAGAAGCAGAGGTGAGAAGGGAGTGTATTCTAGGCATAGGGAATAGCTCATGAAAAGATAATTGTGTATGAAGATTGATTGAACCATAGAGTAGGTGTAGATATATAATAAACTTCAACTGACTTAGGTCATGGCAGACTTTAAATACCAAGCAAAGGAGTTTGTATTTGAACCAAGAGGAAATAGAGAGGCAGAGGAGTAATATTGTGCAATAGAAATATTATTTGGCAGCTTTGGAGAATATAAATTGAAGAAAGGAGAACCTTGAGGTAGGGAGATCAATTAGGAGATTGTGGCAACATGGAAAATGTTCATGGCTGAACAAATTAAGGTGTTCTATGGTATTACAAGATGAATTTGTGTTTTAAGAATTATTTTTGGGCAGCTGGGTGGTGCAGTGAAAAGGACACCGGCCTTGGAGTCAGCAGAACCTGAGTTCAAAGCTGGCCTCAGATACTTAATACTTACTAGCCATACGACTTTGGGCAAGTCATTTAACCCCAGCTGCCCTCCTCTTCCCCCTCCAAAAAGCAAAAAAAAAAAAAAAAAAAAAGAGTTTTTTTATACTTCTAAAAATTCGATTCTGGAGGTTATTGGTAAGGAGTTACTACACAATAGCCATGAAGTTATCCTTTATATGTTTAGTGTTTAAATAGTTTAGGAGATAGCACTGGAGTTAAAAGTTAAAGGACCTATGTTCAATCTTAACTCTTACAGTTTACTGTTTTGTGATCTTGGCCTAGTCCAGGGTTGGGGAACTTGTAGCCTTGAGGCCACATGTGACCTTCTAGGTCTTTGAGTGCAGCCTTTTGACTGAGTCCAAGTTTTACAAAGTCCTTTTATTAAGGGGATTTATTCTATGAAGTTGGGATTCAGTCAAAGGATTGTACTCAAGGACCTAGAGGGCCACATGTGGCCTTGAGAGTGTGGGTTCCCCCACCACTGGGCTAGTCTGTTAACTTTGGGGCTTCATTTTCTTAATCTTTAAGATGAAGAGGTTGCACTAGATGATCTATCTCTAAGGACTCTTCCAGCTCTAAAATCTATAGAACTACAATCTCTTATTTGATTATTGTATCTACTTCTGAATTCCTTAAATTGAAGGATATATAGAAGAGAGTCAGAGATACTGCAAAGGTTGTTAAGGGATTGGAATATGAAGAAAATTTAAAGGAACTATTATCATGTAAATAAGAAATTGAGAGGCAACTTAATAATTGTCTCCAAGTAAAAGGGATATTTTAATGGATAATGGTCACTAGTTGTTTCTTTACACTGAGTGTAGAGCAGCACTTCTTAAACTTCAGGTTGTGAACTCATATGAGGTTGTGAAAGATATGCTAACAATAATAAAAGTGCAAAAAAAGCAGTGACCAAAAATCAAATGAAAATCAAAATTACACACATAATGAATCTGAGGTATTTCTGTTGCCTTGTGCAGTGCAGTTGCATACTGATGACTTGGTTCTGAACACAAAGCATGTGCACTTTTCACTGCTTATGCTGTCCTGCCTTGCAGTGCCAACAAACACTGCCGAAACATGAAAAGGGGTCATGACTGGAAAAAATTAGAGAAGCCCTGGTTTAGAGTAAGAGCAAATGAGTTTAAACCGTAGGAGGAGGAACTTGAGAGACATAAAGAATTTATTGACTGAAGGTTCTTAGTAGAGGAAGTTACTGAAGGAAATTGTCATTATATTATCATTTTTGTAAATTTATTAATAGTAGGGTTTATTAGTTTAGATATAGAACTGCCTCTACTAGATGAAGTTTCAAGGTACCTTATGGTTATGTGGAAAGATAAACATATATCTTAGTTATCTTCTTGAATTTTATGCTTTTTTGTATACTATGGGGGACTGATACAGATAGTAGTTACTCAGTAAATATTTGTTCATTTAATTGTCTAATTTAGGAGGAATAGTCCTATTTTGAGGTATCTTAAGGTTCTGTAAAAGTTTGTGTTAATTTAATTTGTGTGTCAGCAGAGATTTTGTACTAACTACATGGAAATATGTAAACATGGTAAGTGGAGCCCAGAGATGAATCTTAAATTATCAAGAGAAGCCTTAGGGGGGCAGCTAGATATTGCAGTAAGTAGAGCACCAGCCCTGGAGTTGGGAGGACCTGAGTTAAAATAAGGCCTTAGACACAAGCTATGTGACTTTGGGCAAGTCACTTAACCCCAATTGCCCTGTTCTTCCCCCTCCAAAAAGAAAAAAGAGAGAAGCCTTAGGAAGATATGGGTTTGATCTTACAATAGAAAACTGACTCTAAGTGGTTAAAACTCTTGTACCTATTCTCTTCTATAACTTATAATTGGCATAATTCAGAACCCCCCCTTTTTTTAGTTATTTGCTTATGAGAGCATTATTAGAAGGTATTATATAAGTCCTTCCCGATCCAACATATTTATGTGAATGAGGGTTATAAAGGCCCCTGTCCCTTGGTTTTTGAGGCCAGGAGAAGCCTTGTTAAAGTCAAAATGAAACCTTTTTAAGATGTGTTGGGTTGCAAAAAGCATTTCCTGTATAGTCAGAGTGAAAATTGTGAATTAGGATTATTCATATAGATGACTAAAAGCCTAGGCAGAGTTGATATGATGCCAGGATATTTTCCTCAATTATTACCTCTAAAATCTTGAAATAGATAATGGGGCATTTTCAGTTAGGAATAGAATTTTTAAATAATTTGATTCCCTTCTTTTAGGTGAATTGATAATAATACTTCAATTTGATAATGTAGCCACATTGAAGGTTTTTTATATTTCATATGATACTAAAAAACAAGCATATTATCTATCATTCCACTTAAACTTAATGCTGCTTCTTAATTTATCATACATTTCTTCCTCTGGTGTCACCATTCACCCTGTCTCTTATTTTCTTAGTCTTGGTATTATCTTTAACTCTTACTTCTCTATCACTTTTCACATCCAATGAAATAACAATGACCTTTGACTCTTCTTCTGTGTCATCCTTCATGGCTGTACCTTCCTCTACATTCCCAGTGTGACCCCTTAGTAGAAGCCCTCATTACCGCCATCCTGGACAAGTACAAGATCCCGCTAGCAAGTATTCTTTCTTCTTCTCTAGCATCCTTGTTCTGCTCCTCTCAGCATTTTCTCATCAGATCACCTATATCAGGGGTGTGGTTTGCAGTACTCTAAAGTGCGACCTGAACTGGTTAAATGTCATTGGAAATACTTAACAAAAGAAATAAATATACAATAGAACATATATATTATTTCATTTTAAAATTTAAGTATGTGGTTCACAGGGATCTTCATTACGTATTATTGACCTCCATTCCTGTTTGAATTTTACACTACTGACCTATGTCATCATTTCTTCATCTTAGCAGAAAATATTGAGGTCATCTATGTGTTTTCCCCAACTCTGTACTCTATATAATCTGAGCATTAACATCATTGTGTTTTACTCTGAGAGGGAGAAATGGACTTTCTCTCTCAAAGTTTGCCCTTTTGATAATCCCCTCTCTTTCCCTAACTTTCAATCTCCTTATTTATTGGCTTCCTTACTGCTCTACTGCACACATACTCACATCTTTTCCAAAAAAAATTTTTACCATCTCCTGAATCTTTTAGAAGATGAAACTATCTTCATTCATTTCCTTTTTCTTCACCTTTCATACTTCTAAACCTCTTGCAGTCTTGCTTCCAGCCTCATCACTGCTTCCCAAAGATATCAGTCATCTTTCTTAAATGCCGAATCTGGTGGCCTTTTTTTGATCCTTCTATTTCTTTCCCTTTCTGCAGAATTCCACACTGTTGACCAATGCCCTCCTCTTAGATCTCTTATTTGACTTTTCTTGAAGCTGTTGGGGTCAGTCTTCCTCCTGGCCCTCTCTCCACTCCGCCATTCTCTTTGCAAGATCGTTTTCCTTGTCCCATCCTATTGTTTTTGTACCGTAGGGCTCTTTGCTGGACCCTCTTCTTTTTTGTTATGAACTTAATTGTCAACAAACATAACTATATCAGTATGCTAGGAAAAACGAAAAAGGAGAATTGTATATGAAACTGTGAACTCTTATGTACGGTTTGTTTTACTTTGTAATATATATACTCATGTATCTGTGATCTCATTGATTTCAGTATTCTAGAAGTCCAGCTGGCAACCATCTTTGCCTGCCCAATTCTGTGTGACTCTTATCTATGTTCTTCCAAAAGTTTGTCACAAGGGCTTCATTTGACCTAGTAACAGAATTTCTCTGTGTCTTCTTCTGAACTTAATTCTGTATAGTTTTTAAAATGTGTTGGTGCTCTTTCTCCCCACCACACCCCCAGTTTCTCACTACCTACTAATTTGTCCCTTGTTATTCATTTGTTTCCTTGTTGTCCAACTCTTTGTGACCTCATTTGGGGTTTTCTTAGCAAAGTTACTGGAGTGATTTGCTATTTCCTTCTACAGCTCATTTTACAGATGAGAAACTGAGGCAAAGGGGAGGGATAAGTGACTTGCCCAGGGTCACACAACTAGTAAGCATCTGAGGCCAGATTTGAATTCAGAAAAGGCAATCTTCCTAACTCTAAGCTTGTTCTATCTACAGTGCCACCTGGCTGCCCTAATTTGTCCCTACCTCTTGAGAGCCTAACATATAAGCAGTGGAGAAAAATAATTAATATTGGCACGTTGGGAAAATGTGTGACTCATTCTACAGTTTTAGACCACCATCTTTTTGCCAAGAGATGGATGGTATGCATCTTTAGTCTTCTGAAATCATAATTGGTCACTTCATTGAATAGAGTTCTCTAGTCTTCCAGTATTTTTTTCCTTTATATTATCATAGTAATTGTGTAAATTGTTGCCCTGGTTCTACTCATTTACTCCATATCTGTTCACACAAATCTTCCCAGGTTTCTCTGAATTCATCATAGTTGCCATTTCTTACACGTCAACACTCTTCCATTATATTCATATACCACAGTTTTCTTAGCTACTCCCCAGTTGATTGCCCCCTAGCCCCCATCTCCTTATCCCTTTTCCTTTCTTCCCATGGCTTCAGTTACTATATGTGGATAACTTCTATTTATTCAGTCCCAGTCTCTCTCTGTGCTAATCCTGAATCAACAACTATCTGTTTGACATATCCATTTGGACATCCTGTATACATCTAGAGCTTATATCCAAAATAGACCTTTACTTTTTTCCCCCAAATCTTCCCTTTTTCTTAACTTTGCTAATATTTAACTTCTCTACTTTTCTGTTTCACCGTTGTCCTTCCAGTTACCCAGTTGGATAACCTCAGGCTCATCCTCAATTCTTCTTTCTTCCTCACTTCTCATTTTTAATTAGTGCAAAGTTTTACGGATTGAATTTCAAAAACGTATCAAATCTTCTCTCCCTTCTCTCTACTCACATCTACCTACCCTAGTTCAGGTCTGGACTATTTATAGTAGCTTCCTAATTGGTCTTCTTGCCAAGTCTTTGCCCTCTCTGAGCCATCTTCCACATAACAAAGTGAAACATCTAAAGAGCACATCTGACTGTTACCCCTTACTCGGGAAACTCCATTGCCTCTGAATGCAAATTCTTTTGTTTGGCTTTCGAAACCCTTCACAATCTGACTCCAGGCTTGAGCCTTCTAGGCTCTTCACACATTCCTGAATTGTAGCTGAACTGCTATTCTGTGTACATGACATTCCATCTTCATGTCTTTGCATAGGAAGTCTAGAATTAATTCCCCCCTCAACGCTGCCTCTTACAATCCCTCATTCCTTTCAAAGTTCAGGTAAAGCACTATGCCCTATAGGAATTGTGTCCTGAACAAACACCTACCCCCATCCTTACCAGCCTAGTGCCCTTCCCTTGGATGTTACTATATACACATACATATGTATATGTATATTTACATACCTATATATGTATAGACATATGAAATATTTAATTTTCTATGTATGTTTCTTTTACACCCCCCCCATAGAATTTAACTAGAGAACTAGTTAGAACTAGACTAGAGAACTCTGAGAGTATGGACTGTTTTGTTTTTGTGTTTGTATCACCATAGTAGACAAGTAATAAATACTTGTTAAAATGAACTGCTACCATGATAATCTTTCTTACACAAAGGTGATCTGGTCATATCACTTTTCTTCTTTTTATATTATTTAGTTAGTTTTAGTTTTCAATATTCACTTCTATAAGTTTTTGAGTTCTAAATTTTCTCTTCCCCCCCTTCCCTCTACCTTCCCCAAGAAGGCATGCAATCTGATATAGGCTATACATGTATGATCATATTAAATATTTCTCTGTATTAGTCATGTTACAAAGAGTTAGAACCAAAAAGAAAAACCATGAGAAAGAAAACACAACAAAAAAACAACAAAATAGTATGCTTTTAATCTGCATTCAGACTCTATAGTTCTTTTTTTTTCTTGGAGGGGGGAGGCCAGGGCAATTGGGGTTAAGTGACTTGCCCAAGGTCACACTGCTAGTAAGTGTTAAGTGTCTGAGGCCATATTTGAACTCAGGTCCTCCTGACTCCAGGGTCAGTGCTCTGTTCACTGCGCCACCTATCTGTCCCTTGTTCTTTCTCTAGATGTGGATAGCATTTTCCCATCATGAGTCTTTTTGAGTTGCCTTAGATGCTTGCATTGCTGAGAAGAGCTAAGTCTATCAATGTTGGCCATTGCACAATATTACTGTTGCTGTGTAAAATGTACAATGTTCTCCTGGTTCTGCTCACTTCACTCAGCATCAGTTCATGTATGTCTTTCCAGGGTTTTTGTGAAATGCACCTGCTCATAATTTATTTATTTTTTTTTTCTTTTTGAAGTGGGGAGGGCAGGGCACTTAGGGTTAAGTGACTTGCCTAAGTTCACACAGCTAGTAAGTGTTAAGTGTCTGAGTCTGGATTTGAACTTAGGTCCTCCTGACTCCAGGGCCAGTGCTCTATTCACTGCACCACCTAGCCACTCCCTGCTCATAATTTCTTATGGAACCAATGGTATTTTATTACATTCATATACCACATGCCCAGCCATTCCCCAATTGGTGGACATCCTCTTAGTTTCCAGTTCTTGGCTACCACAAAAGGAACTGCTATAAATATTTTTGTATATTTGGGTCCTTTTCCTATTTGTATGATCTCTTTGGGATACAGACCTAGAAGTGGATATTGCTGGATCAAAGGGTATACACAATTTTATAGCCCTTTGGCCATAGTTCCAAATTATTCTCCAGAATGGTTGGATCAGTTCACAACTCCACCAACAATGCATTAGTGTTCAAGTTTCCCCAAATATTCTCCAACATTTATCATTTTCCTTTTTTTGTCATATTAGCCAATCTGATAGGTGTTAGGTGGTACCTCAGTGTTGTTTTAATTTGCATTTTTCTAATCAATAATCACTCTTCTTTTTTTTTTTTTAAACAAAATTTTATGAAACATACTACAGTGATTTGTCCAAGATATTATTCACTCTGAACAAATGACATTAATACCAAATATCAAAGGATGGTTCAACATTAAAAAACAATCAATATTTGTGATCAACAATTGATCACATTGAAAACCAAAACATAAAAAAAAAAACCACAGGATCATTTTAATAGATGCAAAAAAAAAGGCTTTGACAAAGTAGAACACACTTTTCTGCTAAAAACCCTACAAAAAGACCTTTTGTAATATTATAAAAAAAAGAATCTACCTAAAACCAAAATCAAGTATCATAAGCAATGAGGATACCCTAGAAGCTTTCCTAATAAACACTGGAAATACAGGAATGGTAGAAAAGGGGAAGGGTTATGAGAGTTGTCTTGAAATATTTGAAAGGCTGTCATGTGAAAGAATGAATATCCCGCATTGCTAGCCCTTGATTTTACTAGGAAACTCAAACATTTCTTTCTCTTCTCCTGCTCCCCTCCCCCACTTTCTTTCTTTTTTTTCTTTTTTTTTTTTAAATTAATTTATTAGTTTAGTTTCAGTTAACAAGATTCAATTCCATAGTTCCTTGATTTTCAAATTTCCTTTATTTCCCTCCCCCCTCCCCTCATGACATCATATAGTACAGTATAGGGTCTGCAAATGCATTCATATTAAACATTATTCCAATTACAAAGGCATATTGTACTAGGTGGGATGAAAGATGGTAAGGAAGAAGTAAAACCAAACGATGAGAAGAACAAGATCATTTAGTTTGCTTCCATCAGGATTCAGGCTCAGTTCTTTCTAGTTATATCTCTGGATGGCACATTTCTCACTTTCTTGAGTCATTCGGGATTAACTTATATCACTGCATTGCTAAAAAGAGTCCAGTCTGTCATAGTTGGTCATCACAGATATGGTATGTCTGTGATTGTATACAAATTTCTTCTGATTCTACTCTTCTCGCTCAGCATCAGTTTGTATAAGTCTCTCCAGGTAATTATGAAATCCGTCACCTCCTCGTTTCTTATAGCACAATAAAATTCCATTACATTCATATACCACAACATGTTTAGCCATTCCCCAATTGATGGGCACTCCTTTAGTTTCTAATTCTTTGCAACCACAAAAAGGGCTGCTAAAAATATTTTTGTACATATGGTTCTTCCTCCCACTACTATGATCTCTTTGGGATATAACCCTAGGAGTGGTATGGCTGGGTCAAAGGGTATGAAATTATTTATAATCCTTTGGGCATAATTCCAGATTGGTCTCCAGATTGATTGGATCAGTTCACAACTCCACCAGCAATGCATTAGTGTTCCAGTTTGTCCATATCCTCTCCAGCATTTATCATTTTCCTGTTTTGTCATATTAGCCAATCTGACTGGTGAGATGTGGTACCTCAGAGTTGTTTTGATTTGCATTTCTCTAATCAATAGTGATTTAGAGCATTTTTATATGCTTATAAGTATCTTTAATTTCTGCCTCTGAAAACTGCCTGTTCATATCCTTTGACCATTTATCAATTGGGGAATGACTTGTATTCTTATAGATCTGACTCAGTTCTCTGTATATTTTAGAAATGAGTCCTTTATCAGTGACATAGGTTATAAAAGTTCTTTACCAATTTTCCACTTCCCTCCTAATCCTGGTTACATTGGCTTTGTTTGTACAGAAACTTTTCAATTTAATGTAATCAAAATTATCCATTTTGCATTTTATACTGCTCTCTAATTCTTGTTTGGTCATAAAATTTTCCCCTCTCCACAAATCTGACAGGTAAACTATTCCTTGCTTTCCCAGATTGCTTACAGTATCAGCCTTTATACCTAGATCATGCACATTATAAACTACTAATGTCTTCAAAATGGCTTATATGATGTACCAGTAATCACGGAAAACCTGCCTCTACTTTGGTATTCTATGAATGGATTGTCAATGTCAATTTAGTATTTGCATAAACTTTTTTTAAAAAATTAACTTATTTTTAATTTTCAGCATTCTCTTCCATAAGCTTTTGAGTTTTTAATTTTCCCTACCTACCTCCCCAAGCTGGCATGCGATCTGGTATAGGCTGTACATATACCTTCTTATTAAAAATATTTCCATGTTGGGCGGCTAGGTGGCGCAGTGAGTAGAGCGCCGGCCCTGGAGTCAGAAGGACCTGAGTTCGGATCCGGCCTCAGACACTTAACACACACAAACAAAAACCTAGCCGTGTGACCTTGGGCGAGTTACTTAACCCCAACTGCCCTAAAAAGGGGCGGCTAGGTGGCGCAGTGAGTAAGAGTGCCGGCCTCGGAGTTGGGATGACCCGAAATCGAATCCGGCCTCAGAAAATGAGCACCCACACATAAATAATGACTAGCCGTGTAACCTTGAGCAAGTTACTTAACCCCAATTGCTTAAAAAAAAAATATTTCCATGTTAGTCATGTTGTAAAGAAGAAGAACCAGGGAGGAACCATGAGAAAGAAAAAAAAGAGAGAGAGAGTAGATTGTATGCTTTGATCTGCATTCAGACTCCTCAATTATTTCTCTGGATGTGGATAGCATTTTCTATCATGAGTCTTTTGGAGTTGTCTTAGATCTTTGCATTGCTGAGAAGAGCTAAGTCTATCAAAGTTAGTCATCACACAATGTGGTTGTTACTGTGTACAATATTCTCCTGGTTCTGCTCACTTCACTTAGCATCAGTTCATGTAAGTCTTTCCAGATTTTTCTGAAATCTGCCTGCTCATCATTTCTTATAGCACAGTAGTATTCTGTTATATTCACATATCACAACTTGTTCAGCCATTCCCCAACTGATTTCTCAGCTTCCCAATCCCTCAGTTTCCAATTCTTGGCCACCACAAAAAGAACTGCTATAAATATATTTGTACATGTGGGTCCTTTTCCCATTTTTGCATAAACTTTCTTAACTGCTTTGCTAATCAGTAGTCATGTGCAGGGATTGTAGTGGCATCTTCATACAGTTGCTGCTGTTAAATTATGCTTGAATAAGTAAAAAATAAAAATATACTTGAATAAATATAAATAAATCATACTTGAATAAAATAGTTTTTGTGGGTCATAGCCTCAGACACTGCCTGCCTGTGTGACCTCGGGCAAGTCACTTAACCTCTGCCAGCCTCATCTATATAATGAAGATAATGGCACCTACCTCTCAAAGTTGTGGTAAAGATAAACTGAGAATATTTGTAAAGTGCTTTGCAAACCTTAAAGCACTATGTCAATGCCCTTATCATCATTGCTGAACTTTCTCCAGTAGAACAGTTTCAAATATGATACTATGAGAAATGAGACAAAGAAATTAGGAATAGGGCGGCTAAGTGGCGCAGTGAGTAGAGCGCTGGCCCTGGAGTCAGTAGGACCTGAGTTCGGATCCGGCCTCAGACACTTAAAACACACAAACAAAAAAACCTAGCCGTGTGACCTTAGGCAAGTTACTTAACCCCAATTGCCCTCTGAAAAGCAAAAAAGAAATTAGGAATAACTTGGCTCTAAGATGTCTAAGAGTCTGATTGGGGCATCTTTTAGAGAGTTGAAAGAATTAAAATACAGCAAGGAATTTTTCTGTTATAATAAATTGTGTCTGCAAAGATACCTCTGGAAATTTGTGACATAATGTAGCGGAAGGAATTTTATATTACAAATTAGTAGACTTGGGTTCAAGTCCTGCCATTAAGACATATCTAGGAAATCACTTACCCTCTGAATCAAAGTTTATCTTTAAAATCAGGATATCTGCCCTGCCTGATTTCACTGGGCTGTGGTGAGGGTCACATGAGGTAACGTGTATATAGGAAAGCATTTTTAAAGTTGTAAAATGCTAAAATAAAAAAGTTAATGCAAACGTTTATACTTTGAAGTTATAATTTAGAATTAACAGTAGAGCTATAATATGTGAGTTCTGCTTTAAAAAAAAAAAAGCTAAAGTAGGTGTTGTGTTGTTTTGAGATGATTCAAAGTTTCCTGTAAATTAATACTGGATTCGACTGTTTTCTTATTATCTCTTCCCACATTTTTTACTGTCCTCTATGTTTGGAAAGCATTCCTCCAGTCTTTGCCATTTGAAAATCCCTCCTGTCCTTCAGAATCCCACTTACGTGCCATTTCCTCTATAAAGCATTTTCTGACTTCTCCCGGCTAGAATTTATCTCCCACTCCTTAGCTCTCATACTTTAAAAAACAACAACAAAATCCTATTTGCCTACAATAGTCTAATTTTTATTATTATTTGTAGAACTCTTGCCTCCTCTATTATATTGTAAAATGTTAAAGGTCGGGAACCATGTGTTTCATTTTTGAATCTCCCAGAGCCTAGTACAGTGCCATGTGCCTAATAAATTCTTGCTGAATTGACTCTTCTTGAGAATCTATTATTTTGTAATAAAATGAGATGTCTGACTCAATTATTTGTCCTTTGTAGTTCCTTTCCAAAAAGGGTTGGAGGAGGAGACTGTTGAAACTTAGATTATTACAGTGACCTCTTATCTGGTCAACTCCATGTCTGTCCCTCCAGTTATTCATATGTACTGTAGAGTAATATTCATCAAACATTATCATGTTTTTTCTGTGCTTGGGAACCTGTGATAGGAGAGGTAGTATACTGGGTACTAAAAGAGGTATAATGTGTTGATTTTCTTTGCTTAACTGTATTTTGTTATAAGGGAACATCTTTGTGGGATGGGACAAAGTTATTGGGAAGTAATAGTGCTATTTTTTTTTTAAAGCATTAGTAGGACAGGAAGCTAGATGGTGCAGCATACCTGGAGTCAATAAGATTTTGAATTCAAATTCAGCGTCAGATATTTCCTAACTGTGGAACCCTGGGCAAGTCACTTAAAATTCATTATATAGTTTCCTCATCTGTGAAGTGGGGATAATAATAGCACCTACTTCACAGGGTTGTAAGATTAAATGAGATTTGTAAAAAGTGTTTTAACACAGTGGTTGGCAAAGGTGCTATGTAAATGCTTATTCCTTTCTCCTTTCCCCCATACTAGTTCTCTCTTTCTAAGAAGAATAATGTCATTCTGACCTTCTAGAATTGAAAGCACTTTATAAACACTTTTCCTGTTCTTTTCCAGGTTAATTCAACAGACTAAATGCCTTCTATATATAGCCACTGTTCTTCCTTCCCTTATTACCTCTACACTTCAGTGTGGCCAATTGGGATTTGCTAATTCCTACTTCCCTTCTTTAGCATCTTCATTTTTTTTTCTACCTTGAATACATTCCTCTTCTTCATGACCATGTCATGTTAATTACATAAAGAACTTTATTTAGACCTTAAAATGCTATAGAAATGTCAGTTATTGTTACTAACATTTCCTTCAAGCCTTGGCTTAAAATTCATTGTCTCCATAAAGTCTTCCTAGGTTAATTCCATTCTACTGTAATTATTTCTTTCCTGTGTATCTCTTCAGCACATATGTATTTAATTTAAAGTATATTAGTATGTGTTGATGTGTATATATAGTATATTAAATTGCATCTGATGAAATTTTGTATTGTTATTCACAGCTCCTTTAATTAATTGTCTTCCCCAGCAATTGGAGTTTAAGATTTAGGACCATACTTACGCTTTGGAATTCTCTCTCAAGATCTAGTATGGTATATAATATAGGTATTTGATAAATATTGACCTTAAATAATTTCAGTATTTTTGTTTCTTCTATAATCTTTTCAGTCTTTTTGCTTCTTAAATAATCTCACTTATGTTTGAACATCATTAACTATTGCAAAGATTTGGATCTAGTAAAAACCATTTCATAAATACAGCTATAAAGGGAAATGTGCCAGAAGGACTGATTTCTTGTTGTGGGATAAATTCCCTAAAGGGAAATGTTACTGTTTTTTAACTATAGCTGTTAAGATGCACAGTATACCTATGAGTATCAATAAGAGTATCTCTTTTTAGTAATTACTTGTTTTAAACTATATGACCTGTCAGTATTTTGTAGATATCATTTAGCACCCCCAAAAAGTTTTAAATAATAGATAGCCAGTAAATGTGTTAAATGAGTAAAAAGTGAATTTTTAAAAGGGTGATAGGAAGAAATACTAGGCATAGTTTTGGTCTTGTCTAATATTATTCCCACATGCCTCAATTAGAGTGATATTATTTTTGCATTTATAAACTGTTACTTTTTCAAGATTTGGATCTTTGGAAAGATAATGCTGAGATTTCTCTCTTTTAGTTCAGAGAACTAATAAGTTAACTTCAGAAAAGAGAGAGAGATTGAGAATTTTTCTCCTTTGACTCACTGAGTTCTGTAGAATTCCATTCTTTGCAGGGAAATGAAGGTTTTAGGAAGAGGAACGTGGGGGGTCTTGTGTGTATTTGGTATGGTCTTATATTTGCTTCTTCACTCATCCTCATTTAGTACCATGATTGGGACAGGGTATGCTGGGTAGCTATGGAAACTACTTAATGAACTATTTAATAGCCTCCTTGGTGGTCAAGAGTTTGAGGTGAATGAATCTCAACTTAAAGAAAATATCTAGATAAAGAGCTAAAAGGAGAGTTTTTTCTTTTTGCCTAGGCATGTTCTAAAGTGAAAATAGGAAACAAGTTTTGTGTATATATAATAGTTCCCTCACCTCTGAAGATTAGCAGTCTTTGGGTCCTGTGGGGACTTTTCTGTGGTATTTTTATTTCATAATAATTCTTCCATTTGAAAATATTGGAGTTAATTTTTTAGTGCATTCATTTACGGCTCTAGGGGACAGTGGGTAGACAGAATGGAAAGATTTTTTTTTTTTTTAATAAGCAATTGGGGTTAAGTAACTTGCTCAAGGTTACACGGCTAGTCATTATTTATGCGTGGGTGCTCATTTTCTGAGGCCGGATCTGATCTCGGGTCATCCAAACTCCGAGGCCGGCGCTCTCACTGCGCCACCTAGCCGCCCCTTTAGGGCAATTGGGGTTAAGTAACTTGCCCAAGGTTACACGGCTAGGTTTTTGTTTGTGCGGATTAAGTGTCGGAGGCCGGCTCCGAACTCAGGTCCTTCTGATTCCAGGGCCGGCGCTCTATTCACTGCGCCACCTAGCCGCCCCAAGAATGGAAAGATTTTAATGAAAAATTTACCAGCTTCTTGATAATTACAATCTATATTTTGAGGTAAGCACTCCTAGTCACTTACAAAAATGATTCAGGTTGAGATTACCTGAACTCTCTTTGATTTCTAACATTGAATTAATGTGTAATTATAGTACTGAAGGGCAGGAGGATAGTTTTCCATGAATAGTATTTTATGTAACAGTTCAAAGATTAGAGTCCGTTAGATGCCTCTGAAACCGTCCCCTCATCATGTCCCTCTTTTATCATTAGTTTGTCCTGGTTGATTTGTTGAGAATACTAATGGATTCAGTCCCTCTTTCTAGAGGCTCTGGCTTGCCCAGGATGTTTAAGTGATATGTAAGTCAGTCAAAAATAATTGATTATAAGCCTTTGCTTATGTGTCAGGCTCATTGAGAGAGTCAGAGAAAGGTTAGAACATGGTCCTTGCCCTCAAGTAGCTTATACTCTAGTGGGGTATCTAAGTATTAGCACCAGAAATACAGCTGGGCAGCACTTTGATCAGCTCACAAGGCAAAACCCCATAATGAGCCTGAACTAACAACATTCTTAAAGAAAGCATAGACTGTCTGATTTTTTTTTTTGTACTATTCCTGGGGGGCTTGTAATACCCTCTTCACCCTCCTAGCTTCATGGTCATTTTCTTACACAGTTCAAATCTCACTTTGTACCAGAGGCATCTCTCATTGCTATTGCCGACCCTCTGAGATTTCTCATCTACACTATATATGTTGAAAATACGGTTATTTTTACATGTTGTCGCTTTCATTAGAAAGTGAGATCTTTGAGGGTGGAGCACTTTACTTTATATTCCCAGTGCTTAGATCATGGTAGGTACTTAATGACTGTTTTTGGCTTTTTAAAAAATTGATTGATCTAATTCTGGTTCATTTTTCATAGAATTAATCTAAATAAAATTAAAACTAGAATTATTCTCTCTGTTTTGGGGGCAGATGTGAATTCTATGCAAACTTTTTTTTTTAACCAGACCTATAACTTCATTGGTGGAAGGATCTCCTTCTAATGGACTTCCTCTGTGAAAGAAGATCAGTATCCTCTCTTCAGCTTACAATCTTAGAGTAACCTCTGTAGGCACATTGTTTATCCATAAATAAAAACCATATGTTCTTATCCTTAATTGGTATTTAAAAATAATAGCTCTGCATAAGAAAAGATATAAGTTTTAAGAATCTTGTAAAGCAGATTTTGAGAATGTATAACTTTTTTGCTAACAAGAATCTTTGATGTTTTATCAGAATAATTTATCAACGAATATATTCGTATGTCATGACTTAATCCAGATTTTCTTCAATGGAAAAAAAAAGGATTACTTCATCATTTACAGCCTATCACTTACTTTGAATCAACACTAAAATTCTGATTAAAAAATTAAATTTTTAAAAATTATAAGATAGTTCTAAAGAAAAATGCATACTGGGAAGTATACTGGGAATTGTTTTATAATATCCATCACTTCCCAAAGAGTTAGAGGTAATTAAATGGAAGGAATTTGAAAGCACATTAAAGTAATTCAGTAGTTTCAACATTTACCCCCAAATGAAAGGCTTTGAAGATAAAGCAAACATAGCATAATTGAAATAATTTACCACTCAGTTACTTATAATGATTAATTTTTAAAAATAAATATACATTTTATCTCAGAGTATTACTTTTATCTTTGGTAGCAAGATGTCTAAGAACTTAGTGATCTAGTCTTGGTCTGTGAAGGAATGACTTCTAGTGGTTCTTGCCTTTACTTTGTTCTGAATTCTGTCAGGATGCCTTATTGAGGGCACAACTATGTATAAGAAATGATTCTTTTTTACCCAAGTCCCAGTCATACCCTGATTTTGTGTAACTGTGACATTTCCTTAGTTCCAATTTCAGGGTTATTGAAGCACAGTAAGTAGTATGTTTCATTGTGCCAAACATTGATAATTTCATTACTCATCCTCTTGCTGTCAATTTTGGTACATTTCTGGGCAAATATAAAGTCCTAGAAAGCCAGTACTAGTACATGGTTTACATCTTTCTGGTAACTGCTACCCTGAAAGGGTTCTGGGGGTGTAGCAGGAGAGAGATAAGAAGCCTTTTGCTCATTGTAGGCTGAATTCTTGCCTCAGTACATTTTATATATTTTTCTCTTTTGCATTAATCTCATGACTTTCCTTGATTTTAAAGACCTGGAATAAAATTGGAAGTTCTTTGTTTAATAAGCTTGAGGTCTTTATCATAACAATAACTTTTGTTTTTAGTTAAGTGATGTGGATTCTTCAAACCAAGATTTTTTTTTTAACCTGTTTCAAGAAACCAGCTGATACTTCAGGTGAAAGAAAAGCTCCTGGTAGAAAAAATACTCTAATGATTTTTTTCCTCCCTACCCCAGCCACTGCATTAGAAGGAAAAAAGAATTAATGCTTTTCTTCCTTTCAGCTTTGAATGACTAGCAAGTTTTTTTAAAAAACCGAGTTAGTAACAGTCCAGTAGTATACTTATTTTAGAGTACAGCTAACTGAACTGACAGCATCTTTTTAATGTTTAGAATTTAAATTTAAGTATTAAGACAAACGTAAGTCTCTGTTATTAAAATTTGTGGTGTACATTTTTGTCTTTTTTGGAAAGTTACATTTTACTTACCTTATTGGTGTTAGAGATAGCTTTTAGCAGTTCGCCTCCCATAGCAGCACTTGATAGTATTAAATTTCATGTAATTGGCAATGTGTTCTTTAGTCATCATTGGGAAATTCCTATGTCTCTGAAATTCATCAATAAGCAGATTGTTCCATGAGTTTAATGAAGAAAAGGAGAACTATATAAATCAGAAACTTAATCTGGAGCACAAACATGATGTTACTGATAACTGAAAATACAGGATAAAAATCAATGTTTGTGTCAGACTGTGGGACCTATCCTCTTAAATGGCTATTAAAATTTTATTTATCCATGAAATTCTTAATAGAACAAAGTTTCTGGCAATTACATGAAACACTCATAAACAATATGAGTAAAAATTAATTTTCTCAGCCTTTTGAAGCAATTTATCATAAGATTTTGATATTACTATTTTTGTTTCAAAAGTAATACTTTGGATTGATTTTTTTTAATTGTTTCTGTTATTTAGCCTGAACAACTCCTAGAATTGAAGATTGGAAACTCTTCAGCAATTTATAGCCCCACCTGGGGCTCTTGAGAGTTTAAATGACTTCACCAGGTTGTTCCTCTTGCTTGTCAGAGATGGGACTTGAGGCCAGTTTTCTAGCCTTGGCACTAAGCTATCTCTCATGAGATACTTACCATTAATTTTCACTGTGGTAGTACTTTTTGGTTTTGGTTTCCTTTTAAGAATATTGCAATTAAACTAAGAGTAGAAATATTTAAAACCAATCCGCAAATTATTTGTAGACCCCCACATGTATTGACTGGTTTGAAGATCAGAATATAGATTTTTTTTCTCATCAAAATAAAGTTCACAATGAGAAATTTGAAGTTAGAAACTTAGTGATGAGTATAGGAACTAACAAAAAATATTGTAGAATACATTACACAAACTCTGGTATTCAACTAATTATAGCTTAACATTCTTAAAAGTAAAAAAATTTTTGGATTTTGTTAAAGGACTACTTTTTAAAAAAAGAATTTTAACCTTTTGGAGATGTTACATATTGTCTTAATTTAAATAATTGTTGTTTTTTGTTCTCCCACACCTTACAAAGCAAAATATGGAGCCAATGAAATCTCCTTTGAGCCAGTACCAATTTTTTCTTTTGTCCCATGACCACCAGAGACCTTCAGGTTGCCATCTGGTTTAGGCCCAGATGACCTTTCCCAATTCCATCATTGTTCTAAAAAGTCTCATAGTCCTTCACTTCATGGTGAGGAGTATGAAATTCAGGGAAGTGATGGTAAGGGAACAGAAAATTTCTTAAGTGAGACTATTCCTTAGGACTCTTGTAATCCTAGAGCAAAATTACTTTATATAGAACCCTGTTCTAGTACCCATGTTTCTGCTTTTCAGAGACTTCATCTGAAATTACTTTGCTCCTCAGAAGTCATTTATATATTTATAATAGATAAGCCTCCTAATTATAAGGTTAAATTTATCTTATAAAATATTTCTACTTGAAAAATTAAGCCAATCAGTCCCTAACTTTTGGCTTTAAATTAACTGAGTAAACTCCTCTTATCTCTTTCCTATTTTATTTTTCATATTATATTTTTATTTTTGGACTCAAGAAGTTCACTTTTATGTCTGTAGAAATCTGTTAACCACTAGTGTCAGCGATGAATTTCTAATCATTTTGCCCAAAAAGTATATTTTGCATTTCTTGAACATTGGCCAGTGTTAGATAAGCCAGAGAGTATATTACTTGGTATCCAAAAGTAGGCGCTGATACATTCTGACTTTGTAGTAAGAGTGTAAATGAGAAGTTGGCCTCAAGCTATTGTTTTAGTGATATGATTTCATTCTCTATACAGTCAGTTTATTATTCCTTCCAGAAATGCTGCTGCCTCTGCCATTAAATTTCTTCTCATAAAGCATTTTAAAACTAGAATGTTGAGAATCTACAAATCTCAAATGTGGAAGTTACCACTACTGTTGTCAAATCCTATGTTATAGAATTGGCAGTTATAGCAGTTTCAGTCTATCAGTGTTTAGTAGGAGAGATAATGATGTTTATTTTATTCCTTTTACGCACGCACACACACACACGTCTGTATGACTTAGTCCTTTTGAAACTTATTTGTGTAAATTTAATGGGATTGGCTCTTTCTGCTATTTTAATGATTCACTTACCTAGATTAATTAAAGTAGTTTATTGGATTGGATTGTATGCTTAGGTTAAAGTACAGGACTTCACCATGTGTATCATGTACTAAGGATGATGTTTCAATGCATTGTTTGGTTGTTACGTAGCTCCCATCTGTCTGGAACAAAGACTCTTGCTGGGTCCTTCTATTTCAAACAGTTATTCATTTCAGCAAACATTTATGAAAAAGCTAATATGTACAAGGCACTAGAAGTACAAAGACAAAAATGAAATCACCCCCTGCCCTCAAGTAACTTATATTTTATTAGTTATTTTTCAAGTGTCATCCTAAAATAATGATAATTATTGTGCAGTGGCTCTTTTTCCAAGTTAACTTATGTCTCATTTGGACTCTTCTATGGGATATGTTCAAATTTCATGCCATTACTTCTGATTTTAAAATAATTTTCCTTTGTTGTAGGATGAGCAGTTCTTAGGTTTTGGCTCAGATGAAGAAGTCAAAGTTCGAAGTCCTACAAGGTCTCCTTCAGGTATGACCAGCTAAGCAAACGGTGTGTTTGAATTTTAGATTCTCAGGTTTTTGTGGTTTCATCTTGCTTTTATCTAAGCCTTTTAAGAGATACTCCTTTAAACTTTCTATATGTATCTATCCTTCACACTGACCAGGGAACAATATAAGAACTATTATTACTCAAGTGCTTCTACATATTTTACAAGGCCCCATTCATTAGATTCTTTGTTCTATGAAACATGACTGTGGCAACTGTACCTTGATTGGTATGGTAGTCTGTTGGAGAAAGAAGATTGTCAAGAATATCTTTAGATTTATATAAGGAATGCTCGTCTTTTTTTTTTTTTGCTTTTTGGAGGGCAGTTGGGGTTAAGTAACTTGCCCAAGGTCACACGGCTAGGTTTTTGTTTGTATGTGCGTTAAGTGTCTGAGGTCGGATCCGAACTCAGATCCTACTGACTCCAGGGCTGACACTCTACTCACTGCACCACCTAGCCGCCCCAAGGAATGCTCTTCTGTGAAAATAATTCAGGGGTGGCTTTTTGTAGGCAGATTTCTATTTACTATTGAAATACTCATATAGTAGATAGAAACAAAAATTTACCAGCCCATAATGTTCTTTTACCATCTTGACCTTTATTGCAAGTTCAATTTCTGAGTCTTAAAATGTGTAAAATCAGTATTCTTTAGTATTGGTCGAGGGCATATGGCAAACAGTAAGAGTCTATTGGAATGAAATGAAGTTCCCTGTATCAGAAACACTTTTCATGATCTCAAGTAGAAATAACTAGAATCAGACGTGAGCTCTTAGATTTCAGCTGGCAGGCTCAGAATTATTTTTTGAGAACAAAAGTTGAAATAATATTGAATGGTTCTTGCAGTGCTGTTAGGTGAATGAAAGAAGTATAGTCCATTGGAAATGATTCCCCAACCTCCTTTAGTAATTCCCCCTGAATTTTGGTTTTCTTTTGCTTTGTATGGGTAGAAAATCTCATTAAATATGAAATTGTTTGTGTGTGTGTTTTTTTTTTTTTGGAGGGCAGTTGGGGTTGAGTAACTTGCCCAAGGTCACACGGCTAGGTTTTTTTTGTTTGTTTGTTTGTGTGTGTTAAGTGTCTGAGGTCGGATCCGAACTCAGGTCCTTCTGACTCCAGGGCCGGCGCTCTACTGACTGTGCCACCTAGCCACCCCTAAATATGAAATTGTTAATTATTGTTACTGAATCATTTCTTGCCTTTCACTAAACATTTGAATTTCATCCAGAAATGTCATGATCAGTATACAGTATAATAACAACAAGCTCCCTAAAAGGCACATTTACAAGATAACAGATCTGGAATGGTGATGCTTCAGCTACTTTATGGTTGAGTGAGGGAGATAATAGTCATATATATATCTAAGTGCTATCCTAATAATTGGTGCTTTTCAGAGGAAGTAGTCAAGATACGACAAAATCATAGAATTATCGAACTGAAAAAGGATCCAATACTGATCGTTCATTCCACATATCATATTTTACAGATGAGGAAATTGAAGCTCAGAGAAAATATTTGACCTACTCAAAGTTACCCACAACTAGTTAGTAGGAGAATTGGGACTGGTACCCAGGTTCCTTTTCTCCAATTTTATTTTTTGCCTAGCAGAGATTGAATATTTCATGATTGAGATCTAAGTTCCTTTTAAAAAGTTAAGTAGAATAAGTACTGAGACCAGCAAAACTATCTAAGTAGTCAAGTTCAAATCAGGTCACAATCGTAATTTGGCATGTAGGTATTTTTCTGGTTAGGAATTTTCTTTTAATATTTCATAATAACTGTCCATTTCCTCTAAATTCTTTTGTTACCTTTTTCCCTGAAAGAGTCAGGTCTTGTTTTCTCTAAAATGGAAGTCTATAGAAAGAAATTCTTATTTAAGAAGTGAAACCTAGCTCCCTGCCATCTTCTACTTTTATTATTTTAGTTGTGATTAATAACTGTTTAGGTTTGATTATGAGTTCTTTAATCTATTGTGGGTAGGGAAAAATCTCATGAGTTAATGGGTGAGAAAGGCATTTATATTTAGAAGGCTTAATAACTAGACCAGTATGGACTCAAATAGGTTAGTTCCATAGCCTAATGGGTGTTCATCTTAAGAGGTTAAATCTCTTTTGGATCCTATCAGTAAAGGTTTTAGATCCAGGAATATGTTCATTTATGCTGGACTTAGAAAAGGATAAAATATAGCAGAAATTGATTAATTTTTTTAAAATACTAGTTTGTAAAAGAAGTGCTTTAGAAAAGGGACAATTAGAATAGCCTTTTTTTTTTCATCTTCCTTTTGATAGGCAGATTTGGCTAATCCAAATTGACAAAGTCTTTTCTTTTGGATTTGAAGAAATCTGATTTAGTTAGTGGCTAATGAGGTCAAATAATGATACCGATATCAGTAATAATATCAAATGGGTAGTTAACAATTTATTGCTTGGTTGTTTGACCATGCCAGTTCAAGAACCTCAGCATACTAGAGTAGATTAGTGGACTTGCCATTTCACTTAACTTCCTTATTAGATTACATGTCATTGAGTTCAGTGGTCTTGTTTTTTTTTTGACACATAGGTATTGTAATAGAGATTGTATAGGCTACAAGTTATTGATGGAGCATCCTAAACGCCTTGACTTCTACATTTTCATGACAGAACTGGAGGAATTAAAGAATTTATTTTTAAAAACTTGCCTGCAGCCCCTTGACCTAATTATTGTTACATAAGTAACAAATTCACTCAAAAATAGAATTTTCAAAAAAAGAATTGTTATGAGCCAGTGTAAAAATGTCCTTAAATTTTGGACTTGGTATATTGGAATGTGGAGAATTAGTATAGATTTTAAAATCCTTCTCTTCTCAGAATAAATGTTTCTCTTGCTTATCTGAAGTTTCAGGAAAACTAGCCTCCTAGAGTTACATTGAAAACATGTATTGCTATTTTGATTTTCTTTTTACTTGAAAAAGTAAAAAAACTGTTTTACTTCATTTCCTTAAGGTTAATTTTGAGAAGGAAAATCTTTACCCAAAATAAAGTGCTTTATTGGATATTGAAACCAAATGGAGTACAATATAAAATGAAATTCTTTTCCTTTTGCATGTCTGTGGCTTATGCTAAATTCACATACACTTAGTTAAGGTCAGTCACTTGGAACTACAAAGCTAAATGTGTGCTCTTCATTGTTTGATTCTATACGCAGTTAAATCTAGTCCTCGAAAACCTCGTGGGAGACCCAGAAGCATCTCTGAACGAAATTCAGCTGTCCTGTCAGATTCTTCACCTGTGTTTTCCCCTCTAAGCAAACCAGAGACTAAATCTGGAGAGAAAATAAAGAAGAAAGATTCTAAAAGTGGAGAAAAGAGAAGAGGAAGACCTCCAACCCTTAGCAGTGTCAAATTCAAATTATCACAAGGAAAAGACATATCAGACTTATCAAAGGGGAGCAAAGAAGATACCTTAAAAAAAATTAAACGGACACCTTCTGCTACATTTCAGCAAGCAGCAAAAATCAAAAAGTTGAGAGCTGGTAAACTTTCCCCTCTCAAGTCTAAGTTTAAAACAGGAAAGCTTCAGATTGGGAGGAAAGGGGTACAGATTGTTCGACGGAGAGGAAGGCCTCCATCATCAGAACGGATAAAGACAGATTCAGCACCCCTCATTAACTCTCAGCTGGAAAAGCCCCAAAGGGTCCGGAAAGAGAAGGATGGTACACCACCACTCACAAAAGAAGAAAAGACAGCTGTCAGACAAAGCCCACGAAGGATCAAGCCTGTTAGGATCATTCCTTCCACCAAAAGGACAGATGCAACAATTGCTAAGCAACTTTTGCAAAGGGCAAAAAAGGGAGCTCAAAAGAAGATTGAGAAAGAAGCAGCTCAGCTGCAAGGAAGAAAGGTGAAAACCCAGGTCAAAAACATCCGACAGTTCATCATGCCTGTTGTCAGTGCTATCTCCTCACGGATCATTAAAACCCCTCGGCGCTTTATTGAAGACGAAGATTATGACCCTCCAATTAAAATTGCTCGACTAGAGTCTACACCAAACAGTAGGTTTAGTGCTACATCCTGTGGATCCTCTGAAAAATCAAGTGCAGCTTCGCAGCACTCTTCTCAGATGTCTTCAGACTCTTCTCGATCTAGCAGTCCCAGTGTTGATACATCCACAGATTCTCAGGCCTCTGAGGAGATGCAGGCACTTTCTGAAGAGCGGAGTAATACTCCTGATGTACATACTCCATTACCTATTTCTCAGTCCCCAGAAAATGATAATAGTGATAGGAGGAGTAGAAGGTTTTCAATCTCAGAGAGGAGCTTTGGGTCTAGAGCTTCTAAGAAATTATCAACCTTGCAAAGTACCCCCCAGCAACAAACCTCTTCCTCTCCACCTCCACCATTACTCACTCCACCACCACCACTACAACCAGCTTCCAGTATTCCTGACCACACACCTTGGCTTATGCCTCCAACAATACCCTTAGCATCACCTTTTTTGCCTGCCTCTGCTGCTCCCATACAAGAGAAACGAAAGTCTATTTTACGAGAACCAACATTCAGGTGGACCTCTCTAAAGCATTCTCGGTCAGAGCCCCAGTACTTTTCCTCAGCAAAGTATGCCAAAGAAGGTCTTATCCGCAAACCAATATTTGATAACTTTCGACCCCCTCCGCTGACTCCTGAGGATGTTGGCTTTGCTTCTGGTTTTTCGACATCTGGTTCCACTGCTCCAGCCCAACTATTTTCAGCACTCCATTCTGGAACTAGGTTTGATATGCACAAAAGAAGTCCTCTTCTAAGAGCTCCCAGATTTACTCCAAGTGAGGCCCACTCCAGAATCTTTGAGTCAGTAACTTTGCCTAGTAATCGAGCATCTGCTGGAACTTCATCTACAGGGGTATCTAATAGAAAAAGGAAAAGAAGGGTGTTCAGCCCTATCAGATCTGAACCAAGATCTCCTTCTCATTCCATGAGGACAAGAAGTGGAAGGCTTAGTACTTCTGAGCTATCACCTCTCACCCCACCATCTTCTGTCTCTTCCTCATTAAGCATTTCTGTTAGTCCTCTTGCCACTAGTGCCTTAAACCCAACTTTTGCTTTTCCTTCCCATTCCCTGACACAGTCTGGGGAATCTTCGGAGAAAAATCAGAGACCAAGGAAGCAGACTAGCACTCCAGCAGAGCCATTCTCATCCAGTAGTCCTACTCCTCTCTTCCCCTGGTTCACGCAGAGCTCTCAGACAGAAAGAGGGAGAAACAAAGACAGGGCCACTGAGGAACTGTCCAAAGAGCGAGATGTTGACAAGAGTATGGAGAAGGACAAAAACAGAGAGAGAGACCGGGAGAGGGAAAAAGAGAACAAGCGGGAATCAAGGAAAGAAAAAAAGAAAAAGGGGTCAGAAATTCAGAGTAGCTCTGCTTTGTTTCCCATAGGTAGAGTTTCCAAAGAGAAGGTTGTTGAAGATGTTGCCACTTCATCTTCCGCCAAAAAAGCTGCAGGGCGGAAGAAATCCTCATCACTTGATCCTGGGACAGACATTGCCACTGTAGCTCTTGGGGATACAACAGCTGTCAAAACCAAAATACTTGTTAAGAAAGGGAAAGGAAACCTCGATAAAACCAACTTGGACCTTGCCCCTGCTGCACCATCCTTGGAGGAGAAAGCACTCTGCCTTTCTGCTTCTTCATCAAGCGCTGTTAAACATTCCACTTCCTCCATCGGCTCCATGTTGGCTCAGGCCGACAAGCTTCCAGTGGCTGACAAGAGAGTAGCCAGCCTTCTGAGAAAGGCCAAAGCCCAGCTTTATAAAATTGAGAAAAGCAAGACTCTCAAGCAAGCTGACCAGCCCAAAGCGCAGGTATTCTTTTTATCTTGCCTATGAGACATGCTTAATTGTATTTTGCGGTAAAAATAGTATAATTGTGACACCTGAAAAGAGCAGAGTCTCTTCTTGCTCTGAGTAACGATTATAGCAACAAAAACAGATGGTTGGAAAATTTACATAAGAAGCACTTGAGCAGAAGTTGAGGGGGAGAAAAACTATAGAAGTTAGTTTAAGATAGAGTAGACTTTTTAAATTCAGCAGAATGACTGCTAGTATCTCTGGCTAAGAATGATTAGTTGTGCCTGGCTTTGAATAGCTAAGAACAAACCTTTCTGATCTCCTTTAGATTTAACATTCTTCAGTTTTGGACCATGTTTTACATTTAGGGCTTTTGCCAATTGGGTGTTCCTATGAGATTGAGGCTTACCTCTGACACCATTCTAATTACTCTTTAATAGTTTGCCTCTGAGTAATAGAATACATTGAATTAGTAATTTTGATTCCTCCTTAAACCCAGAAAAATTCCTGTTTCAGTCTTGGTCCACATGTCCATTTGTTTGTTTTTGTCTTTCCATTTATACCTCAATATTGATCCTAGAAATGTAAGAAACTTTAGTTATATCAGTTACCTACATGTTAGGTAATATAGTCATGATACCTTGAGTTTTAGCTAACTTAATGATTTCTCTTGTGGGATTAGAGGCCACTTAGGTTCTGTGTTTCATCCTGGCCTGCTGGCTTTTTTTAAACAACCAATCCATTAAGAGCCATGTCATTAGCTTTGGAAATCTGTTTTAATCCTAGGTCATAAGAAGTTTGCTATACTTTGATTTTACCTTTTTTTTCCTTTATTCCTTTGTTTTCAGAATATAAATGTGGAACTTAAAAGATTTTAAGTACTTACTTTTTCTTGTTTTATCTCAAACCAAGGGTCAAGAAAGTGATTCATCAGAGACATCTGTTCGAGGACCCCGGATAAAACATGTTTGTAGAAGGGCTGCTGTTGCTCTTGGCCGAAAGCGAGCAGTATTTCCTGATGACATGCCCACCCTGAGTGCCTTACCATGGGAAGAAAGAGAAAAGATTTTGTCTTCCATGGGAAATGATGGTAAGTATAGGAATGTTGATTATGGGACCTGTGAATAGATACTTCAATTTGATTGTTAATAATCTTGGGAATGAGTAACAATATGTCCTTTGTGTCATTACATTAAATTTCTAGAAAGCTGATCTTATTTTTATAGCTTATATCAGGGATTCTTAACCTTGAGTTCATTAACTTGTAGGATTTTTTAAAAGTATAACTATTTTAATATAATTGGTTTCTTTGTAGTCTTATATATTTTATTTTATGCATTTAAAACTTCATTCTGAGAGGGCTCCATAGCTTTCAACAGACTGCCAAAGAAGTCCATGACACAAAAAAGATTAGCAACCCCTAGATTAGAATCTTTTCTTTTAGTGGTTCTCTTTCTGCTTTTGCCAGAGCTTTAGTTTATCCACACATTTAAGGTTCTTTCTTTCAAAAAATAATAGTGACTTGATTAAATTTTTTAAAAGTTGAAATAATGTTATTTCATGCAAACTCTGATTTGTCCATTTAAATGTTTTTCATTATAAAATATTTGTTTTTCTGAACCATGTAAAAAAATGGCTGTTTCCTAGTAATATGCATTTTTAAGGGGTTTTAAAGATTATACCCCAATTCCTAGGGACAGAGTACAAAGTTTGTAATATCTAATACACTTTCTTTGGCAGATAAGTCATCAATCGCCGGCTCAGAAGATGCTGAACCTCTTGCTCCACCCATCAAGCCAATTAAGCCTGTCACCAGGAACAAGGCACCTCAAGAACCTCCAGTGAAGAAAGGACGGCGATCAAGGAGATGTGGGCAGTGCCCAGGCTGTCAGGTGCCTGAGGACTGTGGTGTCTGTACTAATTGCCTAGATAAGCCCAAATTTGGTGGCCGAAACATAAAGAAACAATGCTGCAAGTGAGTGGGTATTTTATTTCAAAGATTGCATGTCTGTCCTGTGAAAGGCATTTCTTCGTCTTTGACTCTGGTTTTGAATGGAGAAGAGTATGTCTTATCTTTGTTAGGCAGAGCCAAGAGGTCTTCAAGCTTGTGTTGAGACTTGGGTTGGAGATTGATTGGAGATTTGGATGTTATGAAGCAAAATTAGAGGTGTTGATTGACATTATTCTTGCTTTTTTATTGTGTGACTTGCCCAAGGTCACATGGCTAGTAAGTGTTAAGCTTAAGTCTGAGGTCAGATTTGAACTCAGGTCCTCCTGACTCCAGGGCCGGTGCTCTATTCACTGCACCACCTAGCCGCTCCTGATTGACATTATTCTTTTTTTTTTTTCTAAAGCAATTGGGGTTAAGTAACTTGCTCAAGGTTACACGGCTAGTCATTATTTATGCATGGGTGCTCATTTTCTGAGGCCGGATCTGATCTCGGGTCATCCAAACTCCGAGGCCGGCGCTCTTACTCACTGCGCCACCTAGCCACCTCTTTAGGGCAATTGGGGTTAAGTAACTTGCCCATGGTTACACGGCTAGGTTTTTGTTTGTATGGATTAAGTGTCTGAGGCCGGCTCCGAACTCAGGTCCTTCTGACTCCAGGGCTGGCACTCTATTCACTGCGCCACCTAGCCGCCCCTTTGACATTATTCTTAAGCATAGAGAAGAGTCCTGGATTTTAAGTGGTCAGGAGAGTGGTTTCACAAAAACAGATTCAATACACATCACAGTGGTCACTTATTAAAGTCAGTTGAAACTGTATTAATTTTTCTTATGGTAAATTAGTTGTATATATAGTCTATATCCTGCAAATTTGGGGTATATTCTATAAAAATTGCTTTCTCCACTCCCTACTCTTACCTATATCATCCCCTTCTATGGGTTATTTTCATGTATATTTCAGTATATAACAGTGATCTTCATAGATCTTTATATATTCAGATTGCAGTTTATCTACATCTTGGTAGATAGCATGTGACTGCAAAACATATCATCCTGTGGTCAACCTTGTAATGAGTCTCTCAAAACTTAGGTACATCTTCTAACAACAGGCATAACAGTCTCTTGCTGTACTCAAAACCTATAATCAAAACCTTTCACCTTTTGTGAAATTGCCATCCATGTGTATGAACCCAGTGTAACCTTTATGCATTAATGATACACTGGAATAGGATTTCAGTGGATAATTTTTTAAATAATGTTAAAATTAGAAATTTCTGGGACTGATACTGCCAGCCTGAATAATGTCCAAAAGCAAGGAGAAGTAACATATAGATTCTGGTAATACAAAAGCTATTTACGTTATAAGAACACCTGTATTATCCACATTTTCAGAAATCTGGTCTCCAGGAAAAAAGTCTGCAAATAGCCCCAGCTTTACCTGGTTTTTATGCAAGGATTACATCCATATCCCCACTAATCAAAACAGAAAGAAGTGACAAGCAAACCACAGCTCAGCAATAATTAAATGACAAAATTACATAAAAGGAGATGAAATGAGATAAGTTCAGTATTAAGAATACAAAACAAATCAATCAAAAAGCATTAAATGTTTATGCCAGGCACCTTAAGCACTGGAGATACAAAGAAAGGCAAAAACAATTCCTGCCTGCAAGGAACTTGTTTTCTGTTGGGAGAAACAACATATAAACTATTTGGTACATACAAAAATTCACACACAATAATTAGAAGGTAACCTTAGAGAGGAAGGCTTTAGCATTGGTGAGACTTAGGAAAGGCCTGAAGAAAGTGATATTTGAGCTGAGCCTTAAAGGAAGCCTGGGGTTTTAAGATGTGGAGATGAGGAGGCAGAGCATGGGAGATAAACAGAATAAAGGCATAGAGATAGGGGAGGGATAGGGTTATGTTAGAGAAATGCCAGTATAGGTCCATATGGCTAGATTGTAGAAGGGATTAAAGTGGAAGACTGGAAAGGTAGGAAGAGGCCATGTTGTAAAAAGTCAGGAACTGTATTTGTAGAATTAGAATGACAAATAGAGAATCTGTTTTATTTATTATTTATTTATGTATTCCCAGCTTATTTGGTGTTCAGAGGGTGACTAAAAATTAACTCTTTCACAAGGGAATAGTGCTAAATTTTATTGCCAGCATTGTTTACTAATTCAGTTGTGTGATACAAGTTGTTAAAACCTTATACCTCAATATCAATTCTTTCTATAACATATACAGCAACTGGACCTTTACTCCAGTGAATACCTATTCTGAGTTGGAGAAATGGGCTGTAATTTGCTTACCTTTTAAATTTTAAATTCCAAGGAAAGTTAACGGAGCTGATGATCCTTGAGGACTGAGATTTAAATTGAGCTATGACTTTGTCCTTTTGGATTCAAGTAGCTCATTTCTTCACTCCTAACAATAAACTTTTCTCATGGTGAACCTGAAGCAGACTCGGGGTTCTCTGGTTCAAATGTTCTTGAGAGCAAATTAATAGATCTTTTTTGATTAACCTTCCTACTATCTGTTTGTCTTTTCGAAGTAACTTGCTTTCTGGTTCATCTCTTGCTACTCTAGGATGAGGAAATGCCAGAACCTGCAATGGATGCCTTCCAAAGCTTACCTGCAGAAGCAAGCTAAAGGTAGAGCTGTTGACAAGATCTTTTTAAAGCATCTTCTACTAATAGAATGCTGTGTATTTGTGTGTGCAACTTATGATTAGTTTGTTCCTTTCCCCTATAGAAAGATAAATCATGTCTAGTTCCCCTTGTGCCATTTGGGGCCGGTTTTGGCTGAGAGAAGCAAGTGTAAAACTGCATGACATTTCTAAGATTCTCTGTGTTTTATTTATATATGATCTTGTTCCTTATACTAGCTGTGAAAAAGAAAGAAAAGAAGACCAAGACCAGTGAAAAGAAAGAAAGTAATGTTGTAAAAAGTCTTGTGGACCCTAGCCAGAAGACAACTCCACCAGCACGAGAGGATCATGCACCAAAGAAAAGCAGTGAGCCTCCCCCCCGAAAGCCTGTGGAAGAAAAGAGTGAGGATGGAAATGTTTCTGCTCCAGGGGCTGATTCTAAACAAGCCAGCACTGCTACTGCTAGGAAGACTGGCAAGCAGGTCTCCCAGCCAGTACAGGTCATTCCTCCACAGCCACCTAGCACAGCACCACTAAAAAAGGAAGCTCCCAAGACCACTCCTAGTGAGCCTAAGAAAAAGCAGCAGCTACCACCCCCACCCCCACCACCTCCACCACCACCTCCACCACCTCCACCACCTCCAGAATCAGGTGAATAAATGAAGATAGAAGGAATTGCTTACCCCAAGTCAAAAATACCAACTAAAACTCTGCTTATTTAAAGACATCAGTATTCTTCTAAGGTGTTGTTAGACCAACTAAAAGCCTAAAATGTGTTCCCTATGTAAATTACTATGTAATTTTAAGTCCTGGGTTCAGAAAAATCAGCTACCTTGTGTTCTCTGCCCAACCAACACTTAATAAATATAATTAAGTGCTTGCTACTCATAAGGCATTTTGCTAGATGCTGGGGATTCAAAGATATATACGACACAGACCATGGTCTCAAGGAGCTTACAATCTAATGGGGATAAGACATGTACCACAGATACACAGATAACTGTGGTACAGGAGAAAATGTGGTAAGTGCAAAGGAAAGATCCAGACAAAGTGCTATGAGAAATTTGAGGAGGGAAGAGATCACTTTTAACTGGGGATAGGGGTAGGGGCAAGGATAAAGTGGCATTTTAATTGGGCCTTGAAGAAAGGAAGGGACTTCACTATACCCAGATGGGATAAAGAGGGATTCCATTCCAGGCACAAAAGAATGCATGATAAAAACCACAGGAACAGGAAAAGGGCAAAATTAGTGTGGAGGGGAGAGAAATTAGATTTGGTTTTAATGCAGACTACCTGAAGGGATGTAGTTATCTCATAAGGCTGGAAAATTAGGTTGAGCATAGGTTGTAGAGTGCTTGACTGTGAGCATTAGAAGTTTAGGCAATGGGGAACCACAAAAAATTTTTGAATGACAACAGTCTAGCCAGAGCAGTAAATCAGGAAGATTACTCAGAAAGAAAAGTGGTTAAACTAGAAGCAGGAAGACCAGTTAGGACCTGGTTATTCTAATTAATTGTCCAGATAGGAAAAAGATGATGCCCTGAAGTGGGATGGTTACAGTATAAATGGAAAGGAAGCGAATTTGGGGGATTGTCCTGAATTTCCTACTCAGATTCTTTCAAAGTTAAAACATTTTTAGATTTAAAAAATTTCCTAGGTGAAGCAGTCATATCTAGGGTAGTCATTGTTATCTAGAAGTGATTGTAAAATTGGCAGCACCTGACTTTTTATAATTCTTAATTTCTTAGTACCAGAGCAAAGCAAGCAGAAAAAAGTAGCTCCTCGCCCAAGTATTCCTGTGAAACAGAAACCAAAAGAAAAGGTGAGGTGTTATTTGTTTCTCTACATTCCAGTAATTCACACTTATTTTTTAGAATAGTAACCCTGTTTTATGACTATGTGGCTCAGAAATGATTTTACATTTTTGCTTCTTTGGGTCCCATGATTTTAAAAGATCAGGGAAAGATCTAGGTCAAGGATTTAGCATTTCTCAGTTGTTTTTTTTTACTCTTCCTTTGGTTGCCCCTCTTGGAGTTTTCCTTGCTGGTACTACCCAAGGAATCTGCTATATTGTAGCCTGCTTAGCTTAATTGTGCTTTCTCATCTGTACAATTAGTCCTTTTATAGTTTCTGTCTGTAATACTTACTCTTCTTATCTACCTTCATTTTCCTTTTCCTTTGATAATTTATGGATTCAGAAAAAGAGTAAGGGTATCTATGAAAGTCCTTTGCCTTTTCCTTCAAAATTCTCATTGGGAATTTTCCAGTTGGTTCCAGATAAGCTTTGTTTTAAATTTTTTATGCCCTGTAGTGCTGATAAGTAGGCAAGGAAGTTGTGGTTTGCTTTTGTTTCCACCTCTTGACTCTTTAGGAAAAACCACCTCCAGTCAGTAAACAAGAGAATGGTACTCTGAATATACTCAACACCCTCTCCAATGGAAATAGTTCCAAGCAAAAGTTGCCAGCGGATGGAGTCCACAGGATCAGAGTAGACTTTAAGGTAAAGCAGCCAAATGTCTTAGTTTGGACATAATAGATTGTAAATAAACATTAGAACTGTATTTCTTCAGGTAAACTCCAGGGTTCTTATCCTGGGGTCCAAGAGTTTAAAAAAAAATTTTATAAATATTCAAAACAGCTTATTTCATTTGTAACCCTATGTATTCTATTTTATGCATTAAAAAAAATTCTATGAAGGGATCCATAGGCCTTCCCCAGAATGCCAAGGGTATCTCTAACACAAAAGGAGGTTGAGAAACTCTGCTCTAATTGAAGGACCTAGAATGTAGAATGTTTGAGATAAATGAAAATTATTTCTAGCTTTTGTCTCTTCTTGTAATAATGGTCTTGCACTATTAGACTTTTAAGAGGAACTCTGCTTGACCTATCTTGAGTAGTAACAAATGACTAGGTAAAGACAGTATCCAGGGGGGAAAAATCTATTAAAGAGAAATTATCAAACCACAAAAGAATGCTTGAGTCAATAGAGCTGTAAAAGAGGTTTAATCCCAGCTATATTGATACACATTTAGTCTGAATTGAAAGGTGGGGTTTTTAAATTGTTTGTGCAATTAGGTTAGGCAATTAGAAAAAAGTAGCATGACTTATTTTTTAATTCACTAAAATGTAGAGCTTTTAACTAATTATTTTGCGGTGGTTTTATGGCTATAATATTTGCTTTCATCCCAAAAACCATATTCTTGGAGGATTCATAAGTTTAACTTTTTTGCTTTGCAGGAAGACTGTGAAGTAGAAAATGTGTGGGAGATGGGTGGTCTAGGCATCTTGACCTCAGTTCCTATAACTCCCAGAGTGGTTTGCTTTCTCTGTGCCAGCAGTGGACATGTGGAGGTAACATATCATCAATCAGTCAAGTATTTATTAAACACTTTCTGTGTATCAGGCATTGTGCTAGGGATACAAAGAGAAAAGTGGAACAATCTTTGCCTTCAGTGCAAGGAACTTACATTCTGTTGGGAAATACAACATATCTATATTTGAATATATATAAAGCAAATACAAAGTAATTCTGGAGGGAAGGAGGTGCTGGCAGTTAACAGTTGTGGGGATTGGGATAGGCTTTATGCAGAAAATGGTATGTTAGCTCTGTCTTGAAGGAAACGGGATTCTAAAAGGTTGAAGAAGTATAGCAGTATAAATGTTCTGTTTTAATAGAAATTATTTGCTACTTTGATAGAATATAGTAGGTTCTATGTCCAATTTTAAACATCGTAGAGGAGGACTTTGGGGACTTTCCAGAAGGTAGGGAAAATACTTTAAAAAATCAGGCATGCTGAGGCTAAAAGGTTTATGAGTGGACCATATTTCTTTAATTAAAAAAAAAAAAAACTCAGGGAAGCTAGGTGGCACAGTGAATAGAGCACTGGCCCTGGAGTCAGGAGGACCTGAGTTTAAACCCGGCCTCAGACATTCAACACTTACTAGCCATGTCACCCTGGGCAAGTCACTTAATCCCAATTGCCCTACCTTCCCCCTCCCAAAAAAGCAAAAAACAGACATACAAAAAAAAAAAAGCCCTTTAGCTTTACTAGAATTAAACTGAAAGAATAACCTTTCTGACTTTTCTTTTAGGTGTCCAAGTATAGTGTATAGGATAAGGCCATCTGTTGGATGAAGGATTTGCTGTTGATAGTTCTAGATATATCCATTGCTAGTTAAAAGGCCGAATTACTTTCATATATGAATACATGACCCAAAAGAATAAATCGGTTTTATGACAATGATCATTATCTTCAGATCTTAGTCCAGCACATAATTTTTCTTAGAGCTTGCTGCTTCTAATCTTAGTTATGCTCCTCTAAAACTACACAAAAACTCTCAAGATTCTTGATCAGTAGAAATTTCTAGTTGCCTTCTCTTTAAAGTCTAACTGGGGCTTCCTCACTGTCTTTAAATTAAAGCTTTCTACAATCCTGTCTCATATGAAACTACTTATCACTGAAATTGAAAGGCAAAAAGGGTTATCAGTATCTCTAAGGCTTCATTTGCATATTAACCTCAACAATTAGATTTTACTTGTAAAACCAGAAAAAAAAAGATTTTTTTTTTCCCTGGGTAGTGACTAATACATTCTTATTATCTCGAATCCAGTTTGTGTATTGCCAAGTCTGTTGTGAGCCCTTCCACAAATTCTGTTTGGAGGAGAATGAGCGCCCTCTAGAGGACCAGTTGGAAAATTGGTGTTGTCGTCGCTGCAAGTTCTGTCATGTGTGTGGAAGACAACACCAGGCTACAAAGGTACTAAGAATAAATAACAACTACTTGGGACACATCCCTCTATCCATATTTCCTTCATAAGGCTGTTCATAAAATTTCTTCAATATCTAGTATTAGGATTTGGGCTTTTCCAGTGACCTCTTTCATATAATGTGAATACTATCATAGAACTTAGAAATTATCTTTTTTAACCCTTTTATATAGCTAAGGCCATACATATACTTAGTGATCAGGACCCTGATGCTAATCCTAACCTGTCCACATCTTCCTAACTTTTCACCCAGTATTTGTTTGCTCCACCCTGAGTATTTCTTTGTTAGTTTAAATTTTTTTTTTTTTTTGACGTTCAGGTTGACTGACAAGTGCTCTCCTTTCACATTTTAGTTTTGGGAACAACTTAAGTATCTGCTACTGGGTGAATTATGGTCCCCGGCTTTGGTTGCACAGACCAGAGCTTCTTAAACTGTGGGTTTCAACCCCATATGGGTCTTTAAGTTTAAGAAGGTCTGAAGGAATAGAGAGCAGAAAAGGTTTAAGGAGCCCTGGCATAGGCCGTCATTCTCCTGATATAAAATGTTTAATTGTATTACCTTAGGAAAGCAAGTTTGAGATTAAATCCCTTGGGATTTCCAGCTGTGTCTGATTTTTTTCCAGACATTCTGGTAGTCAGGCCAAATTGTGCCCATTTAGAAGCTCAAACTGTTTTTAAGAAGAGAAATACTAAAGGAGCCCATTTTATTTCCTTTGCTTGGTACTTGACACATAGTAGGCACTTAAATACTTGTTGATTGATTTCTAACGAATATCATTTTATTTTATTATTAAACAAATGCTTTATTAACTTCTGGTTTACATAATTCGTTTCCACCAAATTTTGAGTTAAAATTTTCCCCCCATTTTTTCCCTACCCACCACCCCAGAATAACAGTCCCACTAGATATCCCCTCATCCAATCTGCTCTCTCCCATATCTTCTCCCATACCCCCTTCGACTTTGCCATCAGGGCAAGGTGAATCTCTGAGCCCCAATGCCTGGACATCTTATGAAACATTTAATTTTAAAACTTCGATTTTCAGATCCATTCCCTTCCACCCTTGTCACCCACTCCCTCTGAGAAGATAAGCAATTCAGTATGTGTTGTACATGTATAGCTATGCAAAACATTACCATAGTAGATCCATGGTAAAAGACTGCTTATATTTCCCTCCCACCCATCCCACCCCCACCTGGTCCATCCCCTACTTTGATCCTGTCCCTCTTCTATAGTGGGTACTTCCAACCTCCCCTCACCCCAAGGATGCCCTCCCATCCATCCTCCCGCCTCTCATCCCCCTTCCCCCTATCCTGCTGCAGGTTGAGATATCCCATTTAGTATGTATGTCATTTTCTCCCTGAACCAAATTCAATGTGAATGTGGTTTTGCCTTTTTAGCCTTCCTTATTCGCCCCCTCCTTTGCAACCACTTCCCCTTGCTTCTTCTACATGGGATAGTTTACCCTACCCTGTCTCTCCCCATCTCTTCTTGCCACTTTCCTCTCTCACCTCTTGACTTCACCCCTTAAGAATCATCCCTTCCCATCAAATTCAACCTGTGCCCTCTATCCATGTATACCTGTAAACATATGCCCATATACCCTTCTTCAGTTATTTTCATAACGAGAAAGGTTTCATCAGACACAGATATTGTTTTTCCATGTAGGAATGTAAATAGTTCAACTTTGATAAGTTCCTTTTGATTTCTTTTCCTTGATTACCTTCTCAAGCATCTCTTGCTTCTTGTGTCTGAATGTCAGATTTTCTATTCAACTCTGGTTTTTTCATCAAGAATGCTTGAAAGTCCTCTATTCTACTGAATGACCATATTTTCCCCTGAAACAAGATACTCAGTTTTGCTGGGTAGGTGATCCTTGGGTTCATTCCCAGCTCTTTTGCCCTCTGGAATATCATATTCCATGCCCTTCTATCCCTCAATGTAGAAGCTGCCAGGTCCTGTGCCATTCTGATTGTGTTTCCACAATATTGAAATTGTTTCTTCCTGGCTGCTTGTAGTATTTTTCTCCTTGATCTGGGGATTCTGGAACCTGGCTATAATATTCCTGGGAGTTTTCTTTTGGGGATCTTTTTCAGGAGGTGATCTGTGGATTCTTTCAACCTCTATTTCCCCCTCTGGGTCTAAAACATCAGGGCAGTTTTCCTTGAGAATTTCTTGAAGGGTGATTTCTAGGTTCTTTCTTTGATCATGGCTTTCAAGTAGTCCAATAATTTTTAAATTCTCTCTCTTGGATCTATTTTCCAGGTCAGTGGTTTTTCCCATGAGATATTTCACTTTGCCTTCTACTCTTTCATTTGTTTGGATCTGTTTAACAGCATCTTGATTTCTCATAAAGTCACTAGCTTCCATTTGCTCCAGTCTAACTCTGAGGGAATGAATCTCCTTATTGAGTTTTTGAGATTCTTTTTCCATCTGGCAAATTCGACTTTTTAAGGCATTCTTCTCCTCATTGCCCTTTTGGGCCTCCTTTGCCATTTGAGTTAGTCTATTTTTAAGGTGTTATTTTCCTCAGTCAGGCTGTTGGCTGTCATTTCATACTTTTCTTGCATCTTTATCATTTCTCTTCCCAATTTTTCCCCCACTTCTCTTATCTGCTTCTTAACATCCTCTATGGCCTGTAGCCAGCTTGTATTTTCATTTGGGGCTTTTGGTGCAGGAGTTCTGACCTCACAGTCCTCCTCCATGCTTTGATCCTCTTTGCCCCTAAAATAGGAGTCCAATGTTGAATTTTTCTGTTTATTTTGTTTCTTTTGCCTAGGCATGTTGCCACTTAATTACTTGATTTTGGGGCTTGTTGCCACAGTAGGACTCTGCCACCAGACAGGAGAGCTTCCATCCCAAACGTGGGGTCTTCACAACTTCCGCAGGTTGGGTGGCCTCTGTAAAGCCTCCACCCGCTCTGGCAAATTGGATACCCACCCCAAACTTTCCCCCTAGACCACAATCCAGATCCAGGCAGTTTAAAGCAAGAGTGATTAATCCCCGGACTGATTGCTGGATCTCCCTACAGTTCGCAGACCAGGAGCTAGAGCTGCCACTGATGCTGCAAAATGGCTTCTGTGCTGCGTTTCTTCAGCAGCTTTTCGCCCCCAGGGGAGGAAGCCGACGCATTCCCCAAATACTGGTCCCAAAGTCCATAGGGCACTAACCTCTCACTTTGTCCTCGGCATGTCTGTGCTGATAATTCTGGAATCGCCACAGTTGCTGGTGTTCTGGGGTCCCTCTAGCTGGCTGCTGGCCCAGCCACCCTAGGGCTAAAACCACGGCTCACGCGGCCTGGGCTCAGCTCCCAGAGCACTGCACTGTGGGTTCCCAGCATGCTGCCTGCTCTCAGAGGGCTGGGCTCACCACTCCCTGCAGAGCTGCTGGGTTCTCCTCAGCGGGAGGTTAGTTTCTCTGTGTAGTTCTGTGGGTGCTGGGGCTCCAGAAGTTGTTCAGAATCCCCTTTTACATAGTTTGGAAGTTGTGTGGGGCAGAGAACCTTGGAAGTGCTATTTCTACTCCACCATCTTGGCTCCGCCCCATGAATATCATTTTAAATATCTCTTCCTTTCCAGATATTTATGATTTCAAAGTAATAACCAAATCACGAACTATTTTATATAAGTTATTATATTCAGGGTACTATTTGGCATTCTTTGAGGTTGTAAAAAAGTAAATGACATTACGAGTTCCTAAACTTGTTTAGTTCGTTTTCCCTGGAACTTAGCATATATGAAGAGGAATAAGAACAGATAAAGTTTGAGAAATAGAGTGGTACTAAATCATGGAGGGCCTTGAAAACCAGGATAAAAAGTTTGATCTTCACAGTGAAAATCTTTTAGCCGGAAGACACTTCAGAGTACATTTAGTCCAAACTCTACCTGAGCATCAGATTTTTCTCCAGTGCTCCTAAGTAGTCACCTAGCCTATATTTGAAGACCTCCTTCAGTAGAGCATTAGAGAGCCATGAGAACTTTTAAGCAAAAGAGTGATATATACAGATCTTTGGATGAGAAAGACAAGTCTACCTCTAGTATGTAGGATGAATTGGAGGAGAGAAAGTAGAGAAGACTTATTAGAAGATTATTGCTGAGGTGGCTAGATGATGCAGTGAATAGAGCACCAGCCCTGGAGTCAGGAGGACCTGAGTTCAGATCCAGCCTCAGACACTTAACACAAAACTAGCCATGTGACTTTGGGCAAGTCGCTTAACCCCAATTGCCCTACCTTTCCCCCACCAAAAAGAAAAATTAAAAAAAAAAAAAAGATTGGGGCGGCTAGGTGGCGCAGTGAATAGAGTGCCGGCCCTGGAGTCAGAAGGACCTGAGTTCGGAGCCGGCCTCCGACACTTAATCCACACAAACAAAAACCTAGCCGTGTAACCTTGGGCAAGTTACTTAACCCCAATTGCCCTAAAGGGGCGGCTAGGTGGCGCAGTGAGTAAGAGCGCCGGCCTCGGAGTTGGGATGACCCGAGATCAGATCCGGCCTCAGAAAATGAGCACCCACACATAAATAATGACTAGCCGTGCAACCTTGAGCAAGTTACTTAACCCCAATTACTTTTAAAAAAATAAAAAAATTTAAAAAAAATTAAAAAAAAAAGATTATTGCTATCATTGAGGCATATGGTAATAATGTAGTGAGGCATATGGTAATGATGTCAGAGCGAAAATTGAGAGAGGAAAGATGTAAGAGATGTTTCAGAGGTGAACTTGATAGCATTTGCTTGAAAGCAGGGATTCTTTTTTAAAAATTCCTTTGTGTCTACTGTGCCAGAGACATGGTTGTTGCTTAATAAATATTTGTTGATTGATAGATCAATTGATTAGTTGGTATAACTGATTAGATATGAAAGGTGAGACAGAATAGTCAGATTAATCCCAAGGTTACATACATGAAAGACTTGGTAAATGTTGGTGTCACAGACAAACCAAAGTCAAAAGGGAAGAGTAAGTATAGTAGGAAAGATAATGACTTTGATTTTGAACAGGCTGAATATGAGTCAGTAACAGGATACACATATCTAAATTGAAGTCTCCTAAGGATGTTTGGAGCTAAAAGACAGGTTAGAACTAGAGATATAGAGTTGTAAATCTTCCATCTAGAGATGATAGTTGAAACCCTGAGGATGCACGAAATTACCTTAGAAGAGTGTGCAGGGAGAGACGAGAAAGAAAACTAGACAGATCTTGGAGAACACCACAAGTATTAAGGCATAAGAATAGGATGAAGAGCCAGGAAAGGAGAGAAGAGCAGTTACTGAGGTAGAAAGAGAATCAGAAGAGCATAATGTTGATGAAAGAAAGGAAATAGAATATCCATTTAGTAGGAAGGGGAACAACAGAATTCAAAACTTCAGAGAGATCAAGAAGGATGAGGACTGGGGCAGCTAGGTGGCACAGTGAATAGAGCACCAGCCCTGGAGTCAGGAGGACTTGAGTTCAAATCTGGCCTCAGACACTTAACACAAAAACTAGCCATGTGACCTTGGACAAGTCACTTAACCCCAATTGCCCTGCCTTCCCCCCTCCAAAAAAAAAAAAAGTTGAGGACTTTTTTTTTTTTTTTTTTAAGGCCATTACATTTGGTGATCAGGGAGTCATTGATGGATGACCTCTGGTAGAGTAGTTCCATTAGAGGATGAAGCCAGAAGTCTTGCTGCAGCAAGGTGTATTATATAGTAAAATGGAGATACTGGTTAAAGACAGCTTTTTCAAGAAGTTTAGCTGTAAATGGGCAAATACAGATGAGGAGAAAGTTGGGTGGGCCAGAAGGGTCGAAGGAAAAGCTTTTTGGGGAGAAGGGGGAGAACTGAGCATATTTAAAGGTAGATGGACAGGATGAGAGGCTTGAGGGAATGAGGATGACTGCTGGAGCAAGGTTCTAAATCATTCAAGAGAGAATATGATCAAAGATAGAGGTAGAAATACTAGCTTTTAAGAAAAAGGAAAAATACAGCTCCCTCTCCAGAAAGAAAGAGGACATAGTTGATGGTGATGCTGAATAGATAATAAATCATAAGGAACCTTCGAGGTCATCTAGTCTAACTTCTCATTTTATAGATGAGGAAATAGGCCCAGGGAGGTTAAATGACTTCCATAAGGTCACATGGGCAGTGGCAGAAGTAATATTTAAACTCGTCTATTCTGACCCCAAATCCAAGTTGTTCTTTTAACTATCAGCCTTTTGAGAAGTTATGAAAAATGAGGTGGGGAGGAATGAGGGAATTAAAAATATTGTATGGTCTTTGTTGTCTCCATGAAAAAGACCAGTATGGGGAAGGGGTGACAAGGGAGGAAGGGGATGGATCTGAAATTCGAGGTCTTAAAATTAAATGTTTCGGGGCGGCTAGGTGGCGCAATGAGTAGAGTGCCAGCCCTGGAGTCAGAAGGACCTGAGTTTGGATTCGGCCTCAGACACGAACGCACACACAAACAAAAACCTAGCCGGGTGACCTTGGGCAAGTTACTTAACCCCAATTGCCCTCCAAAAGGCAAAAAAACCCAAAACAAAACAAAAATTAAATGTTTCAAATATATATAAATACTATTATTAATACTATTTTGCATGTAATTGGGAGATAAGATGTGCAGGGATTGGAGCACAGAGATTCACCTTGCTCTAAAGGAAAAGTTGAAGGGGGTATGGGAGAAGATATAGGAGATTGCAGATTGGATGAGGGGATATCTTGTGGGACTGCTATTCTGAGATGGTGGGTAGGGGAAAAATGGGGAAAAAATTGTAACTCAAAATCTGACGGAAATGAATGATGTAAACCAACAGTTAATAAAGCATTTGTTTAAAAAAAAAAAGAAAAAGACCAGTATGTGCATATTCAAGAGGGAGAGCTGTGGACAAGAGAAGAGATTTTAAAGAAAAATTTTGAACAGTTGCAACAGGCAATGAAATAATGGTATAGTAGAAAGACTGTCAAGTAATAGTAAGGGCCCAATATATGTTGTATGCAATGCATTTTTATCCTAGGATACATCAGTTAGAACAAAAGTATTAAAGGTACTATATACTAGGATGAAAATGTTTCTCTAAAAAGTATTGATACAGTTTCTTTTGACACAACAGCTATTTACCAACAAACAGCTTAACTGCACACTGCCCCAGTTCCCCCATCCTATAGAGTGCATTCTCCCCAAAAGACAGTTTATCAGTTATTAACAGAAAGAAAAGATAAACAGAATTCTGGGAAGATGATGGAATAAGAGATGACCCTAGGATTCAGCCATCCCCAGCCACCTCACATCAAGATGAAAAGAGTCAGAAAATACAGCAAAACAAGCAATGCCAGAAAGAAGAAAAATAAAAGAAGTTTCAGTCCTGGCCCTAGATGCTTTCCTTATATAGCCCACTATAATACTGGCACAGGTTTGTTCCTCACCCCAGCCTTGGTCTTTTATGGTATCTGTAGTTTTAGATATAACTTTTTTTTAATTCATTTATTTTTAGTTTTCAGCATTCACTTCCATAAGATTTTGAGTTCTAAATTTTCTTCCTTCCATCCCCAAGGCAGTATACAGTCTCTTATAGGCTCTACATATACACCTATGTTAAACGTTTTCACATTAGTCATGTTGTACAGAAGAATTAGAACCAGTGGGAGGAACCATTAGAAAGAAGAAATAGAACAAAAAGAGAGGAAATAATATGCTTCAAGCTACCTTCAGACTCCATAGCTCTTTTTCTGGATGTGAATACTGTTTTCCATCATGAGCCTTTTGGAGCTGTCTTAGATTCTTGTATTGCTGAGAAGAGCTATTAGATACCACTTTTTGGGGCAAAATGTCCCAGTCCCCTGGTATCCCAGATAATATAATCTCTCCTATGTAGGTTTTGACATTTATGGGACCAATTTCTGAACAAGAGGAAAATAACTTGGCCACTGTGAAAAGAAGTTTGATTCCCTAGAGGAGAAGAGATCAAGTCGTCTTGCTTCCCTGGACCATTGTCCCAATTGTCTCTTTTCTCTACCCCTCAGTGAATTGGGGCCCCATGAACCCAAACAACCCTACACAGGGTAGGAATAGAAGAAAGATGGTTGCTGACAGGAAAGAGAAACCCAGGAGAGTGGAGCTAGTGAAAAATATTAGGCCAAGCTGGGATGATCTTTAAACATATCCCTTCATCAGTGTCCCTGGTGACCTAGAAAGAGTGGAGGGCAAAGTAATGGGATTTTGGGAAGGAGTACTAGGCCTTGAATTATAAGTAAGGCCCATGATTCAGGAAATACAGGGTAGAAAAATCATTAGCATATAGAAAAAATTAATAAGGACATAAAAAAGTAGTCAGAGGAAGGAAAATGAGGAAACAAAGAAAAGTCATCACAAATGAACACAATGAGTAAGTACTTGATGGCAAAACAAATTGGATTTAAAAAAAAAACAAACCCAAAGAACATGAGATTATCAGAGCAAATTATATGAGGCTCCAAGAAAATGGATGATGGAACATCTCTAAGAACTTTTACAAATGTTTGAAAGAGCAATAAGAAAATCCAATAAATCAAAAGATATAGGCCAAATTAGAGTTCTTAAGGAAGAAATCAGTATGTCTAACAAGAAAAATAAGTTATATGAAATAAAGATTCTCTCCAAATAAATTGATTCTTTGACAAAGATTCTAGAATTAGGGGCAGCTAGGTGATGCAGTGAACAGAGTACCAGCCCTGGAATTGGGAGGACCTGAGTTCAAATCTGGCCTCAGACACTTAATACTTACTAGCTGTGTGACCTTGGACAAGTCACTTAACCCCAGTTGTCCTACCCTACCCCCCCAAAAAAAAGCAAAAAAAAAAAAAGATTCTAGGATTAGTCTATAAAATGATAGAATAAAAAGTAAAATTAAACAAAGTCAAAAGATAAGATTGGTAGAACATGTCAGAGCTCTACAAAACAATAATATTGAACAAAATAGGATGGGCCTACTTATTAAATATTAAAATAGTCGAATAAAAGTCCTCCAGAAAAGCTGATTTTAAAAAAGCCTTACAAGCCATTTTTCAGAAGACCATATAAGAAAATTGCCCAGAATAATTGAAAGCAAATAAAAAGGTATAGATTGGGAAAATCCTTAGGCTAAGAACAGAAAGAAATCCCAAGTTTGACTCAACAAGAAACTTAATTGTTAAACTTCAGAATTACAACATCAAACAACAGATATTGAAGGAAGCCTGGGGGAAAGTATCTTTCATATTCCAAGGAAAATCAATAAACAACGTGGTCTCATTTACAACAAAGTTTGAATCTGTAGTGAAAAAAGTAAAGATGAGTTTGCCTCTTCCCTAAAAATAACATAAATTCAGCTAAATTAATCAGTAAAAAAATTAAATGTCCAGCAAAAATTAACTTGCATCATACTTTAATTGTTAGGAAGAGTTGGGAAACTTTTCCTGACAAGAAGCCTGAATTTTCCCTTTTTTCAATATCTTTTTCTTTTTCTTTTTTTTTGGAGGGAGGAAGGCAAAGCAATTAGGCTTAAGGGACTTGCCCAAGGTCACACAGCTAGTAAGTTTGTCAGGTGTCTGAGACTGGATTTGAACTCAGATCTTCTTGACTCCAGGGCCAGTGCTCTGTTCACTGTGCCACCCAGCTGCCCCAGTTTATCCCTTTCTGATTAATAGCCTTTTCTTTTCCAGATTAAGTATTCCCAACTCTTTCAGGAAATTCTTAAAAACTTAAGTTATTGGCAAGAACAACTGGGAAAACTGAAAAGCCGTTTTTACAGAATTTAAGTTAATATCTTATCTAAAAAATGGTATTTGCAACTGGATATATGACCTGATTATAAGAAGTCATATCATAAAAACCGATAATCAAAGGAGGTGCTTTTACAACTCTAATTAGGGAAAAGCTTCTTAACCCTTCAAGAGAGAAAAGTAATCAAAAAGAACAAAATAGACTGACTTACTTACCTAAAATGTAAAAGCTTAATGAAAGAACAAAATCAATGCAGATAGAATAAGAAGAGAAACTGTTTAGGGGGAAATACGCATATCAAATGTTACTGACAAAAGTGATCTCAGATGTAATGGTGCTAGCAAACAAGCGAGAAGAGGAGCAGTTTTCTTAACAGATGAGTGGTTAGAGTCATGAGTGAATGAAAACACTTTTATTAGGTCTATTGTGCAATAAGCAGTGGAGAGTAGGAGGACTTATAAGAAACCTGTGAAGTTTGTTTGAATTGACGTCGAGAGAAATAAGCAAAGCCAAAAGAACAATATTGTACACAGTGACTAGACCACTATGAATGAAAAATTCATTGAAAGAAGGCTCACTAACTGTAGCTGAAAATCTAATTACAGTATTTTCAGACTTTTTTGAGGTATTGATTAGTTTGATTTTTTTTTCTCTTTTAAAAATATATGATCTGTGGAGTGGCTTTTTGGGAAGAAGACTACTTGGAGAAATTTTGGTGATTCCACAAAAGATAACCAAAAAAGTTCTTTTAATCTAATTGTGGTCCCAGAGAAAAGTATTGCAACATACCCCACCCCTTTCTCTTGATAGATTTCGAAGAGCAGAATGTTTTAGACCTTGTCAGACCTTCTCTGAAACTATTGTTTTTCTTAAGTTCTTCCCTTTGTTACAAGGAAGGGTTTTATTCTGAGATTGTAGAGAAGAGGAGAGCTTCTCATCCAGGAATGAATTATGTGAAAACAAAATTCATCACTAAATCTTATTTTGAAAATTATATAATGCAATACTAATATTGATCATTGTATTTGACCACAGTCAAACTGCTTCTCAGTGTTGACTTTCATATGTTCATTGTTCCTTTGATTATGATGTCTTCACTGTCTCACTTCTTTCCATGTTTCTCTGAATTCATATTTGTCATTCTTTTTTTTTTTTTAAAGCAATTGGGGTTAAGTAACTTGCTCAAGGTTACATAGGCAGTCATTTATGTGTGGGTGCTCGTTTTCTGAGGCCAGGACCAATCCTGGGTTGTCCCAACTCCAGGCCAGCGCTCTTACTCACTGCGCCACCTAGCTGCCCTTCATATTTGTCATTCTTTATGACAGAAATATTTCTGTTATATTCAGATCCTTTAATTTCTTCTCAAATATTTGAGCACACAATTTTGTTCTGGAAATCTTTTCTTCAGAAATAACCCTAATAGCAGAGATGAAGAAAGGGGGTATGTTCAAGGGAACATATTTATGTTAAGTATGATATTTCAATAATATTCTGGACATTTACGTATTTCAGTCCTTTATCTTCCTAGGCACTCTAAGGGGGAAGGGGGAAGGGAATGAACGTTACATAGCATTGGTGTACCAAGCTGTGGGCTAAGCACTTTTTATAAATATTTCACTTGATCTTTACAACGTTGCAAGGTGGGTTCTATTAATACTCCCATTTTACAGTTGAGTAAACTGAGGCAGACAGGTTAAAAGATTTGCCCAGGATCACACAACTGGTAAATATCTGAGGCTGGATTTGAATTCAGGTTTTCCCAATTCCAGGCCTAGTGCTATATCCCCTATGCCACTAGGTGTCTCTAAAGGATCTTTAAGTCCTTTCTGCTAAAATTTTGCCTTCCAAGAGAAAATTAATAGTATAGGTGAGATACTCAAGAAATATCCTTAAATCCTGATTGGTTATAAGTAGAGGCAAATCTCTGTTGTAACTGAAGGTAAATAATATATGGGGAAATTTTATCTATAATATCCTGCCACCTTTATTTTATTTTTTTTTAATGTTTTGTTTATTTTTAGTTTACAACATTCATTTCCACAAGATTTTGAGTTACAAATTTTCTCCCCATCTTTCCCCTACCCATCACCCAAGATAGCAATCCCACTGAATACCCCCCCCCCAATCTGCTCTCTCCTTTATCCTCTCCCAATCTCCCTCTGAGTTTCTAGTAGGGCAAGATGGATCTCCATTCTCCAGTGCCTGTATATCTTATTTCCCAGTTGCATGTATTTATTTATTTATTTGTTTGATTTTTGAAGGGGAGAAGGTAGGGCAATCGACTAGTTTTTGTGTTAAGTGTCTGAGGCCAGATTTGAACTCAGGTCTTCTTGACTCAGGGGCTGGCACTCTGTTCACTGTGTCACCTAGCTGCCCCTTCCCAGTTGCATATTTAAAAAATAAAATTTTTTAAAAAATATTTTATTTTAAAGCTTTGAATTCCAGATTCTATCCCTTCTTCCCTCATCACTCACCCTTACTGGGAAGATAAGCAGTTCGATATAGGTTGTACATGTGTTGTTACACAAAACATTTCCATAGTGGATATATTGTGAAAGACTGACTATATTTCCCTTCATCCTATCCTGCCCCCCACTTGTTCTGTTTTTTACTTTGACCCTGTCCCTTTTCAAAAGTGTGTGTTTCTAACTATCCCCCCCATCTGCCTTCCCATCTATCATCCCACCACTTATCCCCTTCCCCCCTACTTTTCTGTAGGGTAAGATACCCAATTTAGTGTGTATGTTGTTCCCTCCTTAAGCCAATTTCAGTGAGAGTGAGGTTGACCCATTCCGTTTTGCCTTCCTGTTTTTCCCCTCCATTGTAGCAGTTTTCTTTTGCCTCTTTTATATGAGATAATTTACTCATTCTGTCTCTCCCTATCTCCTCTCATTACATTTCTCTATCACCTCTGAATTTCACATTTTAAGTATCATCCCTTCCTATTCAACTGATCCTGTGCCCTCTGTTTATGTATAAATGTACACATATGTACAGACTCACATATATTTATGTGTGCATATACCCTCCTATATAAACATATATATTTATGTATACATATATATACATTTGTATTCCCTTCAACTATCCTCATACTAAAAAAAGTTTCATAAGTTACAGTTAATCATTTTTCCATGTAGGAATGTAAATAATTCAGCTTTAATAGTTCCTTATGATTTATTTTCCCTGTTTACCTTCTCATGCTTCTCTTGCTTCTTGTGCTTGAATGTCAAATTTTCTGTTCAGCTGTTTTGTTGGATTTTTTTTTCATCAAGAATGCTAGAATGTCCTCTATTTCATTGAATTACCATATTTTCCTCTGAAACATTATACACAGTTTTGCTGGGTAGGTGATTCTTGGTTTTAATCCTACCTCTTTTGACCTCCAGAATATCATATTCGACCCCTTTGATCCCTTAATGTAGAAGCTGCTAGATCTTTTATTCTGATTGTGTTTCCACAATATTCAAATTATTTCTTCTTGGGTGCTTTTGTAATATTTTCCCTTTGAAACCAGAACTCTGGAATTTGGCTATAATATTCCTAGGAGCTTTCTTTTTAGGATCTTTTTCAAGAGGTGATTGGTGAATTCTTTCCATTTCTATTTTTCCCTCTTGTTCTAAAATATCAGGGCAATTTTCCTTGAGAATTTATTGAAAGATGATTTCTAAGTCCTTTTTTTGATCATGGCTTTCAAGGTAGTCTAATAATTTTAAAATTATCTTTCCTGGATCTATTTTCCAGATCAGTGGTGTTTCCAGTGAGATATTTCATGTTGCCTTCTATTTTTTCATTTGTTTGGATCTGTTTTATAGCATCTTGATTTCTCATAGTCATTAGCTTCCATTTGCTCCAGTCTAATTCTGAAGGAATTATTCTCTTCAGTGAGCTTTTGAAATTCCTTTTCCATCTGACAAATTTGGCTTTTTAAGGCATTCTTCTCCTCATTGGCTTTGTGGGCCTCTTTTGTCATTTAAGTTAGTCTATTTTTTAAGGTGCTATTTTCTTCAGTATTTTTTGGGTCTCCTTTAGCAGGCTGTTGACTCACTTTTCATGATTTTCTTGCATCATTCTCATTTCTCTTCCCAGTTTTTCCTCTACTTCTCTTACTTGATTTTTACAGTCCTTCTTGAGTTCCTTCATGGCCTATAACCAGTTCATATTTTTCTTGGAAGTTTTTGATGCAGGAGTTCTGATTTCATTGTCTTCCTTCCATTTCATGCTTTGATCCTTTTTGTCCCCAAAAAAGGAATCTAAGGTTTGATTGCTGTGCTTGCTTTGCTTCCTGTGCTCGCTCATGTTGCTATTTAATTACTTGACTTTTGAGCTCTTTGCCACAGTAGAACTCTGCTTCCAGAAAGGAGAGCTATGTCCCAAATCACTCGGGTTTTTGCAGCTGCTGAAGCTATTAATTGGATGCCCTTTCTGCAGCCCCCACAAGCTCTGGCCCACTGACCACACACCCCAGGACCTCCACCCAAGGCACTGATCCAGATCCAAGCAGGTCAAAGCAAGAGTGATTACCCTCTGAATGGTTTCTTGGTCCCCCTATGATCTGCAGGCCAGGAGCTCTGGAAGCAACCATGTGGTGGCTGTACAGCTGCTGCACCTCCGATGCTTCTTGCCCCAGGGGCAGGGGCCAGACCTGCTCGTGCGTCCTCCCCCCAGTTCCAACACACTTCCACACTGGCATTTACTTTGTCTTTGGCATTGATGGGTTGAGGAGTCTGGAAATGACCACAGCTGCTGGTGATTCACTCTCCTGAAGTCTGCTCAAACCGCCCTGATGCTAAAACCATGGCTTATATGGGGCTGGGCTCGGCTCCCAGTGGACTGTGATGGACCCTTCCTGTAGGCCTGCCAGGCTGCCTTCAGTGGGATATTTGTTTTTCTCTGTTACCTTGTGGGTTCTGTAGCTCTAAGACTTGTTTAGAGTCATTTGAGGTGGTTGTGGGGGGAGCTCACGGAATTTTTCTGTTTCTATGCCACCATCTTGGCTCCACTGCCACCTTTATTTTAAAGAGAAATTCTTGGGGGTGGCTAGGTTGTGCAGTGCATAGAGCACTGGCCCTGGAGTCAGGAAGATCCTGAGTTCAAAATCTGGCCTCAGACACTTAACACTTACTAGCCTTGTGACCTTGAGCAACAGTTAACCCCAATTGCCTTGCCTCAGCTCCAAAAAGCAAAAAAAAAAAAAAGAGAGAGAGAGAGAAACACTAAATGGGGAAAAGAATAATGCTGTGTATTTATGGGTGGATAAAACCTATCTCATGGTTTTTGCATTTTCCAATTCTGCAGCAGCTGCTGGAGTGTAATAAGTGCCGAAACAGCTATCACCCTGAGTGCCTGGGACCAAACTACCCAACCAAACCCACCAAGAAGAAGAAAGTTTGGGTGAGTTTATTGCCCTTTTCCAAAGAGAACTATAACTCTTGAGTCCTTTGAGATTCTATTACTTATTAATTCAGATGAAGTCTGGATGACTGCTTCTAAGAGATATTTGGGAAGAAGGGGATAATGAGAGATATGGTTGTAAATGTAAGTGATATAAAACAAAAATGTTGACAAAAATTTATTTTAAAAAAATTTATCTCTTCTTTTCCAGATCTGTACCAAGTGTGTTCGCTGCAAGAGCTGTGGATCTACAACTCCAGGCAAAGGGTGGGATGCACAGTGGTCTCATGATTTTTCACTGTGCCATGATTGTGCCAAACTCTTTGCTAAAGGTACAAGAAGAATCCACAATCAGTTTGTATTTTATTAATTGTATTTAAGTATTGTTAACAAGACATACAAGTGATAATATAAGCACCATTTTAGCAGAATTTTAAAAGTATCTTGGAGGTAGTAGATGTTGTCAAGATTATAAATCACTTTGAAGCATTTCCCAAATCCTTGGTCTTTTCCTTGCATTTGAGTATGGTAATAATAGTTATAGAAAATATTTTGTTTCATTTAAAATGTTGAAGAAGAGATACTTTTTTGCAAAAATGCTAATCAGGGTGCAAGCAAGTGAAAAGTAAAAGTAATTAGAGGCAGATTCTCTTTCTCATAGTAAGTGTAACCTCCTTCCTTCCTTCCTCTTTTTTTTTTTTTTTTTTGCAGATAGTAATCTTGTCTAGGATTGTTGAGCCATGCTTCCTCCTTTTTTCCTAATTTTAGTTTTATTTACCTTTTTTCCTTTTTTTTTTTTTGGCCTTTTTGGAGGGGGGAAGGCAGGACAATTGGGGTTAAGTTCTTCCCTTTCTTTAAACCACCTAATTGAGCTACTCTATACATGTATAAATAGTTTTAATGGAGAGAAATAATTAGTACAAATACAGTGGCTCTGGAAGTTCACCTTATAATTGGAGCTTTCTGGAAATGCTTGACATAAAAGATTATTGATATTTGAGTGATTCTGGAAGAATATAGTGACTTGTTTTGAAATTTTGTTTTTGAAGAATATAGTGGCTTTGTTTTTGTCTTCCCAAATAAACCTTGAGGTCTTTATTATATAAAGTATTGCTTTGCTTTTAGGAAACTTCTGCCCACTTTGTGACAAGTGTTATGATGATGATGACTATGAGAGCAAGATGATGCAGTGTGGAAAATGTGATCGATGGGTTCACTCCAAATGTGAAAACCTTTCAGGTACAGAGAATGGGACCTCCTGAGAGAACGATGAATATGTTACCTCAACTTCCATCTTCCCAGCATTGCCAGGTCTACTTCATGTTGCCACATAATTTTTTAAAGTTCAAAAGTTACTGCTTTTTATAGCCTATGTAGTGAATCTTCCAACTACCAAATCCTGTGTTAGCATCTATTAGTAAAAACCATTTTGTAAGTCACAGGGGAAACTAGCTCCTTTGGATCCCCAGAAATACCAAATCACCTACTTTACTGGAAAGATAAGAGGGGGAGGAGTGGGATATCAAGCCAAGTAAGTGATACCAGATTAGTTTCCTCATTAGATTCTTTTGTCCTAGATGAAATGTATGAGATCCTCTCCAACCTGCCTGAGAGTGTGGCCTATACCTGTGTGAACTGTACAGTGCGGCATCCTGCTGAGTGGAGGTTGGCTTTAGAAAAAGAGCTCCAGGTTTCTCTGAAGCAGGTTTTGACGGCACTGTTGAATTCTCGAACCACCAGCCACCTACTCCGTTACAGACAGGTGGGTCTAAAATCCCCTATACCTGATTCAGCTCTATGTAGTTACTTGTCAGTTACCAGTATTAGATTTTGTTATTAGATTAGATTTAGGACAGAAAGAATTATGATTTTTCAAAGATAATTTGATAAAAAAAATACATTAGGGTATTTAGGTAAGAGTTTTTTGGGCATATTGCTGCTTCTGTACAAGAAAGTTTAATGAATTTACAGGAAGTCTTTGAAGTAAAACATTAACATTTTTAGAGACTCCTAAATCCTTATAATTTATTAATGACTGTAGTATTTTAGAGGTAGTTTTATGGAAGCATGATTGCCCTATAATCTTTTAGTGGTGTTTAATTTTTTTAGGAGAAAACAGCGGTTTGCATCCTCAGAAGAAATTTTGCTAAACAGTTCTGAACACAGAATATTACTCTTCGGGTTAGATTTAGGAAAACTCAAAAGCTAACTTGGAGGGTGGGGGGACAAGGAGTTCTCCAGTTCAAAAAATATTAATTGAGCATCTAGTGTGTACAGAACACTGGGGTAGGAATTGGGAAAGATAAAAAAATTAAAATATAACCCTTCAATCAATATATAAGTATTAAATGTTTACTATGTATTGTATGTTCTAAGAGAGGAGATGACATAAGCAGTGCTATACAAGATAGAGTCTAAAAAATGCTAACTGTAGAGGGGAAAGCAGTAGCCCCTAGGGGACCTGAGGAAGGACTCCTGTAATAGGTGGTGCTTAAGCTGAGACTTGGAAGGAAAAAAAAAAAACCAGGAATTCTAAGAGGTGCAGATGAAGAGAGAGAGAGAAAGTTTAACATGAGAGACAACCAGTATAAAGGCACGGAACTATTGTGTAGAAGCCACAACCAGTATACTTTACCTGTAATGCAGGAAAATAATGTGTAAGACTGCAAAGATAGGAAAGAGCCAAGCTTTTTAAAGACCTTAAATGCCAAGTAGAGTTTTATATTTGATCCTACAGGTAACAGGGCACAATGCAGTTTTTTAAGTGGAAGATTGACTTGGTCAGACCTCCATTGTAGGAAAGCCACTTTAGCAATTGTGTAGTTGCTGGATTGATCACTTCTTACTTTTGTGCACCATGATCTGAATACATTCTTCAACAAGTGTTTATTAAGCATCCAATAGGTACTGGGCACCAAGTTAGTTACCAGAAATAGACAGAAGTAAAGGCATTGCTTTCCTCAAGGAGCTTACATTCTGTTTGCAGAAGCAACACATACATAGAAAAGGTAAGTACATAGTAATTACTGGAAGAGATGGCACTAGCAACTGGGGGAATCAGATTAGGCCTTGCATAGGAAGTGACATTTGAGATGAGCTTTAAAAGGAAGCTAGGGAGTCTATGAGGCAAAGGTAAGAAGGTGGTACCTCATAGGCATTGGAGAGTTGGAAGATCTATTGGAGTATATGGAGTGCCTATGGTATTATGTATGAGTAACAATAAGTAGGACAGTTTGACCCTAATAGAGAATGCATGATGGAGAATTAAGTTCAGTAAGCCTGGAAAGGTGGACCCAGATTATAAAGGGCTTTAAATGCTGAACACAGTTGTTTATATTTTAGAAGCCAGAGAGACCATGGACCTTTATTTCCAGTTCTAACTGGAGAGAGTTTACTTTGGAGACTAGATGCTCAGTGACTGATTGAAAGTAACATAATATCTGTACATCATTCCTGGATATAGGCTGCCAAACCCCCTGACTTAAATCCAGAGACAGAGGAGAGTATACCTTCCCGAAGCTCCCCAGAAGGACCTGATCCACCAATTTTGACTGAGGTTAGCAAGCAGGAAGAACAGCAGCCTTTGGACCTAGAAGGAGTAAAGAAGAAAATGGACCAAGGAGGTTACACCTCTGTGGTATGTCTCCTAGAGCACAAAATTCAAATGATGATTTTCATTTTATTTTAAAATGTTATCATTTTGTCTTGGAATAGATGCTTAAAGCTTTGGGGGAATTCAGTTTTGTGTTTCAGAAAAAGGGCTAGAATAAGGTGGGTTTGTCTTTCACCTGACTTGTCTGGAAATCAATGCGTATTCAAACTAACACTCAAGTCTCCTAGAAAGTAGTTATGGGGAGAAAAAACACTAGTGTGAACTTAATTAGTTCATCCCACATCTGAATAATGTGCCTATCTTTTAAGGTTCTCTTTTACAGATGCTTTTTAATTTTAGGGCAGAAAATTTTAAAAACCTTGCTCAGTTATTATTTAACATTTAATGGTTCATATAAAGGAAAAACTATTTTTTTGGTTTATGAACCATTTGGGTAGTGCTTTGTGAAACACCTCCTTTATTATTATTTAGCTAACCTTAATAACCAATATTTGACCATGTTTAACACCTCTGGACAGACATAAATTGATTGTTAGCTGGTTCCCAAAATCCCTAGCCAGAGTGATGTTGTTAGACAGTGTTTAAGTGTGATACAGGTCTGTTTTGTTTTTTGAGTTTTGGGCTTTTTTAAAATTTCACGTGCTGGATATTTAGATAAGGAAAATATTTGTTTTGCCTTGTACATTTTTATGGGTGTATGTATACTATTTATTTCCATTGCAGTTGGAATTTAGTGATGATATCGTAAAGATTATTCAAGCAGCCATCAATTCAGATGGAGGGCAGCCAGAGGTTAAAAAAGCTAATAGCATGGTCAAGTCTTTCTTCATTCGGGTGAGTAACATTAATTTTTTATTTTAAAAAATTTGTTTCTGTGTAATTATCCTCCATAAAAAGAATGAACTTGTTCTCATTTCACTTCTTGTTCAGTTATTAGAAGAATTCATTTTTATACCAGTCCGTATATATTTAAGCAATCTTTGGTTTTTCTTTGGGGTGGAGGTAAGGGAGAGTGAGTTTTGAACTGCTGGTAAGATTGTTAGAATTGATGGATCTTTCTTTAGGACCTGAAATTTCTTCATGGTAAATAATTTAGGGTAAAGTTGTCTAATTGTTGAAATTCTTGTCTGTCTTATTCAGCAAATGGAACGGGTTTTTCCTTGGTTCAGCGTCAAAAAGTCCAGGTTTTGGGAACCAAATAAAGTTACAAGCAAGTAAGTAACTTTAGCATCCATCAGCAATAACTTTTTTAAATTTGTCAGTAATCAAGAAATCATGTTCCTTTCAAAAAATGACTCTTCAGACTTTTGGATTTGACTCTTTTAGTCTTAGTTTTGTTAAACACATAAATACATTAGAATACTTTTAAAGATCTAGTGTTGCAGAATAATCAGAATAATAACTTATGTGATATAATCTAAACGTTGTCAGTCTTTGGTTACTGTATGTAAAAATTATGAGAGGCAGGATGGCATAATGGATAAATAGCTGGACTTGGAGTTGGAATACCTGTGTTTAAGACCTACCTTTGAAATATAACTGCATTTTTGGGACCCTGACCAAGTCATTTAACCTCTCAGTGACTCAGGCAACTCTCTAAAGGGAAGGGAATAAGCATTTTTATATAGCACCTACTACATGCTGAGCACTGTGCTCTAAGCACTTTTCATAAATATTATCTCATTTGATCTGATCCTCACAACAAACCTGTGAAATATGTGCTATTTGGCTAAGATGACAAAACAGGAAAATGACAAATGCTGGAGAGGATGTGGACAAATTGGAACACTAATGCATTGTTGGTGGAATTGTGAATTGATTCAGCCATTTTGGAGAGCAATCTGGAACTATGATCAAAGGGCTATAAATAATTGCATACCCTTTGACCCAGCAATACCACTTCTAGGGTTATATCCCAAAGAGATCATAGAAGTGGGAGGAAGACCGTACGTACAAAAATATTTATAGCAGCTCTTTTTGTGGTGGCAAAGAATTGGAAATTAAGGGAGGGGATGCCCATCAATTGGGGAATGACTATAAACAAGTTGTGGTATATGAATGTAATGCAATACTATTGTGCTATAAGAAATGAGGAACAGACAGATTTCATATTTACCTGGAGAGACATATACAAACTGATGCTAAGTGAGAGGAGCAGAACCAGGAGAAATTTGTACATGATTATAGACACAATGCTTTGTGTGATGACCAGCTTTGATAGACTGGATTCTTCTCAGCAATGCAAGGTTATAAGACAACTCCAAAAGACTCATGATGGAAAGAGATGTCTACATTCAGAGAGAACTAGAAAGAACAGAGTTTGAATGCAGGTTGAAGCAAACTACCTGCTCTCTGTCTTTTTCTTGTTTGGTTTTGTTTCCTCTTTCCCATTGTTCATTCCATCTAAAACAATCCTTCTTTATAACCTAATGTCTAATGTGAAAATATTTGCAGATCCTATACCTGATTGCATGCTGCCATGGAGGGGGAAGAGAGGGAGTGGGAGAAAAGTTGAAATTCAAAGGATTGTGAATCTTGTAAACTAAAAGTAAACAAACAAATTAATAAAGAATTTTACCAATCAAAAAAAAAAAAAAAGAAATATGTGCTATTATCCCCATTTTACAGTTGAACGTGAGGCAGACTTGCCCAGAATCACATGGCTAGTAAGAATGTGAAACTGGGTTTGAACTCAGGTCTTCCTGACTCCAGTCCCAGTGCTCTATCTGCTGTATCTCTTACTGCTTCTAATAGTCTTATGTTATAGAGAAGGTACAAATCTGCATTGGTAGGGAAAGTTGATCGTTAAGAATTTCCTAAATCAGTGAAATAATAGGTCTAACCCTAACCCCCATAAAACAACCCTGTAATTTAGGGAATTAAAATTTGATTTCTGGTATAATTTAATCCCTTGGATAAGAAATCACAATATAATGGAGTTCTACTAAATTTATTTCTAGCATTTACTTCAGTGTCCTCTTTCATTTCCCATATCCAATCATCTAAATTTTTACTTCGAAAAAGATATATCCAGGATAAAACTGCCATTTGGTATTAATGAGACAAGAAAATTGTTTAAAGAGAAATAGATATTCAATAATGAGATTCTAGATACCTTTGATTTTTGTATTTTAAGTATTTTTTTCCATAGCAGCCCTTTTTGGGGGGACAAATTATGGCATTTTGCAAGGGTGTGTGACAGATTATATTTGAGTCTTAATTGTTTAGCTTTATATTAGACCATAGAAAGTATTTAACAAATTCTTGTTAAATTGAATTGAATTTATTTTTTAGCAGTGGAATGTTACCAAATGCAGTACTACCACCTTCACTTGACCATAACTATGCTCAGTGGCAAGAGAGAGAAGAGAACAGTCACACAGAGCAACCTCCTTTGATGAAGAAAATCATTCCAGCTCCTAAACCCAAAGGCCCTGGAGAACCAGACTCACCAATTCCTCTGCATCCTCCTACACCACCAATCTTAAGTAAAAAACCAGAAATTATCTTATTTCCTTACTTTGTGTATTTGTATAAGATGTAGGCCTTATGAGACTAAATTTAACATTTTAAAATCTGAAGGGAATTTTTAAGTTATCATTAAGAACAGCAGCAGCAGCATTTTCTCATTTAGAAATTATCCAAGGGGTCGGCTAGGTGGCTCAGTGAGTAGAGCGTCGGCCCTGGAGTCAGAAGGACCTGAGTTCAGATCCGGCCTCAGACACTTAATGTACACACAAACAAAAACCTAGCCATGTGACCTTGGGCAAGTTACTTAATCCCAGTTGCCCTCCAAAAAGCAAAAAAAAAAAAAAGAAATTATCCAAGGGATGGTCACAAGTCTTTTATTACTTTTAGTACTCTTAACACATAGCAAAGACCAAACTAGCAGACTGTTTTCATGACTACCCATTGCTTCTTAAGGGGCTACAGGATATCACTTAAGCTGAAATTAAAACAAAAAACAAAATTCTTCTTGAAATTCATGCTTTCTACATTGCCAAACATAACTTGAATATCTTTCTTTGGGGGACTAAGATACAGACAGGAGCCGGGAGGACAGTCCTGAGCTGAACCCACCACCAGGTGTAGAAGATAATCGACAATGTGCATTATGTTTGATGTATGGTGATGATAATGCTAATGTAAGTACTTTGCTTCCTAGTATTCCGTTTAGCAGGCACCAACACATAATGTGTTTGCCCTTTGTAACTAATGTTGATTGTGGAGATTTCTGTATATTTTATTTGTATTTGGCACTTAAAAGTAAAGCAGTTTTCCCTTGGAACTTTACTGGCAGCTTGTTGAAATTAAATGCTACAGTGACTTGTCTTAGTTTCATCCTCTTGAACTGTAACTGCTAATGGAAGGCACACTGATAAGATTTTGTCAAACTTAGTAGAATACAAATGATGTGCAAAATAGCTTATGACTTAATACTGGTTTGTGTGACTGGCTGATAGTGTATTATCCTGGTTTTTATTCTGTAAATCTATTATTGAAAGTGAAACTATCATCACTGGGAATATGGTCTTTTCCTCAGATAATAGGCATGGCCGTTTTATTTGTTTAGATATTAGATTTTGACCCTGATGTAAAAGTATTTAAAAACAGTGCTCCTTCACATCATGTTATGACTTTATTTGCATTTCTAAATTAAAAGGCTATTGATGGGGCGGCTAGGTGGCACAGTGAATAGAGCGTCGGGCCTGGAGTCAGAAGGACCTGAGTTCGGATCCGACCTCAGACACTTAACGCACCCACAAACAAAAACCTAGCTGTGTGACCTTGGGCAAGTTACTTAACCCAAATTGCCCTCCAAAAAAAAGAAAAAAAGGCTATTGATTTCCTTAAGTTATTTTGACAAAGGTAAAAGTCAGTGCCAAAGAAAACTTTTCTGGCATTGGGTTCTTTATTGTGGAAAAATAATTTCATACATCCCATAGGATGCTGGCCGCTTGCTCTACATTGGTCAAAATGAGTGGACCCATGTGAACTGTGCTTTGTGGTCAGCAGAGGTGTTTGAAGATGATGATGGATCCCTAAAGAATGTGCACATGGCTGTGATCAGGGGCAAGCAATTGGTGAGTCTTTTGGAGTAAAGTTTTGTGAAAGGATATTCCTTCATAGTTTTCTAATTTTCTGTTTTCTCTAGTAAACTGCTACTTCACCAATAGCTTTATATGTTCAGTCTGTAACACGTGTTGAGTCCCTTTGGAGCCCTGTATTGGCCTCTGGGCAGAGAGATAGAAAAGAAATGAAAAGATCTCTATCCTTGAGACACTTAAAATATACTACAGAAATAGTATAAACCTGTTAAAATGTTTAACTAAACTAGTCAGTTAACATTTATTAAGTATTTTTTGTGTGCCAGGCACGAAGTAGCACATTAACACAAATGTAAATTAACATAGTGCAGATTTCATAATAAGTGCAATGAGAATGTGAAAGTAATGCAGAAACCAGCACCAACTGAGTATAAACTGAATTCTTAGCTGTATTTTGGAGGAGGGAAGGGGAGGAACTGATCATCACAAAAAAAAATACGGAGAAATGGCATTATATAGAAGAAAGCAAGTGAATTTGAGTGGTGTAGTAGGGTGATAGTAAACAAAACAAAGTAAAATTTTCCTGGATACTAATCTATGGAGAGTCGGTTAATGTATGGCTTTGAGAATCATAATGAAAATAACTGATTTTTGCAAATTAGATAATTAGCCATTGTATGTTTCTTGTCAAAGGATTGCAAGTAATTCAAACAGTATGATCTTTGCAGGAGATGTGGACTCATAGACCCTTTTTGGATTTAATGACCTTTTGTCCACTGGAAGATGTCCTAAGGATTGATCTAGGAGGTCTCCCTTTTTAACTCACTACTCTAGAAGGAAGCCCAGGTTCTAAGTCAAATGGTGATATTTAAATCTAATAGGTTGTGGGGCCTTGTGCAAAAACTGGGAACAGATAATAGTATGTTTATGATACATTTGATATCTATGTGTAACCACAAACAAGCAGTAAATTTCCTGAGTGGGGGGAGGAGGGGGTTGGTTCAGGATGGGGTAACTTTGCTAAGGGAAAGGCTCAAAAGATCTAAATAGAGTTTTTGTTCTTCTGGATTTTTAGAGGTGTGAGTATTGCCAAAAGCCAGGGGCCACTGTAGGTTGCTGCCTCACATCCTGCACTAGCAACTATCATTTCATGTGTTCCCGAGCCAAGAATTGTGTCTTTCTGGATGATAAAAAAGTTTATTGCCAACGACATCGGGATTTGATCAAAGGAGAGGTAAGGGGGTTGGATTGTTTTTTTAATTCTCTGGGGACTCGGGGCGGGGGTGGGGGGAATGCTGGCTAAGAATTAGCAGGATGGGAAACTTCGTTTTGTTCTCCTAAAGAGTCAGTTCCTATGATCATTTTTCTTGCCCTAACTTCTCTTCTCATTAGAAGTATTGAAGTTACTGAGAAAGAATACTGCTATTGAATTACTTCTACTCTTTGAGTCTGGAATAAGCTAAATAATGAACATGTCCTATGAGATAAAACTGTAGTATCTTAACAATTTCCTTGCCTTCTTGTTTAAGGTGGTTCCTGAGAATGGATTTGAAGTTCTTAGAAGAGTGTTTGTAGACTTTGAAGGCATCAGCTTGAGAAGAAAGTTTCTCAGTGGCCTAGAACCAGAAAATATCCACATGATGATTGGTAAGACCTGGAGATAGGTAATAGAGAGATGCTGCATTTATGGGAATCTTCCTGTTTTTGGAGTAGATATAAAGAACCTTCTTCACATTTTTTCTTCTTATCATTTTTCCTTTGTTTGATCAGGCTCAATGACAATTGACTGTTTAGGAATTCTAAATGATCTCTCAGACTGTGAAGATAAGCTCTTTCCTATTGGATATCAGTAAGTAAAATTTATAAAATAGTAGCTAAACTTTACCAGTTGAAAAGTCAGAACCTCCTTATATGAGGTTTCAACAAACCTTATGGTTTCTTGATGCTTTGCCTATGCTTAAGGTACTTAAAAAAAAACAAAACTCTTTTACAGATGTTCCAGGGTGTACTGGAGCACCACAGATGCTCGAAAGCGTTGTGTTTATACATGCAAGATAGTGGAATGCCGTCCTCCAATTGTAGAGCCAGATATCAACAGTACTGTTGAACATGATGAGAATAGGACCATTGCTCATAGTCCTACCTCTCTCACGGGTGAGTCTTTATCAAGCTGGAATTTAAGTTGAATACTTGGAAGAAGTGTTTTGGGAAGAGAACAAGAAGAGATTGAATATCTGTGATATTGTTTGTCGCTAATCCAGTATTTTCACTGCTTGCTTTTAGTCAGTCATCAGCTTGATATCTTAACTAGAACCTACCTTTTTAATGAAATTTTTTTTCTGCGACAGAAATTCCACCAAGAGAGATTCGAAATACAGCTGAAATTATAAATCCTCCATCCCCAGACCGACCACCTCATTCACATACCTCCAGCTCTTGTTTCTATCATGTCATCTCAAAAGTCCCCAGAATCCGAATGCCTAGCTATTCTCCAACACAGAGATCACCTGGTTGTCGTCCATTGCCTTCTGCTGGTAAAGGGCTTTATTAGTTAAATGATGTGCTTAACTCATGAATAAGAATGCCCAGTCTGGTTTAGTTTTTTTTTCTTCAGCCAGTGCTGCTGTGATTAATTTTCTAGTTTTATAAATTTTACTAACCTATGTGTAGATATTTGAGACCAGTGGATAGTGTGGTTTTTTTTTTTCCATTGTAGCCTTTCTCTTCTCTCTCTCATTTAGGGAGTCCTACTCCGACTACCCATGAGATAGTCACAGTGGGAGACCCTTTACTCTCCTCTGGGCTTCGAAGCATTGGATCCAGACGTCACAGCACTTCCTCTCTGTCACCCCAGCGGTCCAAATTCCGGATAATGTCGCCAATGAGAGCTGGGAATGCTTATTCCCGTCACAGTGTTTCCTCTATTTCTGGCGTTGGTGCCCCCGCTGATCATGATTCAAGTGTAAAAACAATTGACCACTTCCTTGGGTCATTAAATTCAAGCACTCCAAATACTTTGGGTCAAAACACTCAAACTTCTTCAAGTTCTCAAAGGACAATGGTTACAGTGGGGACTAAAGCGAGTCATATGGATGGACCTCTACCTTCAGAAATGAAACATATTTGTGCTGCAGACTTGTCAACTAAAAGCTCCTCCTTGAAAGGAGAGAAGGGCAAAATGTTTAATTCCAAGGGCTTAGAGGGATCAACACACACTGTGGTTTATCCTGGGAATCCTAAACCAGCCCCCCAGGCTCATAATACAACACCTGGTGAGGTAAATGTCAGTAAATTGGGCACTTTTGTTGAACCTTCTTCAGTGTCATTTTCTTCCAAAGAGGCCCTTTCCTTCCCTCCACTCCATTTGAGGGGACAAAAGAAGGAAAGAGATCAACATACAAACTCTACCCAGCCAGAAAACCTTTCTGCAGGTGAAGACATAGAAACTAAAGCATTGAAGCCACCTGGGGTGAACAGCAGATCATCTATTGCAAATGAACAAGTAACATCTAGTTCTAGAGAGAGAAGACAGAAAGGGAAAAAATCTGGTAAAGAAACTTTCAAAGAGAAACATTCCATTAAGTCTTTTCTGGATCCTGGTCAGGTAATGGCTGGTGACGAAGGAAACCTAAAGTCAGAGTTTGTCAATCAGGTTTTGACATCTGAGCATATAAGCCAGCGATCTTGTAATAATATTTCTTCTGAAAAGAGTGGGGATAAGGCCCTTCCTATATCAGGGGGCACCAAAGCTCCATCTGTGCATTTGGAAGGACCAGCTAAGGAATCACAGACACCTCGGAAACGCACAGTCAAAGTAACCTTGACACCATTGAAAATGGAAAGTGAAAGTCCATCCAAAAACACATTGAAAGAAATTGTTCCTGTTTCTCCATCCCAAGGAATGGAATCGGCAACTTTGGCAGAATCATCTTCGACTTCAGAAAGCCCAGGTGATGGCTCTGTGGCACAACCCAGCCCCAATGATACTTCATCCCAAGAATCTCAGAGTAACACCTATCCAAATCTTCCTGTCCAGGATAGAAACTTGATGCTCCAAGATGGCACCAAGACCCAAGAAGATAGTTCCTACAAGAGGAGATATCCTCGACGTAGTGCCCGAGCCCGTTCTAATATGTTTTTTGGGCTCACCCCTCTCTATGGAGTGAGATCCTATGGGGAAGAAGATATTCCATTCTTTAGCAGTTCTTCAGGCAAGAAACGAGGAAAGAGGTCAGCTGAAGGGCAGGTGGATGGGGCTGATGACTTAAGCACCTCAGATGAAGATGATTTATACTACTACAACTTTACCAGGACAGTGATTTCTTCAGGTGGAGAAGAGAGATTAGGATCCCATCATTTATTTCGGGAGGAAGAGCAGTGTGACCTCCCCAAGATTTCACAGCTAGATGGTGTAGATGATGGGACAGAGAGTGATACTAGTGTCACAACCACAGCAAGGAAAGTCAATCAACTTCCCAAAAGAAATGGAAAAGAAAATGGGACAGAGAACTTAAAGCTTGATCGAGCTGAAGATTCTGGGGAAAAGGAACATGTCATTAAGAGTTCAGCTGGTCATAAAACTAATGAACCAAAGATGGACAACTGCCATCCTGTAAGCAGGGTGAAAACACAAGGACAAGATTCCTTGGAGGCCCAGCTCAGCTCACTGGAGTCTGGCCGCAGGGTCCACACAAGTACCCCTTCAGATAAAAATCTGCTAGATACTTATAACACTGAGCTTCTGAAATCTGATTCTGACAACAACAATAGTGATGACTGTGGGAACATCCTACCCTCAGATATCATGGATTTTGTGTTAAAGAATACTCCATCCATGCAGGCTTTAGGAGAGAGTCCAGAGTCATCTTCATCTGAACTTCTGACTCTTGGCGAAGGGTTGGGTCTTGACAGCAACCGTGGAAAAGATATGGGCCTCTTTGAAGTGTTTTCTCAGCAGTTACCAACAGCAGAGCCTGTGGATAGTAGTGTGTCTTCCTCTATGTCAGCAGAGGAACAGTTTGAGTTGCCTTTAGAGCTCCCATCAGATCTCTCTGTCCTAACTACCCGGAGCCCCACTGTACCTAGCCAGAACCCAAACAGACTGGCGGTAATCTCAGACACAGGGGAGAAGAGAGTGACAATCACAGAAAAATCTGTGGCCTCAACTGAAAGTGATTCAGCACTGTTGAGTCCAGGCGTAGATCCCACCCCAGAAGGTCACATGACTCCAGATCATTTCATCCAAGGGCACATGGATGCAGACCATATTGCTAGCCCTCCCTGTGGTTCAGTAGAACAAGGACATGGCAACAACCAGGACTTAACTAGAAACAGCAGCACTCCTAGCCTTCAAGTTCCTGTTTCTCCTACTGTTCCCCTTCAGAATCAGAAATATGTTCCCAGTTCTACAGACAGCCCTGGTCCATCTCAGATTTCAAATGCAGCTGTCCAAACCACTCCACCTCACATGAAACCAGCCACTGAAAAACTCCTTGTCGTCAACCAGAATATGCAACCACTTTATGTTCTCCAAACCCTTCCAAATGGAGTGACTCAAAAAATACAGCTGACCCCCTCGGTTAGTTCTGCCCCTAGTGTGATGGAAACTAACACGTCAGTGCTTGGGCCCATGGGCAGTGGTCTCACTTTAGCCACAGGACTGAATCCAAGTTTACCATCATCTCAGTCTTTGTTCCCTCCTTCTAGCAAAGGATTGCTCCCCATGACTCATCATCAGCACTTACATTCCTTTCCTGCAGCTACTCAAAGTAGTTTCCCACCCAACATGAATAATCCTACTTCAAGCTTGTTAATTGGTGTCCAACCCCCTCCAGATCCCCAACTTTTGGTTTCAGAAACTAATCAGAGGACAGACCTCAGTACTACTGCAACTACTCCACCTCCTGGGTTAAAGAAAAGGCCCATATCTCGCCTACACTCGAGAAAGAATAAAAAGCTTGCTCCTTCAAGCACTTCCTCATCTATTGCCCCTTCTGATATGGTCTCTAATATGACTCTGATTAATTTTACACCCTCCCAGCTTTCAAACCATCCAAGTCTATTAGATTTGGGATCACTTGGAAATACCACCTCCCACCGAACAGTCCCCAACATCATCAAAAGGTCAAAGTCTGGTATTATGTACTTTGAACAGGCACCCTTGTTACCACAGAGTGTGGGAGGAGCTGCTGCTTCAACAGTTGGGACATCAACAATAGGCCCAGATACCAGCCACCTCACAGCAGGACCTGTTTCTGGTTTGGCATCAGGTTCCTCTGTTCTTAATGTTGTTTCCATGCAAGCCACAACAGCCCCTACCACTGGTGGATCAGTTCCAGGACATGTTTTGGGGCAGGGCTCCGTCACATTAACCAGTCCAAGGTTGCTTGGTGCCCCAGACATTGGTTCAATAAGCAACCTCTTAATCAAAGCCAGCCAGCAAAGCCTGGGGCTTCAGGAACAGCCCATGACTTTGCCACCAGGATCAGGAATGTTTTCACAGCTGGGAACATCCCAGACCCCTTCCACTGCTGCAATGACAGCTGCATCCAGTATTTGTGTGCTTCCTTCCACCCAGACTGTGGGCATGACAGTTGCCCCTTCATCTAATGAACCAGAAGGATCCTATCAGCTTCAGCACATGACCCAACTACTTGCCAGCAAAACTGGGATTCTCCCCTCCCAGTTGGACGTTGCTTCAACTTCAGGGAGCCAATTGTCAAGCTTTCCCCAGCTGGTTGATGTTCCTAACAACACAGGAATAGAGCAGAGCAAGGCTTCATCCTCAGTTATGCATGCTAGTTCAGCCTCTCCTGGGGGTTCCCCATCTTCTGGCCAACAGTCAGCAAGCAGCTCAGTGCTAGGCCCTACCAAGTCCAGGCCAAAAGTCAAACGGATTCAACTGCCTTTGGACAAGGGGAATGGTAAGAAGCACAAGGTTTCCCACATGCGGACCAGTTCCTCTGAAGCACACATTCCAGATCCAGAAGCCAACCCTACATCCCTGACATCAGTTACAGGGTAAGAAAAGCCATTAGTTGCATTGTGTCATCAGAAGCTAGGTTCTGAACAGGAGTGGATTTAAACTTTTCCTACTGTTTCCTTTTCCTGTTGTTCTTTCTTCACATAAATTACAGGGGAGGAGGGGGGAGGTTGTTTTGTTTTTGACATCATTTGAATGTATTACAGTGACAGTTACAAGAGCACATTCAATCCTATCAGTGGATGTTAAGGCTCTTGAGAAGAAACTTTGTTTCTGTTTAGTCATTTGTTGGTGTTTGGAGCCCTTCATGATAGCCTTTATTTCTTCTTTATCTGAGGTTACCAGGGAACAGTTATTTCTCGTTGGGGAGTCATCTTGAGGACAGAGTCACCTACTGGCTAATCCTCATGGGTTTATTCCATATGACTAGGCCTTTTAGTTTAACCTAAATATTTCTCAGTAAGTTCTTTGAATAGTCCTAAACACTTTTCCAGGACTCCAGGATCAAAGTCAGATGTTCAGGATACAACTAACATGGATCAGTCATCTCAAAAGGATTGTGGACAGTCTACAAGGTAAGCTGAAAAGAAGACTTTAGTTTAGGATTATATGGTCTTCTGCTTGTATCATTTTAAAAATTTGCCCTGTTTTGCTTTGGTTTGTTTTGTTTTTTTTTTTATTTATTTTTAACATTCTTTTCTTTGTAAATTTTGAGTTCTAGATTCTCTCCTTCCCTTCCAGTACCTCCCTCACCCACTAAGAAGGCAAGCCATGTAATATCAATTATACATGTAAAATCATGCAAAATATATTTTCATATTGGCCGCATTTCAAAAAAAGCAAGAAAAATAAAGTGAGAAAATTATACATTAATTAGCATTCGGAGTTCTACAGTTCTCTCTTTGGAGGTGAATAGCATTTTTCATCATGACTTCTTAGATCATTATATTGATCAGAGTACCCAAGTCTTCTAACAGTTGATTTTCATTACAACATTGCTATTACTGTACACGGTGAACTCTAGGTTTTTCTCACTTCATTTTGTATCAGTTCATGTAAGACTTGCCATGTTTTTCTGAAACTACCCACCTTATCATTTCTTTTAGCACAATAGTACTCTATCACAAACTTGTTCAGCCATTCCCCAATTGATAAGCATTTCTTCAATTTCCAGTTCTTTACCACCACAAAGAGCTTCTATAAATATTCATATATATATATATATATATATATATATATATATATATATGTCCTTTTCTCTTTTCTTTAATCACTTTAGGATGCAGACCTCGTAAGGGTATTGTGGGATCCAAGGGTATGCATGGGTTTGCCCAGTATGCCCTTCAGGCATAGTTCCAAATTGTTTTTCCACAATGATTGGACCAGTTCACATTTCCACCAAGAGTTCATTATTGCACCTGTTTTTCTTTCATCCAATCCAACATTTATCATTTCTGATAGATAGCTCAGAATTGTTCTAATTTGAATTTTTCTAGTCAGTAGTGATTTAGAGCTTTTTTTATATATATATAACTGTAAATAGCTTTGATTTCTTCTGAAAACTATATTAATATCCTTTGGCCACTTATCAAATGGGGAATGGCTCTTATTTTTATAAATTTGACTCAGTTCTGTACTCAGTATATATTTGAGAAATGAGATCTTTATCAGAGAAACTTGCTATCAGAAATTTTTATATTACTCCATTGTCCATGGTACCTTTCAGCAAAATGCAGCTTCCCTGATTATCTCTTTCAGCTGGATCTGCTTTTGCTCCTGCTTTGTCTGAGATGGTTGCTACCTGCTCTTTTTATTTCAGCTTGTGTTTTTCTGTTTCAAGTGTGTCTCTTGTAAACCAACATCCACTCTGCTGTTTTATGGGTGAGCCCCTCCCATTCACATTCACAGTTACAATTACTGTGTATTTCCCTAACAGGGACAGCTAGGTGGCTCAGTGGACAGAGTACCAGGCCTGAATTCAGGAAAACTCATCTTCCTGAGTTCAAATCTGACCTCAGGCACTTACTAGCTGTGTGATACTGGGCAAGTCAGTGTGCCTCAGTTTCCTTAGCTTTGCCAAGAAAACCCCCAATGGGGTCATGAAGAATCAGTCATGACTGAAACAACTCAACAACAGTTTCAGTTCATCCCATCATCTTCTGTTTCTTCCTCTCTCCCATTTTATTCTGTCTCTCCTCAAAAGTCTATTCTGCTTCTCATCACTGCTTCCCTTAAACCATCTTCCCCTTATACTCTCCCCTCCCTTTTCTTATCCCCTTACCTTTCTGTTTCCCTGTTAGGTAAGTTACATTTCTATATACAACTCTGTGTGTGTGTGTGTGTGTGTGTGTGTGTGTGTGTGTGTGTGTGTGTGTGTGTGTGTGTGCGCGTGCACGCGAGTGAATTCCAATGCTAGTGAGATTCAAATATTGCCTGCTGACTGCCCCACCTCATTTTCCCCTCCATTGTAAAAGCTCTTCCTTGCATACCTCTTCTGTGTAAGAAAATTTTCTCTCTTCTTCCAGTATATCCTTCTTTCTCCCCCCTTCATTCCAATATAATCACCTCACACCCATGTACTCCATCTACATAAACTCCTTTAAACTGCCCCAATTGTGAAAAATGTCTTAGTAATTACATGTATTATCTTCTTCTCATATAGGAACACAAAAATTTAATTTTGAGTCCCTTTTGATTATTCTTTTCATGTTTACCTTTTTATCCTTCTCCTGAGTCTTCTGTTTGAATGGTAGATTTTTCTATTCAACTCTGGTCTTTTCATCAGGAATGCTTGGAAGTTCTCTATTTTCTTAAATGTCATCTTTTTCCCTATGAAATTATATTCTGTTTTGCTGGGTAGGTGATTCTTAGTTGTAATCCTAGCTCCTTTGCCCTCCAGAATATCACATTCTAAGCCCTCTGATCCTTTAATGTAGAAGCTGCTGAATGTTGTTTTATCCTGACAGTACCTCTACAATATTTGAATTGTTTCTTTCTAGCTGCTTAGAACTCCTTGACCTGGGAGCTCTGGAATTTGGCTATCATATTCCTAGGAATTTTCATTTGGTATCTCTTTCAGGAAGGTGGATTCTTTCTATTTCTATTTTACCATCTGGTTCTAGAATATTAAGGCAATTTTCCTTGATAATTTCTTGAAATATGATATTTAGGCTCTTCTTTTTTTTTATCATGGCTTGTAGGTTAGTCCAGTACTTCTTAAATTATCTTTCCTAGATCTGTTTTCCAGGTTGGTTGTTTTTCCAATGATAAATTTAACATTTTCTTCTATTTTTTCTTTTCGTAATTTTGTTTTACTGTTTTTTAATGTCTCATGGAGTCATTAGCTTCCATTTGCCCAGTTCTGAATTTTTAAGGAATTATTTTCTTCAGCAAGCTTTTGTACCTCCGTTTTCCATTTGGCCGGTTCAACTTTTTAAAGAATTGTTTTCTTCAGTGAATTTTTGTACTTTTCTTCCATGTGGCCAGTTCTGTTTTCTAAGGAGTTCTCATCAGTGTATTTTTGTTCCTCTTTTACCATTTGGCCTATTTTTGTTTTGTTAAGGTGTTATTTTTTTTGTAGCTCCTTTACCAGACTGTTGATTTCTTTCTTTTTTTTTTTTTTTTCAAGCAGTTGGGGTTAAGTAACTTGCTCAAGGTTACATGCTAGTTATTTATGTGTGGGTGCTAAGTACTGAGGCCGGAACCCATCCCGGGTCCTCCTGAGTCCTGGTCAGTGCTCTTAATCATTGCACCATCTAGCCACCCCTTTGATCTTTTTTCATGATTTTTTTTGTATCAGTCATTTCTTTTCCCAGTTTTTCTTCTATCTCTCTTACTTTGTTTTTAAAATCCTTTTTGAGCTGCTCCAGGAATTGGGAGAAGAGGGCTGAGACCAATTCATATTTTTCTTTGATACTCTGTATGTGGCTTTTTTGACATTTTTGTCTTAGGAATTCGTGTTTTGGTCTTCCCTGTCACCATGGTAACTTTATTCCTTTTTTTTTTTGCTCATTTTTAAGTTGGGCTCTGCTCCTGAGGCACTGTCCCAAGCTTCAGATTTTTTTCTGCTGCTGTTTTCAGAGCTAGTTCTGGGGGTCTCCAAGATTTCAGTTCTTCCAAGGTTCTCTAAGGAGAAGTGTGGTCATTGTCCTTCTGACTTGTGCTTTGGTTTGTGAGCTACCACAAGCACTCTTTTCTGCCTTGGAAGTGTGACCACAGTTCCTGCTAGTGCTCTTCCTCTCCTGGAACTATGACCCAAAACCACCTCTGAGCAGTGCAACAGAGTCCTGTCCCCAATGCTAGCAAAGAGTCCTCTATAATCTACTTCTAACTGGTTGTCCCCCACCATCTTACTGTCTGTGGGCTGAGAACTCCAGAAGCCATCTCTCCTAAGGCCTACTGCTGGCTTGTTAGGGCATGCATGGTCTGACTGGACTGACAGACTTTCCTGCTGACTTTCTAAATTGTTTTGGATTAGAAAATTGTTTTACCCCATCATTTTGTTAGTTCTGCCACTTTAGAATTTGTTTTGTGTTATTTTAACTCTTGGATGGGAATTGTGGAGAGCTCACAAAAGTCCCTACCTTTACTCCACTATCTTGGCTCCACTTCTGTCCCTGTTGTATTGTTGTTAATTTTAAAAGTCAGAGTGGGTAAGATTCAAATGAGACCTTGCAGTTTGCTTAAATTATTAGATTAAAACCAGTTTGGAAGTTAAAGTATTGATAAGCTTCTCTTCAGTTTTTCCCTCCACAAAAAAATAATTTTAAGGATCTAATTTACAACTTTTAAAATGAGGATGTGGAATTTCTAGTTATCCTAAAATAGTTAGATAAAAGAAGTTGGGGAATATAATTTTCTAAAAGGATACTATTTTAGAGCAAGTATTTCAGAAAAGGCAGTTGTATATTTTGTACTTTCTAATATTTGGTATCTTTGAACAAATAATATGCATATGAAATTATTTGGAAAAGTGTAAAATATATAAAAATATATAGTATTCTCATTTAGTACATTCTGTTTAACATCTTGTTCTCACCCCCTCCACTCCCTGCCTCCCTTTCCCCCAGACACTGATTTGTATAACTGGCATAGCTAAATCATATACTATTATTTTTGAGTTGCAACAGAAATGATATTTTCTTAACATTTGGTTTTCTTTGTCTAGGCAAGTGACTGCAATTCAAGAAGAATTGCCAACGCAGAATTCAACAAACGAGCAAGAAAGTGCAGGTAAGTATGTGGTCGTCAACTAAACAGGGTATTTTTGGTGGCTTCTCTATTATCTAAAGAAGTCCCAAGAATAAATACTTGGACACATTTTTCTGCTGCCTTAATAGCAGTGTAGGATTTACATAATTAATGAAGTGGCTTCACTAAAGGAAACTAACCTTCATTATTATTGTTGTTGTTGTTGTTATTATATAGCAGGAGATATAAGAAAGCTTGCTTTTAGTTATAAGACCTGATATGTACACCTACCATTTTCTTACTCATTCTCACTATGTACTGGTGAAGTAAATCAGGAAGTCACATTCCATGCGCATATTATAGGATATAGTTCAACATAAAAAACACTCTCCAAGTTAATTTATTGACTTAATTTACTACCCATTAAAATCCCATTTGGGTTACTTTGTGGAATCATATAAAATGATGAAATTTACATGGGGAGAGGGGGAGACAGGCAAATTTATCAAGGGGGTGGGTAATTGGTAGGGGAAGCTAATTAATGAAGACTTTAAAAAACAATAAAGCAGTTATTTTAAAATAACTGCCATTATATAGCACTTTAAAGGCTTCAAAGTGCTTTATATATATATTTGGTGATCACAACACACTGAGGTGTAAAGTTATTCTCATTTGACAAATGAGGAAATAGGCTTAGGAATTAAGTGACATGATCCATAGTCATACAACTAATAAGTTGAAAGGCTCAGCTCTCAGAATAGTCGTTGATGATTCATCATTAACTTGGAAGGACACTCTTGAGTGTCCCAGGTTTCACTGGTTGGCCCTATGCTTTTTAACATTTTTATCCTTGGCTTCAATGCAAAGATAAATGTTTATCAGATTAGAATAGTTACTACACTGAAGGACAGAATTAGGATCCAAAATATCTGGACAGGTATCTGAAAAAAGAACTGGAAGCTTTAATGGAGTACGGGTTCAATTTGAGATAGGGTAATGTGAAACATAGGAAACTTAGGTGATCTTGGTCAACAATAAGAGGCCACTTTTCCAGAATAAAGATGTGATAGTCCTATTGTATTCTGCCCAAGTCGGATCACATCTGGAATATTGTTCAGTAAGGGCATTAATAAGCTAGGAAATGGGGGCGGCTAGGTGGCGCAGTGAGTAGAGCACCGGCCCTGGAGTCAGAAGGACCTGAGTTCAGGTCCGGCCTCAGACACTTAACCCACACAAACAAAAAAACCTAGCTGTGTGACCTTGGACAAGTTACTTAACCCCAATTGCCCTCCAAAAAGCAAAAATAATAATAATAATAAAATAAGCTAGGAAATGTCTAAAGGAGAGCAAGCAGAATGGTGAAGAACTTCGTGTCCATGCCATTAACATCAGTTGAAGAAACTAGGGATGATTACCATGTAAAAGAGAAGACTCAGAAAGGATGTGATAGCTACCTTTAAGTATCTGAAAGGTGTCATATAGAAGAAGGGATAGACTACTTCTGTTTGCTCCCAAAATGTAGAACTAGATGCAGTGAGTGAGAGTTGAAAGAGACAGATGTAGGCTTTATATCAGGAAAACTTCTTAACAATTAGAGTTGTTCTGTATTAAAATGGTCTCTCTAGGAAGTTATGGGTTTCACACTAGAGGTCTTCAAGAAGTTGGATGACCACTTGTTTGATATATTGTAATCAGGATTCTTTTTCAGAAAATTGGTGGGGTTTTTTTGAGTATGAATTGAACAAAAAGGCCACTGAGGACCTTTCCTGAAATTCTGTGGCTCCTTAGTTAAAGTTTGGAAAACTCTGGATCTTAAGTAATTTATCCATTACTATAGATGATGTATTAATGAAAGAATGACTTTGTGTTTAAAGGCAACCAATTAGAAAAGTTTCCCAGACATTGTGACTTGGGACATTGTCAGATTTTTCTAATTCTTCATAGGAAATAACCTGACTACTCACTAATTCTTTGAATCTGATGTGATACAGTTACCCCTGTGGAATCTATTCAAGAAAAGAAAGACTGTCAGCAGAAATAATTACAGAAGTCTGTCTCTTGATTTTACTTTCTGTCTCTCAGAACCCAAAGTGACTGAAGAAGAGGAAAGCAACTTCAGTTCTCCATTGATGTTTTGGTTACAGCAGGAACAAAAGCGGAAGGAAAGCATTGGAGAGAAAAAGCCAAAGAAAGGGCTTGTTTTTGAAATATCAAGTGATGATGGTTTTCAGATTTGTGCAGAAAGCATCGAAGGTGTGTGGACTGAAGTGTTTGGCTGCTCCATAAGGTTCAGAAGATTCTACTGTCATAATCTGTTTCAGCTTAATAGGGATTTTGGAGATCAGTGTGTCAACTAATATTTATAGAGTACTAACTGTATATTGGGCACTGTGATGGATGCTGTGAGGATTCAGAACAGTGTAAGAGTGGTTACTAAGTTTAGATTTTTTTTTTAATGCAACATAAGACACAGTCCATACTACATCTTCATTGAATTCACAGCCTAGTTAGGGAAATGATAACCATATAAGACTTTATTTCAAGTAAGTGATTTAAACAGTAAGTATTAAAGAAGTTCTGAGAAGGGAGAATTATGGTTTTGAGTAATCAGAGAAGGTATTCAAATTGGATTTTGGTAGCTAGATAGGCTTTGGGAGAAGATTTGGGAAGAGCTTCCTTATCAGAAGGAACTTTGTGAACAAAGGCCCCAAGGCAAGACTACAAGGTAAAATACAGGAGACTAGGACGAGAACATAACTCTGGCTGGAGGAGAAGGCTCCTGTTGAAAGTAATCAGAGGGGTGGCCAGGTGGCGCAGTGAGTAGAGCACCGGCCCTGGAGTCAGAAGGACCTGAGCTCAGATCCGGCCTCAGACACTTAACACATACAAACAAAAACCTAGCCTTGGGCAAGTTACTTAACCCCAATTGCCCTCCAAAAAGCAAAAAAAAAAAAAAAAAAAGTAATCAGAGGTAAGATTGACAAGAACAGGCTTTGAATGCCAGTTTAAGAAGTTTGTAGTTTATTTTATATGCCATGGGAACTGTCAAGGATTTTTCAATAGGAAAATGCCACAGAGAACAACATTTTACTAAAATCTAGTAGAAGCATCCAAGATGAATAGCACTAGGAGAACTGTTAGTAAAAAAATAGAAAAAATGAAAGAAGTAACTAGTTTTATTGGTAGGGACATTATGTGTTTTGGTTTTAAATATAGGACATAGCATAGATTAAGAATTTATAGGGACCTCAGAAGCCATCTGGTATAGTCTCCCCCCGCCCATTTTACAGATGTTGAACTTGAGGGGATAAGACATTCAAGGGACAGTGTCCACAAGTTGAGGATCAAAATAAGAGTTTAAATGATCCATCCAAAATAACATTACTTAACAAAATAGGACTAGAGTTTGAGGGAGAGATCAGGTATAGATATAGGAGTGACCTTCACAGAGGTGAAAATTTTAATATTAGATAAGCTTTCCCAGGGTAGGATGTCTAGAGAGGACCAGGGACTGAATCTTTGGATTCTTATTTTGTATAGGATGTATAGATACTTATATTGTATAGGATAGAAAGAAATTATATACTTGGACAAGTTGCTGAGGAATACTTTGGCCAGGGACAGGAATAAAGGGAATATTATCAGGCATTTAAGTTAAAGACCCAAATCATGCAACTTAGAGATACAGATTCCTTGGGAAATATGTAAAATTGGCATTTCATCCATTCCTGCTATTATTGCCCTGTCTTCTCTTATAGAAGCTTTGGTAGGCATTGTACTTTCTGGTTACATACCAAACTGACTTAAAGGTGAAAGGAAAGCAACACTAAGATGCCTTAACTCCCAAGCATATAAGACTGGTACTGCCTACTAATGTGATGAGAAATGCACTTAAAAGTTTTGTTACCTGTTCATTAATACCATTACAGATGCATGGAAATCATTGACAGATAAAGTTCAGGAAGCCCGATCCAATGCTCGTCTGAAACAACTTTCATTTGCAGGTAAAGCTATTGGCTTGTTCCTCTCTTGATATCCCAGTAACTTGTTGATTTGAACCAATATATAATTGATTATATATGGAAGTATGTCAAGGGGAGTGTACTTTACAATTCCTGTTATTATTGAAAGTCTAGTCAATTCTAGAAGCTCAGGAGATATGAGGGGAAATCCTTAGGTGTGAAAGGGAAAGCTTTGTGAAAAAATATAAAGTCCTTTCTGTGCCAGAGTATGCTTTGATATTTAAGTAGTTTGCTTTTCTATAAACTGAGGCTTTGCATTCCATTTGATCCTCTCGGGTTATGTTCTTGGAGATGTTAGTGAGCTGAAGACCTGGCCAGTCTTCTCTATGGCACTGAAATCAGATCAACTCCTTCTGAATTTTCAGGGAAGATTATTAATTAAAGATCTAATGCCAGCTTCTGACTTGTTTATAGTCCAAGTTCTGTGGTGACTTTAGAAGATTTTTCTGTAGTTTGGCTAATTTTTGAGTATTACAGTTTCCTGTTACCAGCCCTAATGCTTATGATCTTTGCAGGTGTGAATGGCTTGAAGATGCTAGGGATTCTTCATGATGCAGTTGTGTTCCTAATTGAGCAGCTTTCTGGGGCCAAGCATTGTCGGAATTATAAATTTCGATTCCACAAACCAGAGGAGGCCAATGAACCCCCTCTGAATCCTCATGGTTCAGCCAGAGCTGAAGTCCACCTGAGGCAAGTGCCATTCACCCATGGCTTGGAAAGTAGTTTTAGGTCTTTGTAGATAAATGCTACTGATGTCATCTTTTTCTTGGGATTTTCTGGACTATCACTGTCTCTCATTTCCAGCTTTCCTGCCTTAGGTATTTTCTCTAAATGTTCTTTGATCTTTGATTCCAGGAAGTCGGCATTTGACATGTTTAACTTCTTGGCTTCTAAACATCGACAACCTCCTGAATACAACCCCAATGATGAGGAAGAAGAGGAAGTACAGCTGAAGTCAGCTAGGTAAGCAGTTAAGTAGATAACGAATTAAAGAAGTTAAGTCAAAGGGAGGAGGTAGGATGAGAGAAAGATGCTAAATTTGTCTTGTTGCTACAACAAAAATCCATAACCTGTTTTAATTAGAGTTCCAGGGTTGCAAAAAAAGAGAGAGAGAGAGAGTGACTGAGACATGAGTGACATGGTAACAATGGCTAATTAGCAGAAAATTCGTGAACCTGATCTGAAATTCACATCACTTTAAATTGGTTTTTGATTATTGGTTGTCTGTCCTCTTGTATAGGTGTACTATACTGTGAAGATATCAATTCTCATTGATTCTTCCAAACCCCCTACATCGTCACTGTCACCACCTTCATTGTCATCACCAAGAAGCATTTATGTGTTTAATTGTACATGCTCCTATGCTAGACACTGTGCAAAAGGAGCCATAGTCGTTATTTCTGTCTTCTGGGAGCTTTAGTCCAAGACTTTGCCAGAGTAGTTTCTTCCATGAAGAAGTGTGGTTAAAAGTATATCCTGCTGTCTTTCAGAAGGGCAACTAGCATGGATTTGCCCATGCCCATGCGTTTCCGGCACTTGAAGAAGACTTCCAAGGAAGCAGTTGGGGTCTACAGGTATGACTGAATCCATGAAAGCTTTTCTAAAATTAGTGGAATTAATAGGTAGAGTAGACTTCTTTTACAAATGGCATTGGTTACAAATTATAGCTATTTTTGGTAGCTTACTAAAGGATCCTCACGTAATGAATTTACTAACTAACTGTTCAGACTTCCACTTCATATCGTATCCATTCATCAAGAACAGAGAACAACTTCTGTGAGGTGTATAGGTCCAGATTCTGCTTCCTAAAGGGGAGAAATATCGACAGATTGTTGTAGACTTAACTAGCAAGTTTCAACTCATTGAATGTGACCTAAATGGACTCTGTTTCTGTTTGTGTCCTAGGTCTCCCATCCATGGCCGGGGACTGTTCTGTAAGAGAAACATTGATGCAGGTGAGATGGTGATTGAGTATGCAGGCAACGTCATCCGTTCCATACAGACTGACAAGCGAGAGAAGTATTATGAGAGCAAGGTGAGATAGAGTCTGTCACTGCCACTGCTCTGCTCATTTCACCTGTTGTAGTCAAGAGAAAAGATGAGTGTGGAATAGCATAAAGGAAAAGGAGGTGCTGGATGTTTTTTCAAAAGGCTTACTATTAACTGCTATTTCAGCACTAGCAATTAGCATAAGCACAGATTGGAAGTCCTAGGAAATAGAAGTTGAGATTAAGGGGAACTGTTAAAAATTCAGTGTCCCTAAAGTTGAAGTTGAAAGTAGCTTTGAAAACCTAGAGATGTTTACCAAGGGTAGACAACTACATTTTTCAGGGCTTCTCCTACCTTCCTAGTGGAATGGAGAAGCCATTGGTTCTGATACCTACTATCCAGTGAAACTTAAAGGAAACAGTCTTGAAGCATGCGCACCAGGAGACTCACAGCAGCATAAGGGGTTTGACCAGCACTCAGATATAACCAGCTTTGCTTCGCTGGGTTCATATGCAGTGTAAAAAGAGCAAAGGGCAAAAATTCCAAACCTGAATTACAACCAAAGCTTTATTCTCTGTCTCTCTCCTGGGCATTATAGGGCATTGGCTGCTACATGTTCCGCATTGATGACTCAGAGGTAGTGGATGCCACCATGCATGGGAATGCTGCACGATTTATCAACCATTCATGCGAGCCCAACTGCTACTCTCGGGTCATCAACATTGATGGGCAGAAGCACATTGTCATCTTTGCAATGCGTAAGATCTACCGTGGAGAGGAACTCACTTATGACTATAAGTTCCCCATTGAGGACGCCAGCAATAAGCTGCCTTGCAATTGTGGCGCTAAGAAATGCCGAAAATTCTTAAACTAAAGTTGCTCTTTTTCTCATTCCTCATTGTGGAAGTTGCAAGACCCAGGGCCACCCAAAACAATGCTGAAGGCTTTTTACAGCAGCCAAGGGTTTCAGGATTAGGTGGGCTCAGTTGAGGGATCTCCTTTTTGACTGAGTTCCCTTCCCTTGGGTTTCATCTTCACATCATGCAATGTGATCATAATCCTGGTAAGAGGTGAGGTCACAAAGAGAAGATTGGTAATGGACTTTCTTTCTGGCACCTCTGGAATTCGCACACCAATATAAGGAGGGGAAAGGGGCCCCTAACAGATTTGCCTGTAGAGAGCCTATAAAGGGTTTTGTCAGGAGAAACGGGATTTTCCTGAACATCTCCCTAGGGGAAGTTGGTATTTTGCTGCCAGCCTCTGCTTGGCCTATTTCCGAAGCACTGTTAGTGAGGTGGCCAGAATGGCCAAGCAGGGTCAAGAGAACAGTATAGGTCAGACACCTCAGAGTTGGCTGGCCAGGCCCAGCCTACATCCATCTCTTGATTGAAAGAAATGTTTAATGGTTTTAACTTAGCGCCCTTCCACCTAAGAATTCATTTCTGGTCATGAGGCAGGATGCCTAGCGCCTTTGTTGACCAAAAGGGCTGTTTTGGGGTTGTGCCAATGAATTACCAAACACTTGAGCCTGCCTATAGGCTTTGTAATGGGAGTGTTACTCCCATAAGCCTTATCTCAACCAGTTACTTTTCTTGACAGTAGGAGCAGCTTCCTTCCCTCTCCCATTCCTTCTCTTCATTCCACTTTTCTCTTGACTTCCATCCCACCACTTCTCCATTTTTCTTTCTGGGTGGTAGGTGAAGTTGACTCCCTATTCAGGGACACACACTCCACTCCACTTTGTGTCTACAAAAAATCATTTGAACCAGTAAGCACTCCAGAGGGGATATGGACACAAGGCCACCAGAAATAGATAAGTTTGGGAGGAATCTTTACTAACCCAAGCTCCAGTGGAAAAGAAAAGAAAAATGTAGCATGGGTTGTTTTAAGAGGGAGAAATATTTAAATAGGATTTGGATCATGTAGCTTACTAAGAATTTCATATCCAAGTTGATGACATCCTCCCCCTTCCAAGCCCCCATTGCAAGGATACAGTTACTTTGATTTATTCTTCGTGAAGACATAGGAAGGCCAGATTTCTAAATGGTCAATCTCCATTGAAAGCTAAAGGCAGAACACTAAGGTTGCAAGACCCTGAGGGAGTAGATTGCCATGTGTTGAGGGAGCTCTACCATCTGTGCAAAATCTCTTGTCAGAGCAGATAAAAATGACACTACTGCCGAGGTTCCTCCTCTAGGACATGGTCAAAGCAGCATCAGACTAATTTCTCTCTCCTTCTTTCCTTCTTTCCTCCCTCCCTTTCCCCTTCCCCAAGACAGTATCCTGAATCTGTTAAATTAAGACATTGGATTTTACTCTGTTCTGTTTACAGTTTAATATTTAAGGTTTTATAAATGTAAATATTTTTTGTATATTTTTCTATGAGAAGCACTTCATAGGGAGAAGCACTTATGACGAGGCTATTTTTTAAACCGTGGTATTATCCTAATTTAAAAGAAGATCTGTTTTTAATAATTTTTTTATTTTCATAGGATGAAGTTAGAGAAAATATTCAGCTGTACACGCAAAGTCTGATTTTTTTTTCCTATCCAGTTTCCCCTACCCCTTACCCCTGCCCTCAGAAGGTATACTTTTTTGTTGTTTTTCATGTAAGCTTGTTCATGCCTTGTTGACTTAGGTAACTGTTTCCTGGGTTGCTCCTAGATTATAGAGAAGGAAGGTGGTCACCTAAATACACTGGGCTTCTCTCCCTTCTCTCCTTCTTCTACAAAGCTCCCAGCAGGCTACATTACTATGTTGGTACAATTCTTCTTTCACCCCCTTCCCAAAATGCATCTCTTTTTCTCTGGTTTCAGCACCAGGGCAAGAGGTGGGCTTTTGTATTTCCCCATTCTCTTCTACTTCTGAGTTAGAAAACAAGAGCTTAGATGGCAGGCAGCTTGACATTTTTCCATCTCCATCTGCCTCATTTGTAACCTCCATTTATCTCTGCTTCCAGTTTCCCCACCAAATCCTCGTATCTGCAAAAAATCTTACTGACCCCCTAGACACTTCCAGGGTGGCCCAATGGAACTAAAGCACAGTCAGATCATTCACAGAGAAATAGGTTTTCTCTCTGTTTTGGTTACTGGGCTTCAAAGCAGTTCAGTCCAGCAGGAGATCAATAACGGCTCTCAGTGGGATATCCTTCCTGGTCACAAGAAGCCCACCCTGTGGAAACTTAACAAAGCAATATCACTCAGCCGAGTGTACTCTGCCCCAGGACCCATGGTTCAGCCTGCGCCCTCCAACCTGGGCTCCCTTATCTCCTGTGACCTTAAGAACTTTGTCTGGTGGCTCTGCTGAAACACCATCACTCTCGCCAGCACTGTGGACAGGATGGCAAAGGCTACCTTGTCAGCGTGGAGAGAGGCTAGCAGTGGGCTGAGAACAGTCCACTCAGATCTCACCTTCCCTCTTTCTTCAGTCCGTGACAAGATACAGTGACTCAAGCTGTTCCACTAGTATCTAATTTTCTTTCTTATTGCACTGTGTGAGGTTTTTTTGTAAATCTTATTTTTTTTTAATTTCAAAACAAAACAAAAAAAAAACCTTAGGCTGCATTTATTACTGAAATAATTGATGCACTGATGGGTCAAGAATTCACTCTAAGAAGACCCAAAGGCCAGTCAGGGATGGGGAGAACTCAGCTGAATAGACCTAGTTGCTGCCTTATTAGGCAGTACTATACTGTGAGAGACCCCCGTTCTCATTCCTTTCCTACCATACCCTGGGTATTAGGAAGAAAGTTACATCCTAATTCCACCCTGCTAACCTAAAAGCTAAGAAAGCACCTCTCTGAGTACAGCTCATTCTTGAGCCCATTGCCAAAATTCAGCAGCATGGAAGTGAGAAGAGGGTCACTAACGGAAGTAGGAAAAGAAGGGGGTTAAGTAATAAACAGAAAATGCCTCTGAGTTCATCTTGAAAAGTATCCAGAGGATTTGAGCACAGAAATTCAGACTGAGCAAACAGCATTGGGTCATTCCTAAGAATCTTTCAAGAAGCTTCCTTCAGAAATTCCCAGGCCCCTGAGGAGTAATAATTGTGTCTCTGGTTAGTTCTCTGTGAGAGAGCCAGTTCACTTAAATAGCTTTGCTGCTAGAATCTGTTGTGGCTGCATTGACTGGTGGCCATTGCAGCCAGTGAAAACTATTCCAGTATCAGAGTGGCTGCATGGCACTGACACTTTGGCCAGGTCTTCTTGGTCCCTCTGCCTCTCCTCCATAACCGTCCACCACCATCATCTCCAGCACAGCCCCTCCTGCTTTCAGACCATTAACGAGGTCGGAGGAGAGAAGCCTTGGCAGCTACTATTAATTTTTCAACCAGACTCATTGACATTTGCAGGATCCAGTCCACCACCCTGCTTACCTCTGTCCTACCCTGGCCAATTCAGTAAACACCATGCAGCTCCCTTGATTTAAAAAAAAAAAAAAGATTTTTAAAATGAATGTATCTTTTTAAAGGACTTCTGTTCAATCACAAATATCTGAAAATACTAAAGGTCAAAACCTTGTTGGGTGTTTGTTGAATTTATTTGGGGGAGGGGGGAGGGAAGGGGATATTTGTAACAAACAATTTTTTTCTCAAAGGAAAAAGCGGGTCATTGTAAAGGGCTGGGTGTAAACTTTGTTTCATTTCCTTCATTTCAAAGCAATACAAGGTTATTGAGCAGATGGTTTTGTGCCGAATCATGAATGCCAGTCAAGTCCAGACTACTTACTGGTTTCACACACTCTTAAAAACTTGCAAGTTTTTTTTTGAATTTTCAAATTAATATAAATATGATATATATAGGAACTAATATAGTAATGCACCATGTAACAAAGCCTAGTTCAGTATCAGTCCATGGCTTTTAATTCTCTTAACACTATAGATAAGGATTGTGTTACAGTTGCTAGCAGAGGCAGGAAAATGTCAGTCTGGTGTTCCTCTGGGTCCCCAACTGCAAAAAAAAAAAAAAAAGAAAGAAAGAAAGAAAAGAAAAAACCAACCAAACTGCAAAAGTATCATCTCATAGGGATGCATCAACCAGCCCACACCAGGGCTTGGAAAGAGTTGCACAAACCATGTCACCTGGAGCTTCTCTGCTGAGGATTTTTCTGCCCATGAATGTTACCAGTCAGTACCTGTACTTCTTGTTTCTCTATTTTTTGGTTATGAATGTTGGGATTACCACCTGCATTTAGGGGGGAAAATTGTGTTCTGTGCTTTCCTGGTATCTTGTTCTGAGGTACTCTAGTTTTGTCTATCAACCAAGAAAATATACTTGTGGTGTTTCTTTTATTGAACTTTCAACAGTCTCTTTAGTACTAAATACAGGTAGTTGAATAATTGTTTCAAAAACTGAACAGATGACAAAATTCTGTTCCAGAAATAAGACATTTCTTAACTTTATCATGTATAACAGATCTTTTTGTTTTTATTTTTTTTCCTTGTGTTCTTCCAAGCTTCTGGTTTAGGGGGTGGGGGGAGAAAAAAAAAAAGGAATGTGTCTAAAGTCCATCAGTGTTAACTCCCTGTGACAGGGATGAAGGAAAATACTTTAATAGTTAAAAATAATAATAATGCTGAAAGCTCTCTACGAAAGACTGAATGTAAAAGTAAAAAGTGTACATAGTTGTAAAAAAAAAGGAGTTTTTAAACATGTTTATTTTCTATGCACTTTTTTTTATTTAAGTGATAGTTTAATTAATAAACATGTCAAGTTTATTGCTGCAGATAGTGGAACTTTATTTCCTTTGGGAAGTTTGGTATGGGGCTTTGGGCCAAAGTACTTATAATTTTTTCTTTTTTCAGAAATGGAAATCACTAAAAATGTTCCTCATTTCTACCCAAGTGTGATGCAGGAAGAAGAGCACTGAGTTTTGAGTCAGAGGACCTCTCTGTAATGCTCTTCTGTTTAGTCTTTACATGACCGTGGCAACTTCTGGACCTCACTTTGCTCATCTTAAAAACAAGGCCTCTGCAGACCCTCCCATTTCTAAATCTGTTATCCTGTGGTGGCTCCTGCTTTACTAAGCCTCATACTCATTCCCATTCAACTCTAGTCCCTTTTTGCAGAGGCAGTGATTGAATTGGAGAAGAGATGAAATAGTTCCTCTTGGTTCTGCTCATTCTCCCTCCTTTGTCCAACTATTTAATGCAGCAGAAATTTATTAAGCTGCTGCTGCTTTGCAGAACACTGTGTTAGGTACTGAAAAAGGTAACAGTGGGTTAAGAGAATCACTTCCTAGAAGGAGCTTATGGTCTTATTAGGTAAATTAATACTCTTAAGCACAACTACAATTCACAATTAATATAATTGCATTAGAATTGCTAAACACCACGTTGTGTAGAATTATTACTGGCTTACCTCCAAATATACTGGATAGAAAGCAATGAAGAAACAATACTGGTATTTCTCATAAATGGTGAAAACTTATCCAGAAGTAATGGAATGAAAGGCAACATGGCACAGTGGATGTGACACTGGATTTGGAGTCAGGAAAACCCAAGTTCAAATCCTGCCTCAAATATTTACTAGATTTATTAACCTAAACAAATCAATCATTTGGTGCCTCAGTTTCCTCATATGTAAAATAATTGGATTAATTGCCCCTCAGATTTCTTCTGGCTCTATATAGCTGTGATCCCATTTAATGCCAGGGAATCATAGATCAACTAAATTGAACTCTCCAAATAAAACCTGGAAATCAGTTCTGCCTTCATCCAACCCACCTTAAGCCTTAAATTTGATGTCCATAAACTCTGTCACCTTCCTGCAGGGCATGGGTGAATAAATATTTTAAAACATTCTGCCAGTCATTCATTAACTCCAGGATGGATCACATTGCAGCAAAGGCCGTGGTAGTGGGGGAGGAGGGAATGATTGTCTTCAGATATTGTCCTATTTACCTCCCAGTGATTGGCAGTTTAGCCCCTTCCAGTTTCCTCCCCTTACTACTCTTATCTTTGGATCACTGCTTCCGGCTGAGGCCCAGGTATCATGGGGACTCCAAATGACCAAGCAGTACTGAGAGCCATCTTCAGCCCAGACACCCCATTTGGAGATGTGCCTGGGTGGGAACTTGGAGAAGATCAAATAGAGAAAAATCAGGTAGAAGATGAAGGTGAGAATTATTTCCTGTGTGACCTTGGACCTGTCACCTTCGTCTCTGAGCCTCAGTTTACTTAATTCGAAAATTGGACCAAATTGCTACTGTCCCATTCCTATTTAGAGGCCTGTTGTGATTCCTACAACAAATTTGGCCTAGAAATTTGGAAGTTAGACCAGAGGCCTCTCCCATCTGGAGAGGGTTTGACATCCTTTACTACCTATGCCCTCCATCCTTCTCTGGGAGGAGGGAGATTTTTAATCCAAGGGCTTTGGTACAAAATTCACAGGAAAACAGTTAAGAGGCTAATTGTGTCAAATTGCTCATGGCCTGCTGCCAGTGATTTGGCACAGTTCCCCTGCTACCTAGCATTAGAATATATCTTGGGGGCCACCTCATACATATGAAACCTTCCACTCTTAACATCTCAAACCACCTGGCCAAATTTTGATGCATAAAATGGCACCTATCTTCCATATCTTTGCCAGTATTTGTCATTAGTGTAAAAGGATGTTATATGGTGTGAGGGGAGACCTGTGTGAGGTGAAGGTGGGATGAAAGAAGCAGATCTGGAGGGCAAAAGAGAGCTGTGAGTAGCAGCTTTTTGATGTAGTCTCAATCCGATGTGTATCTAGAACTACTAAGCCAATTCTTACCTTTGAGAGTATACTTGCCCAGTCATGGGGGATAGGGCTCTATCTGAGCCAATTTAAGTTCTATGGAGCACCAAGGGCTATTTGCAATGGATGCCATGTTTGAGAGGGATATGGAGAATGGGGTGAATCTAGTGCCATCAGGGTTTATCCTCCCTCCACTGATAAGAGTTAAAGAGGAGAGGCTTACAGAGCTGATCTAAACAGTACTAAGCTAAATGGCGGAGGCTGAACCTCCAAGATCCTTCCCCTTCCATCTCCAAAGAATTCTAGAAGTCTACTGTACTCCTTTTGTTAACAAGTAACAAACATCTACTATATGCAAGGAACTGCTGGATACGGTGAATACAGAAACATGGCTCCTGCCCTCCAGTTTACAGTCTGGAGACTTTGACCTCTCTTTGAAAAAATTATTAATGATATGAAACAGTGGGGACAATAAATACTGTAAGATCGTAGTCATCATGGAGGTTGGGTAGTCTGGAAAGGCTTCGTGGAGGTGGATTTTAAAGGTTGATCAGGATATTCGTAATTGGGAGGGATAATGGGTGACAGCATTTCAAGCAGGGGAATTATTTGGGTAAAAACATGGAGGCAGAATTGGAAGTAGTATGTTCTTGGGTTAATGAGTAAGTTCAGCTAGTGTGGTGGTTTCATGTGGGAGAAGAATGAGAAATGAGGTTGGGAATTTAACCAGTTAGAGCCAGAAAACCTTGAATGCCAAATCAGAGCATGGGCTTAACTGTCTAAGATCCCTTTGTCCTTTGCCATCTGTAGATGCACATATATACTCCTGTCTCCAGGAAGACTTTCACATGTACCCTGAAAAATGGCTCTCGGGCCTAATCTAAAACTGCTCAGGAGAGGCAGCTTGGTGTGAAATGAACACTGGATTTAGAGGAGGAGCATCTGGGTTAAAATCCCAAGTTAATGCTCTTTGCTACCTTGGTTATGTTGGGTCAACCACTTTATTCCTGTGTCTCAAATTCCTTATCTATAAAATGAGGTTGCTTCTTGCTCTAAATACTAGGATCCTTTTAATAAACCCCAGTAAATCAATGCCTCTCTACTACTTCAGTCAAAGCAATCAGCAGATTAGTCCTCACTCCCTAGTGACATAGCTTAGGTGTCCAGAGAGTCAGAATCTCCCAAAGCCTAAGACTTATTCCCCTTCATCTCTTCCCCATTCTTCTCTACTTCCTGGGTCACATACATTGGCTATAGATGACACCTTCCCTGGGGACCTGCTGGAACAGACCAAGAACCTAGAGTTACAGGGGGTGACAGCAGCTGAGGCTGGGAACCTGAGCATGGCTCTTGAGAGGTTCAGTCAGGCCATCAACCTGCTGCCTGGCAGGGCTTCCGCCTATAACAACCGAGCCCAGGCCCGAAGACTCCAGGGAGATGTGGCAGGTGAGTAGATCCTTGAGAGAGCAGGTAAGGCAAGGGTGCTAACCTTCAAAGAATCCTCTCTGAGGATTTGTCCAGGGATTGGTGCAGCCCAGGCAATTACATATGAGCCAAGATCTCATGGGTCTCAGGGAACAGAAAGCAAAAAAAAAACCACAGAGGAAAAGAGATGGGATTATTTAGCGTGGAAAAGGAAAGCCTGGTGGCATGTGGACCAGCTACTCCCCTTATACGTAAACTTGGCAAAAATTCATGTAAATTATGTAATTATGTGAATTATGTCAGGTGTAAAGAACTTCTAGAAACTTGGGTTGGAAGAGAAGCAAATGGGATAGAGAAACGAGTTTCACCTCTGGGATGGATAAGGATAGCCCTAACTGGGTTTTGGCAGTAGGCACTGATGGACCTTGCTCATTGCCCTAGTTAGTTTGACTTTAACTTGTTGCCACTTCTGAATTCTGTATTCCTTCAATAACTGTGGGAAAGAAGAATCCATCAGGCATATTCACCAATGGCCTAAGTTCTAGGTCCATGGAAAACAGACCCACCAGGGCACATTGCTGCCAATAAGTGGGTTTTGGTCTTTCCAAGACTTACAGTACACTAGGCAATAGGAATACAAAGAGAAAATGTGTCCTTGGTCTCTAGAAATATAATATACTATAATCTACTGGAGGATATGTGTAGAAAGATGAGTAAATATCATAATTAGAGAGAGGAGAAAGAATTAACAACTAGGGGTATTACAAAATGCTTTCTTTGGTATTCAGGGAGCTAAGCTGAGCCTTGAAGGAAGCTAATTCCTTTCCTGAAGGAAGGATTCCAAGAGGCAAACAAGTGAGAAAGGAGGACATCTCAGGCATGGAGCGGGGGGGGGATGTCCTATGCAAAAGGAGGAAGAAAGAATGAGTTTAGGGTGCAAGTAGGCCAGTTTGTCTGGACCTTGGAGGGCATGAAGGGAGGTCTTATGAAGTTAACCTACATAGCATCTCTTCTGAGATCAGTTTCCCAATCTCACCTGAAACTAGTGTCCTGTAGTTGATGACTTATCTCCTCAGTGTTCTATAATCAGGTAACCCTGAGGGTATGGATTTACTGAGACTATTGCCATGGGCCCCATCTGATATACTTCTTCAAATGTGAAACAGTAGGCATCAATTGGATTTTACAAAAAGACATTACTGAGAAGGTATGGCAAGAATAAAAATTACACAACATCCCCATGAATCAGGGGCACATTCTTCCTTGGGGACAATGGGCTCAAGCTTAAAGTGATTCATAAAAAATATAAATCCCTCTCCAACCATTTGGATCCCCAAAGATCTTGGTCTAGATCTTTACACTTCTTGCCTTGATCATTGCAGTGACTTTCTAATTGGTCTCCTTGCCTGAAATTTCCTCCCACTTTAATTTATTCTCTACACTGCAAAGTAATTTTCCTTAAGCCCAAATCTAACCATGTCACTGCCCAACTCAACTCCAGTGGCTTCCTGTTGCCTCTAGAATCAAATATAAACTCTTGTGTTTAACTTTTAAAGCTCTCCACAACCTCACTCCAATCTACCTTTTAGTAGACGTCGCTCTCAGCTCTAAATACTTAGATCCAACCAAACTGGCTTTCTCTGTTCCTCACACTCAATACTCCATCTCCTGTGCACTTGCCTATGCACTCCCTCCTCACCCTTACCCCTTTCTTCCTTCAAAGTATAACTCAAGCACCACTTTCTACATGAAGCTTCTAATCCCTCAACTGCTAGTACCTTCTATTTCACACTACTTTGTATTTACTCTCTCTATAGTATTTATTTACATATGTCCTCATCTCCTCTGTTGGAATTTAAACTCCATATGAGTCTGTATCATTCTTTTTATTATATCTAAATCCTTAGCACTGGCACGGTGCCTGACACGGAGTAGATACTTTTTAAAAGTACTCCTTGATTGGTTGGTGGAGTTGTAACAGACCTCAGAGGCCATCTGGTGCACCAGAATCCCCACTTCAACAGAGCCCAACACATGTCATCAAGCCTCAGCCTGAAGCATTGGAGAGTTAACTACCTCCCAAAGCAACCCATTCCATTTTGGGACAGCTCTAGTTAGGAGATTTTTTTTTTCATATATTGAGCCCAAATCTGACTTCCTGCAACTTCTACCCATGACTCCAAGGTCTATCTTCTAGGGCTGAGCAGATTAAGTGTAACCCTTCTTCCATGTGATAGCCCTTCAGATACTTGAAGATAATTATTGTATTTTATCCCTAGCCCCAAAGTTTTCTCTTCTCCAAGCTAACTCCCCAGTTCTTTCCTTCAATCCTGATAATTCTCTAGTCCTCTCATCATGCAGGTCACCGTCTCCTAAATGTCAGTCAGTCAACAAACTTTTATTGAGTGAGTGCTATGTGTCAGACACTGTGCTAAACACTGGGGATACAAAGAAAGGCAAAAACATGATCCCTGCAGGGTATTCTGGGCTGAAACAGACTCAGGCCAGTCCCCTTTAATTTGAGTTTTAATACTGGAACAACACGAGGCACTCATAAGTTGTTCAATAGTTAACAAAAGGAGATTTACTTAGCAATAGCAGGAAAAGGATATTTAATAAGGATAGGCATTGAGAACCCCTTGAGTTGATTCAGCTGAGCAATTTCTTTTATTACAATGCACTATTTGTCAAATACTTTGCTTGAAAGTCTCAAACTTCATATATCCTGTGCCACATCAGATACAAAATCTTCTCTTAGCAGAGGTTTCCAAAATCATCAAGAAAGGTTTTCCAAGCTATGTATTAGTAAGCATAGGCTAGTAGCAATTACTTTCTTATACCTTACATGGGATCTTGCACAGTCCAATAAGATGATCCGTGAAAGAGTTTCAACTCCTGACATTCTCATGACAATAGTTGGATTTCAGCTGGTTAGTCAAATTTTCAGGTAATTACATCCCTTTCTTTGGGCCAGTAGCACAACTCAGGATGGCATCTTGCAACTGAGCCCGCTTCCAGTCATGCCTCATCTTGGATATGGAAGATTGGCTTAGGGCTAGGTATCTTCCATCCATTGATGGTATCCTTTCTGGATGGAGCTCCAGATTATCAGGCAATTTTCCTGTGTCACATGCCCTCCTACAACCCTCTTCAGCCCTCAGCAAGAACCATTATGCCCGGAAGGCTGCAGAACACAATATTTGCTTCCACGTTACTTCCTTCTCACCCATGCCAGTTGTAGTTGACCTGGAAAGCTATCCATCTCTGCTGTGTAGCCACCAACTAGGCATGCATTATCAAAATGAGCAATAAGTTATACTTGTCCATATCTGGAGGTATGTTCTGCTCACATATTTTGGCTGATAGCATGATTGAAACTTAAGCTTTTTTTGTTTTGTTTTGGGGGTTTTTTTGGCATTGCCTGATGCCAAGTAAATTGCGTTCCAGCCCCTCATTTTCATTCTCTATGTGTCTTATTTTTATATATTTCTTATATGCAGCGTATTGTTGCATTTTGCTTCCTTGTTGATTATTCCATTCTCTTTCATTTTTTAAAAAGAGTAATCCAGAAATATTTTATCTTTAAAGCTATAGACCATTTGGTCACATACAGTTTTGGTACTTTTGGTCATGTTATGGTTTCATTGATTTGGGTATGCCTTCCACTGGTGCAGATTCCAATTCTTTCACATTTTTTTTATCCTGTGTGTCTATTTCTCGTGTTTTCCCACAAACTCTGTAAATACTAACATTAATGTGGTAAGGGTCTTCCTTTGGTTCATTTGCTATCTTGAGTATGCATATGCTGCCTCCAAGTCTCTTGAAACATTTTTAATTCTTGAATAATAGCTTCATTGTACTTTCTGGTAGCATTCTGCAGCCTCCACATGACCTGCCACACATACACATATTTCCATGGCTTTTTTATCATAATTCTAATTTTAAAAATCACAATGATCGTTATGATTTAGAGTGCTATTGTTTAAAAGATGGGCTTTTGTTGCAGAACACAATTTGGTATCATTAAATGTACTTTGTAATTTCATAATACCACTCTTAGAATTGAAAAAATGGAACCCCTGTACGTGGGAAGGCATGCTTTAGAGGACACTGGCTCATGCTCTTATAAGCACAAAAAATTAAGAGGTAGGGATGAGAGAAGAAAGCTTCTGTAGGTACTTTTTTATCTTCTTTTTACAGATCTGGAAACTGAGGATGAGAAAGGGTAATTGACTTGCCCAAGTCACATAGCCAGTGAGAATCTGAGGAAAGATTCAGGCTTGGCATCATACTCAGTTTTACTAGTTAAGGTATTCTCTACATGCCCATAAACTTTACCTCCTAGAATATCATATTCCAAGCTTTCTGCTCTTTTATAATGGTGGGTGCTAAATCATGTGTCATCCTTATAATGACTCCATTATACTTGTACTCTTTCTGGTGGCTTGCAAAGTATTTTTACTTTGATTTAGAAGCTCTGGATTTGGGCCATAATTTCCTGGCGATTTTAATTTGGGGATTTATTTCAGGAGATAACTGATGAATTCTATCTGATTCCACTTTACCTTCTGATTCTAAGATATTTGTATGGTTTTATTTTAAGACTTCTTGAAATATGATGTTTAGGCTCTTTTTTTTCATCATGATAATTCTGCTAGTACAGTGATTCTTAATTTTTTTTCTCCTTGATCTATTTTTCATGCTAGTTGTTTTTGACATGAGATAACTTACATTTTCTTGCCTCATGCAAGCATTGTCTTCTACTTGATCCATTCTTATTTTCAGGGAGTTTATCCCCAGACAAGTTTTGTACTTCTTGTGTGGATTCCCTTGTCAATTCTTTCTTGAATAGTTCTCATTTGTTTTCTAATTTCCTTCTCAAGTATTCTCGTTGTGTTTATAGAACATTTTAAACTCTTAAAAAAAACTCTTGCTTTATCTCTTCAGAGGATTCTAGTTGGATTTGTGCCCAAGCTATGTTTTTCTCTAAGGTTTTGTTTGTAGATGTTTTACATCCATATGGTTCTTCTGCTTCTATGCCTTAGGCATCCTTGCCAACATAACAGCTCATTATAGTGGAGTTCTTTTTTAGTTCCCCATTCTTCCAGTCTACTTCCTAACTTTAGACTTGAGGTTATCACTGGGTGCTGCCATACTTCTGGAGGTAAGGTCTCTGCTGGTTCTGTTGCTTTTCTCTTGGGGTATGGAGTGTTGTGTTATTTTAGGATCTCAGGGACAAGCTTTTCTTCAAGCTTTCAGTGCTCCCTAAGTGGTATGATCCAGGGCAAAGTCTGTCTGCTGATCCCCTGTTCTGGTTCTGTAGGTTCCTGACCTGGGCTTGGGTCTGAACAACAGTAGCTTGCTGAACTCTGCCCCTGCGAGCCAGCTAGGACGGTCAGTTGATTCAGAATGACAGAACTGTAGACCCCTGTTTGGTCTGGGATTTTTGCACTGGTTATTTCTCTGCAGACTGGGCTAAATGCAGGAGCTGAGACCCTGCTCTTCTCCTGAAGTCTGAGCTGCACTGCTGTTGCTGGCTTCTGAACTTCATTCTTTCTTAGTATGCTTCCCATGGCCTCCCTACCTGAGAATTCCACTCCAAGCTCAGGTCTCCTCCTTGGTCCATCCTGGACCTATGACCTAGAACTGGGTAGTGGGCAACAAAACTGCCAGTTGGCACGTGTTTCCATTGCAATGCTCCAATATGGGTCTGGGACCTCCTTTTGCTCTTGTTCATAGTCTCTTCCTGGGTGCTGGAATGTTCCTAGTGCAATGCACTCCTGGCCTGACCATGTGCCCAGTTTTCTCAGAGCTATCTATCTGTCTTTCTATTCTGACCTACACTGGACAATGACTCAGGGTGACTTTTTATAGATTTTTCCACCAGGATTTGGTGTGGTGTATTTTCTAGATCCATTTGGAATTTTTATATTGTTTCCAGCTTTGTATTGTTGCTATCTTGGCTCTGCCAATAATACATTTTTACTCAAATTACTCATATAGATAAGGGCCTCATATACTTTGGGGTGCCCCCATGATTTCTCAAATGAAATTGGACCCACTTTCTTTTTCCTATTCAATTCTGGACCCAGCTCATTGTCTCTCTAGAGCACATGCACAAGATATCTCTAGAGCCAGGTCTATTTATCATTTCTACCTATATCAATCTATTAGACTAACTCAATGGACTTTCTTTACAGCTGCATTTTATGATATAGGCAATATATATTTTCACATCAAATTTTATTTTTCAAGGACAAATGGTTAAAATAATTTTTAGAAAGTTATGGCTTTCAATGAGAAGATATCTCATTTTGCTGAATTATTCAGTCCGTTCACATTTAAGGTTGCGATTGTTAGGTTCGTATTTCCCTTCACTGATTTCCTTTCTACTTTTTTCTCCTCCACCTCTTTGAAGTTAGAACCTTTTACCTCCACTTATTTTTGCTCATGCTCTTGACATGTCTCTTTCCATAGATCATTTTCATAATGTACTGAACCTCTATGACAGAGGTGAATAATGTGTATAGTTCTCTGCACACACCCTAAATCCTACTCACATAATAAGAACACTTAAGATGCAGGAACAGAGTTTCTTTCTCAGCCAATCTTTTCATTCCTTATGTGTCAAGGAGTCTCCAAACTCTAGCCTCTCAGATTGCACTCATGTTACTAATATCCTGAGAACAGCATTCAAAGGCAGTTATGTGTCCTGCCAGTGTTGCCTTCTCTTCTCCTATTTAAACTTTTTCACAGTGGGCGTGCATGGTTGGGATGTTCTGGTGTTCTGTTCTTACTTGCTATGTCTGATATTCAGTGAGCAGTGAAGAGGTTTGAGTTTGTCCCAAGTGGAATAGAAATTGCAAGAATACCTCTTGGGTCTGGATACTCTCAAGGAAGCTGTATTCACCTTTTCTTTAATACCCATGATGTTGGGACATTTTAGATCTGCTAAGATAGACATAATCCTTTTAGCCAAGTTTACAAATAAAATAAATATAGCTAGAATAAGAAGCAATGATATGAATGGGGAAAAGAATCTTTGCATGAAGTGTTTCTTATTTTAAAAGTCTGATATCTAAAATCTGCCATTCCTCAGAGATAAAGGGTCAAAGAATATGAACAGTCTTCAAATGAAGAAATATAAACTACTAATAACAATTTGAAACATTTTAAAATAATTGTTAGCTTTTATTAATAATAATTAGGTATTATTGATAATAAGTAGATAAAAATTAAAAAAAACTATGAAGTATAACATCACATTCATCAGAATTTCAAAGAGGGTAAAGGATGTTGTTGGGGATAGAGGAAAACAGAAACGCTAATTCACTACTAATAAAGGTATGAAATGATCCAACTCCTTAGACTTATGCAAATGAAGTTATAGAAACTTTTCATACCCATTGTCCGATCAATATAATTTCTCCCCCAAGGAGGTTATTGACAATAAGAAAAAAACTATATGTCTAAACATATTCATATCAATACTATTTCTAATAGCTAAAAATTAGAAACAAAGCACAGGTCAGATGATTGGGGAATAGGGGAACAAATTAAGTTATATGAATATCTGGTGTAACTATACAATGATGAAAATGTATAATTCCTATTCATTGTAGCATTTGATGGGGTGGGATAATGAGCAGGGCTGTTCAATCACTTTTTTCCCTTTCCCATCACCCTGTTACTGACTATTGACTAGATAGATTTTTTCATATAAGGAGCAATTAAATGGCACAGAGCTCAGGGCCTTAGGGAAGACCTGAATTCAAATCTAGCCATAGACATTTACTAGTGGTGTGACCTTGGACAAGTCAATTAATCTCTGTTTGTGTCAGTTTCCTCATCTATAAAATGGAGAAAATAATGGCACCTACCACCCAGGGATGTTTTAAGAAAAAGATAATATTGAGATAATATGATGATAATATTATAAATAATAATAAAATTAGAGGAGATGATGAGATAATATTTGTAAAAAGCACTTAGCACAATGCTTAGCACATAGTAGGCACCATGTCAATGCTAGCTATCATTATATAAACATTCTCTACTCCCCAGACATTTTCTCATGATCTGGTGCCTTGCTGTCCTGACTGTGTGTGCCTTATTTGGCCCATTATTTCAGGGAAGCTCCAGCTACTCTGGTCATCTCTTATTAAAGTGCTTACTCTAGCTAGCCCTTCTCCATCTAAAATCAACTCCGACATTACTCCTCAAAGGCGTGTGACCTTGGGCGAGTTGCTTAACTCCAATTGCCCTCCTAAATACACCGATTCCCACAACACGAGTTGTAGAGGAGATACTTTTCCCCCCAACAACTAACCCTCCTAGGATTGTATGCCCACTGGAACAGATCTCGGGCTGTGAAAACACCATTTGTGGTGCTTGCCTTTCTCAGCCATGCTGATGCCCCACACAGCTGGGCTGCTCTCCCCACTGAGTCGATGCTTTCATCTGCTCCTCTGTTGGCTAGCTTCTTCCTCCCAGGGAGCGATGGTTGCTCTTCTGTGAGACAATCCAAGCTTCAAGTTATTTTAACCCTTTTGTTAGACCCAAAGTCACACTCAGCCAGCATAGCAAATAATCTACTAAATCAAGTCTTTTATTTCTGACAGCCTCTCCCCTTTCAGAAGAAAATTCCTCAGGCCTGTTTGATACTTGAGTTAGGATGAATAAATTGATTTCAACTCCCACTATGTCCCTCATAGCTACTGTCTGCATATATAAACCTGGGAATAGTTCAGTAGTACCCAACTCTGTGTAACCCCATTTGGGGTTTTCTTTGGCAAAGACACTGAAGTGTTTTGCCACTTCCTTCTCCAGCTCATTTTACAGATGAGGAAACTGAGGCAAACAGGGTTAAGTGACTTGCCCAGGGTCACACAGGCCTCCCTTACTCCAGGGCTGGCACTCTCTCCCACTGTGCCACCTAGCTTCCCTGTCCAGAGTCATACAGCTAATAACTGATAGAGGTGGACTGTGAACCTGAGTGTTCTCTGTGTCAAGTATAGCATTCTCTCTACTATACCTCACTGCTTAATCCAAGCTACATTTGACCAGGAAATCTCCCTGGACTGGAGCATCCTCTAGTCTGGGAGCCAGGAGTGGGGGAAGTGGTGAGAAGGAGGCTGCAGTTCTGACCATCATGGGGCACAAAGAAAGATGGAAGTTCCTCCTTTACCTGTGTCGTAGATGGCTGCAGGAAGAGTCTTTTTCCAGCCCACATGTCCTCCTTCCAATCAGCTCTAGCCTCCATGAATTTTCCTTTTCCCCCTCCACCCTGGCCCCACCCCTAGGTGCACTTAAAGACCTGGACTGCGCTATCCTGCTGAGTAAGGGCCACGGACAGGTGGCATGCCAGAGCTACGTCCAGCGGGGGCTGGTAGCCCGTCTGCAGGGCAGAGATGACGACGCCAGACGCAACTTTGAAAAAGCAGCTTGTCTGGGCAGCCCCTTTGCCCGACGCCAGCTGGTCCTGCTCAACCCTTATGCGGCCCTATGCAACCGTATGCTGGCTGACATGATGAGACAGCTGCAGGGCATCAGTGAACCCTGAGAAGGCGCGCCTCCTACCTGGGGACCTGTGCTCCTGGGCAGCCCCAAGGGAGGGGGCTAACCAAATAAAGCCACCTTTGCTCCAGCCTGATTCCTAGTCCTCATTGTGTTACGAGGATTCCCACTAGCTCGGCCAAGATCATCAGTTTGTGGGATCTCCCAGAAGGAGCCTTTGGGATCATTTAGTCCCACTGAGGCCCAGAGTCAAGCAAGGTAGAAAGTGATGGAGTCTGAATTAAAGTCCATGTCATTACTGAAGACTCCCAAGCTCTTTCCACTGCACCACAGCGGCAATGAAGGCAGTGTGGTCCAATGAAAGAGCAGTCTCCAGTCAGGAGATCGGGCCCCAATTCCAGTGCTGCCAAGATCATCTCAGGTTTGGGGGATCAAGGAAAGGCATCACAATGTCCTGGGTTAGAATCCTATGTCTGTAATGAACTGCCTTGTAACACGGTCTGTGCCTCAGTTTCCTTATCTCTACTGTTAGGAAGTTCAAGGAGGTGATTTCTAAGGTCCCTTTCAGCTCTAAATCAGTTAAAAAATGAGGAAACCCAGACTCAGAGAGTTTTGGGACACATGCACAAACGCAGTGGCTGAGATGGGATTTGCACTTGTGTGTTCCTGCTCCCAGTTTTATCTGTCACTTTCCACTACGCACACTGATAAGATGACAGGAGGGACCACAGAAGGTGCTCTGGACCAGCTGGGCTCCAGTGGCTCCCCCCGCCCTCCCCCGGCTGCTTTTTGGCCCAGCCAGGTAATTCCCTGAGAATGCATCACTTGGACCAGCTCTGGCTGATGAGAGGTGGCCACGGTAGTGGCTGGGAAGTGGGGGGGAGGGGCGGGATGCGTGCATGCCCAAGGTGCTTGGGAGATGATACAAAGTAGGTAGGAGCAAATGCCCCCAGCTTCCCACCCCAGCAGGAAAGCCTTGGGTGGTCTAGCCTTCACCCAGGAAGAGAGTGGCAGATCGGCCATTGATTGGCCCTGTCTGCCCATGCTCCGAGCCCCTGCATCATACTGCAGTATTCATCAGACCTGAGCAGTTGCTGCCCCTAGCCCTGGAGAGGAGCCTGGACCAGGGTTTGACAGGGGAGGGATCCCGGGTGAGTGATGCCCAGGGGACAGAGTCAGAGGCCCAGGCCCCAGGGAGGGATTGTCCGCTGCAGGGACTTCTCCCCCATCCCACTACCCAGATGCCCTGCCTGCTACTTGGAACCAGTCCCAAAGCTGAAACGTTCCCCACACCCCACCTGTCCCTTGCCCCCACCCCCCAACATGCAGAGAGAAGGAGAGAAGTCAAAGGTATGGAAAGAGAGTAGAGGAAGGGGTAGGGCCTGAAAGAGAGAGGGGGTGGGAGGAGACACCTGAGGGGGGGAAGAGGCTATGACCTTCAGGTGAAGGGACCGACTTTATTTGCCTGTGCATTTATGTGTGTGTGTTTCTATGCATGCATATTTCAGTGTGTATATGTCTGTGTGTCTGTGTATATCTGTGAATATATGTGTATATATAGAAACTACTATGTGTTTCTGTGCATATGTCTGTAAGAGTGTATTTATTTAAAGTATGTGTCTGTTTCTGGGTATCTATGCATATGCATGTGTTTTCTACATGGATATGTGTATGGGAAGAGGCCCTGGTGCCTGTCCTCCCTTTCTTCCTTTCCCCCACCCCCAGGCCTCTCCCCTCTGCCCCCAGGAGCCAAAGGGTGTTCACACTGGGGCTGACCATGATGCTTTCCTGGATCCTCACTGCACTCCCTCCCACATTGCTGCTAGTACTGGCCCTGCTGAGCTCAGGTACTCTACCTCTTCCTGCCCCCAACCCCTCCTGGTGTCCACTCACCTTCAGTGTTCTTGGAGTGCTAATCCCCTCTACCTCAGATATCAGCTGCCAGGTCTGTCCGGGTGCCACCCCTAGTACCTGGCAACACTGGACCTAAGGACATTTCATTTTCTCCTCTGTTGCCCATGAGGGGAATTTCAGAGACTACCCTGCCTCTCTCTTCCTAGGTCCCCATTCATGTGACATCTTGGGCATTTGGGTTTGTCCCATGGTGTGTTTCATAGGAGTCCCCTACACCCCCACAGGATTTGTATCCCCACCTTACTCTGCCTCTCCAAGTTCTCTCTGATGTCTCCATTACTGGCCCCTAAGTGTTCCCAAGACCCTTCACTCACAGGACCCCTACTCTGTTCCAGGCCAGGGGGAGCTGGCACCTCAAATCGATGGGCAGTCATGGGCAGAGCGGGCACTGAGGGAGAATGAACGCCATGCCTTCACCTGCCAGGTGGAAGGTGGGCATGACCCCCTGAGGCTGGCCTGGTACCTAGATGGGCAACTACAGGAGGCCAACACGTCGAGGCTGCTCAGCGTGGGTGGGGAGGCCTTTACAGGCAGCACGAGCACATTTACCATCACCGCTCAGAGGGCTCAGCATGAGCTGAACTGCTCCTTGCAGGATCCAGATACCAGGAGAGTGGCCAATGCCTCTGTCATCCTTAACGTGCAGTGTGAGTGTCTGCCAGATGGGGATAGGTGAGGTAGGGAGAGGCCTCTCTGCACTGTGCTCCTGGAGCACTAACCCCCTCTACTCTAGCCCTCAGAATCCCAGGTCTGTCCAGGTGCCACCCCCAGTACCTGGCCATATGAGACCTGGGAGAGAAGACCCAAGCAGCCTAATTTCTGATCTCTTACTTTCACTTGCATCCTCAGAAAGCACTCATGAGCCCTGTTTCTTTTCCCCTGATCTTATGGCCAGACTCAGATCTTTCCATATCTCATTCTCTATCTGAGAAGAGGACCCAAGTGGCCTACCCCCATCCCTATGTGAGAAGATACCCTGAGTATCCAGATCCCCAGCCATGTCTGGGAAAAGGTCCCAAGTGCCTGAGTCCCTAATCTCCTCCCTTTCCAAGAATTATATTTGGGAGGGTTTTGGTGGAGGGAGTGATATAAGGCCAGTGACAAGAGTGGGGTGGTTTCTGCTTTACCCCAGTCAAACCAGAGATTGCCCAGGTGGGGGCCAAATACCAAGAAGCCCAGGGTCCAGGGCTCTTGGTTGTCTTGTTTGCCCTGGTTCGAGCCAACCCGCCTGCCAATGTCACATGGATTGACCGGGATGGACCTGTGACTGTCAACACTTCTGACTTTCTGGTACTGGATGCCCAGAGCTACCCCTGGCTCACCAACCACACTGTACAGCTACAGCTCCACAGCCTGGCCCAAAATCTCTCTGTGGTGGCCACCAATGGCGTGGGTGTCACTAGTTCTTCTCTCCCAGCCCCAGGTGAGTCAGACAAAGCTCAGAGGGGCATGGGTGGTGTGGAACAGAGATACCCCCCCATCCAAAGGGTAAGCATCAACAGAAACTAGCCTAGGCATTGCCAAAGGCTGGGGTGGGCACAGAGTGGTGTAAGGGAAAGGCAGGAGGATCTCTTACCGGAAGAGCAGGAATTTGTACTGGGAAACTTGCTAGAGGGAAATCCTGCCAGGGCATCTTGCCCACAGCAACAAGAATCACCAGGGTTTCTCTCCCCTTGCATGTGTTGGGATGGGCAGGGACACCGCCTACCTGGGCTTGACCAAGGGATGCCCCACAGGGCTCCTGGCCACCCAGGTGGAAGTGCCGATGCTGGGCATTGTTGTGGCTGGAGCCCTTGCTCTGGGCACTCTGGTGGGCTTCAGCACTCTGGTGGCCTGCCTGGTCTGCAGGAAGGACAAAAAGACTACAGGTAGGGATAGGAGTGGAAGGCCCTGGAGGGAGGGTGGGGTGTGTGCAGAGAACAGGGTTGGGGAGGGAGGCTGTGAGTAAAAACAGGGAAGAGGAAGTATAAGGACAGAACCTAGAATAAGAATTACCAAGTGGGGACAAAGATCAGCCATGGTGAGCATAGGGCAGAAGTGAACAAGCCTGGAACAGAAGGAGCTGGACAGAATAAGTTGCACAGGACAGCGGGAGATGGTTTGCCTGGGGTGTGAGCAGAGAGTGGAGGAAAACCCCTGAGCTCTGAGGATCTGGGTCCGACAGGAGGATGAGGGAAAAGTCCTAAGTTCTCTTGTCAGGGAAGGGCATATGAGAGCACCCCTGGGTGGGCTGGCAGTCAGTGCACGTGGATGGGATGTAGTCAGTGGAGGCCCCCTCTTCTTTTTCCCCAGGCACCTCTCGACGACCATCTCTCCTCTCCAGGTAACACACGCTCAGTCTGGCTAGTATGGGGGGTTGCCCACAATGGGCAGGACTGATACACAGTGTGGGTACTGGGGAGATTTCTTGGAGGTTGGTAGGTCTGGACCATACCACAAATTGAGAACACATCCCAGCCGATGTCAAGGGTGACATCAGCTTTTACCTACCTTGCAGTGACTCCAACAATCTGAAACTCAACAATGTGCGACTGCCTCGGGAAAACATGTCCCTCCCTTCCAATCTGCAACTCAATGATCTCACTCCAAACTCCAGAGGTGGTGTATATTTTGCTGTGGTCAGGCCATATCCAAAGTGTATTGTTGAGTTCTGGGTGCCACATTTTAGGAAGAACATTGAAAAACTAGAGTGGGTTCAGAAGAGGATGAACAGTATTGAGATGACTAGGGACCACTCCATATGGTCTCTCCCCAGTGCCCTCCCCTGCCACCTAAGGCTCTACAGCCACCCTTCCGCATGCCCTTGTCCACTGGGTTGGCTCCTGAATTTGCAATCCCCTAAGACCTACCAGGGAAAAGGGGAGCATGGGCACAAGAAGGAACTCCTCTGGCACTGGAGGGCACCAGGCACCATCATCTTTATCATCCAACAGCCAAACCAGCTGATGGACAGATACCACAGAACACCAGGAAGCCTGATATCCTGGACCCTGAGAATGGTGTCCTTTTCACCAGCCAAGGTATACAGGACAAGGAAAATGGTTACCAACAGGGCACATACCTCCCCACCTCCTCATTTCCCCTACCTAATATGCCCATTTATATAGATTCTGTAGCTAGGGATGTCTGCTACCAGCTCTTCAGTAGTGAGGCTCCTTGGGGAAAGACATCCCTCCCTCAATGATCCTGGGAGCTCAAGCTCTGGATCTCTTTCACCCCACAGGTTTTGTACATCTTCCGATGCTGGGCTACATCTATCGGGCATCCAGTATGAGCAGTGACGAGATCTGGCTGTGAGCCAAACGTCAGGGTCCAGGGAAGTTTTTTGTTCCTCTGGTCACCTTTTGCTGCCCTTACCCTCCTGGCTGGGGAGGTAATTTTTGTTATCCAAACAGTGTAACTAGTTTCATTGGAACCTCACAGTGTGATTGGACTCTCTCAGGCAAGGGGTTGAGGCTTCCTGTGAGAACTGGTCACTTCATTTTCACTCAGGTCGGTCTTGAGGCTTGGGGAATGATGTGACAAATAGCCAGGCTAAATGCAGCTGTCCTCAAATAGCATGTAACTTCCAGGAGAGGACATGACATTTCCTGACATCTCAAAACCGTAGCCCTGCTCTTCTTTATATAACAGATGTGGTGAGCATGCCAAGCTCGGTGGGTGAGAAGAATGCTGCATGCCCTGGGCACTGTCCTTTGTTCCTCTTTTAACGTATCTGTGCCTCGCCCCTTTCAGGCAGAAACCAAACTGTCCCTTCCTGGTGTGCCAACCCTGGCATGTTGGCATGGGCTAAGCTAAGCACAATTTTTTCCTTTTGGCTGAAAGCCTCCCTGCCTGTCTCTCCTTCCTCATGGGTACTACATATCAAGTAATAGGAGGGTGTGGGAGATAGACTTTCCTCACGTCCTTGATGGACCCAAGGCATCTTTGCTCTGAGCAATGTTAGTTCTGGGCATTAGCAAAAGTTAGGGAGAAAAGGAGGGAGGGAGGCCTAGTAATGGCCTCCCTAGGGCGTGAAGCTATGCACCTGTTCTTGCAATATTAGCACTTTAAGAATGTCCTGTAGGGGAGGCGGCATAACTAAGAGTCCCCCGGGCTTCTGCCTTGTCTCTGATGTTTCTCCTACATTTGAGACTTCCTAGAGATTCACTGTGAGTGCCCTAAGCCCAACAGGCCTAGGGTTTCCCCTGTCAAAACTGTGCTCATTCTTGTGTTCTACTTACCCCACTCCCACCTCCTCCACCCTGATCTGTCTGGTACATCCTTTGGCAGCAATAAACCAAGCTCATCTTGTCCTGTGCAGCTGCCATTTTTCTCTAGAGGAAATTCTTTCCAGAGAGGGATGGCCAGGGTGGAAAGACATCATTCTGTCAGTCAGTAGTATTAATAGTATGCCCAGGGTTCTTTGGGGTGCATTGGCAGCCAGGGTGGAAAGACATCATTCTGTCAGTCAGTAGCATTAATGGTATGCCCAAGGTTCTCTGGGGTGCATTGGCAGCCTGGAGAGGGGGAAAAAAGACACCATGGACACAGAGGATACAATATAGTTCTTGCCCACAGGAAGTATATAATCCTTTAATTGAGAAGTCTGACAAGAGTTATTTGCAGGAATCTTATTCTAATGAATCTACAAAAATAATTATAGAGCTGACATAAAGTGGCATTGACCTGAAATGTTTTTATAGAATCAGAATTCAAGAATTATAAGAGACCTTAACACTGTTGAGATAGTTATCCAGTCCAACCTATATATGAATCACCCTTATCATATTACCCAACAAACGGTTGCCCTCTTTTCTGCTGATTTTGTAATTTTTAAAATGGTGGCTGTGGGTTAGTGGGTGTTAAGTTGTCCCTGGCTGGCTTTCTGATGTTTAGCCCAGCAAGGAATAAATGGAAGACATAGGAATTTGCCAAAGACAAAACCTGCCCTCTTTCTTCCCCTTCCATCCTCTGATTCCGCATAAGAAGGTGATCCAGAACAGCAATCTAAGGATAAAAGAGAGACCAACGCTGGTTTTCATACTGCTGCTTAGTGTCTTCTTGGCCATTAAGGGATGCCTGGATGTCCATTCCTAGGGCAATGCCCCCAGATGCCTCGAGGTCCTAGACAGAATAAATACTCACACAATATCAAGATGATTTAATACTGTTTAAAAAGCAACTGAGAAATGATGGAAAGTTAAGATAGTACAGAATATGTTTTTAATATTTTATTTAAAAAATCTATCATCTTGTTGCTTAGTACCATGCTGAGTATCTAACAAGCTCTCAATAAAATGGTTGACCTCGCATATGTTTATATTTTCTCCCCAAACATACTGTAAGTTTTTTAAGGGCAAGGACTATGCCTTCTGTTTTGGGAGCATCTATGGAGTGGCCCAGGTGGTCCTAAAGCTTTTCATTTTAGGGGGAAAGAGACTGGACTTATGATTTCTCTGGAATAAAGACCCCTTTTATGAGGAGACTCCATCTATACAGGGTGTCAGCTTTTGTCCTACTTAGGAGCTACTTAGAGGAGGGGGATGGGGGCCAAGATTATGACTTGCCCAGGATCATCCAGCAAGACTGTGTCAGAAATGGGAATTGAATCCAGCTTTGAGACAAATTCTCTATTCACCAGGTCGTGATGCCTCTCATGAGAACATCATGGGCCAACAAAATTTAGTGACTTGTTTAGATCCCTAGAGGCAAAATTGGGACAACCAGGCCCCTGTACCATGTTGATCTTATCCTGTCTCCCAGTCTCGGAAATGGATGCCAGAACCATCTGGGGTCATCTCTAGCTGTCCTGATTTGTATCTTGCCACTGGACCCAGATGACTCTGGAGGAGAAAGTGAGGCTGTGGCTTGCACAGCCCTGCCTCACTTAAATCCAATTCACTTACATATCACGGCATCACCTTCCTGATGTCATGGTCCTCTTTGAGAATGAAGGACAAACAACAAAATGGATGCCAGAACCATATTTGTGAAGCCCTAACTGATTCCCTCTGTGGGTAGGTGCAGAGAGGGAGAAAAGCCCTTTTCCCTGTAGTTCACCTTAAACAAGGTTGGAATTCTTCAAAATTAAATTTAAAAAAATAAGGGAACAAGGAAGCAGAAAAGAGTTTACAGAGTAAACATTTCTGAGCCAAACAATTGGCTTGGTTGGCCCAGTTTAACAGGGATCTTTTTCTCTTGGGATGGGGGGGGTGGGGAAAGACCTTTTTGTTTCTCAGTAACACATTCAAAGCCATAAGATTTCAACTTGGCAGGGATCTTAGAGGTCATCTGGTTCAACTCCTTCATTTTATAGCTGAGACTCATCCAGGTTAAATGACTTGCTCAACATCACACAAGTTATAAAGGGAGGAGGTAGTAACTTAGGTCTTCTGACTCCAAATCCAACACTGCCTACTTTGCTCTACTGTCCTCCTGAAATATGTTTCTAGATGAAGGGAGAATAGTTTTATTGATGAAGTTTGGAGGTAAACTATATGTTGAATTGAATTCTTTTTTTTTCTGGGTAGTAAGAAAATAATATTTTAGGAGGTATCCTTTTTTACTTTTTCTTTGGATTTCCAGCTTAGAATAAATATTTAATAAATGCTTTTGGACTGATTCCTCCTTATCTTGGTTAGGAAGGTGGCTGGTTATTTAGATAAGGAGCAAGTAGACTTATGTGATTGGAACACTAAAAGACCACCAGGGACCAGGAGGCTTCCCTAATAGCTGACAATGAGCATGGCATTATGGAATGGACAAAAGAAGTCTGTCCAGAGTACTGTGCTGAGGCATCCAAAACTAGGTCCTACAGGGGAAGCAGGATTCCCTGACACCTAACAAAAATATCCTACATGATGACATGATTGGGTTTATACTAGGAATACAGAGTTGGTTCAATATTAGGAAAACTATAAACATAACAGAAAATAGAAATAATGATAAAGTCACCATATCAATAAAGAAAAAGCTTTTGACAAAATACAACACCCATTCATTATTTTTAAATTTCTTTAAGTATAGGAACAAACCTTTTCTTAAGATGATTAATAATTTCTATCTAAAATTTAGAGCTGTCATTATGTGTAAAGGAGAAATTCTAGGGGTCTTTCCAATAACATCAGGGGTAAATTGTGCTAGGGATAGAGATGCCAAAAAGAAAAAGAAGAAACAATATTAAGAATACTGGGAAGCAAAAACAAAAAAAAAAAAACAAAAAAAAATAATCTCACTCTGCCGCTATCCTCCCCAATTGCTCCCCAATTGGCTAGGTGGCGCAGTGAGTAAGAGCGCCGGCCTCGGAGTTGGGATGACCCGAGATCGAATCTGGCCTCAGAAAATGAGCACCCACACATAAATAATGACTAGCCGTGTAACCTTGAGCACGTTACTTAACCCCAATTGCTTAAAAAAAAAAAAAAAGAATACTGGGGTGGCTAGGTGGCGCAGTGAGTAGAGCGCTGGCCCTGGAGTCAGAAGGCCCTCTACCACAACAATGAGGAAAAGAATGCAAACAATCTTCCACAGGAAGGAGATGCAGTGGGTATTACATATGACCATGTAGAATTGAATGTTTATTTGAATGGAAAGAATATGCACTGTCCAGCATCAGGTATACGAGGAACAGTGTATCCTGTTGTATATGTTGATGACAGTGCGATTTTGGATTGTCAATTCAGTGACTTTTATCATATTCCTCCAACTGGTTTTGAAAAAATATTATTTGAACAACAAATCTTCTGAATATACTTGCACTGAAAACTTCTACCCCTATGATATCCCCCTCAAAACATTTACTACCACCTTAATAAAGCCTCACTTGATCCATAGGAAGTCCATTCTCTGTTTTTAATAAATGTTTACAAAGTTATCTAAGGAACCAATAGGTTAAACACAACAGCAGAATTGTGATTTAAAATAGGATGGTTGTGTTCTGTGATGTGAAAATTTGCATTTTGGACATTTTGATTCTTATATGTATAAATGGAAATTCACAGACAGTATTAAATGAAAATTTGGATGATCATGACAATTAGAAAGGAAATTTATTTCTTACCTGAGACACTTGGCTTAAGTCATAGGGATAAAATCAGCTGTGGTTTTATTCATTCTGAAGTTTGTACCTTGTTAAAAAGAGAAGCACTATCTTGTCTGCTGTCATTATCTTTTATAGTGTCCTTTTTGTGTACAGAATGAAGAGTGACAAATATGTACAATTAATTGCTAGTTTTTTTCCAGCATGTCTATTCAGTATAAAAGTTGCTCTTTTTCATAAACGTTAAATTTACGTTTAATTTGTGTTTCATTGCTTTGTATTTGCTTTATGTAAGAAATAATAGAATTATATATTTTTAACGATTGTCAAGCATTATTATGTTGAATGTGAAAAGGCAAAACTGAACACAAAAAATATTTATGAAGACCACCATGCTGTATTATTCTACCCTCAGTGTAATTATGGATTGATCAGTGATGTAGTGTACACTGGCAAAACAATGGAAAATTATGATGAAACTTTACACTTGAACTGTAAATCATAGTATCCTTTTCTGGAATATTTTATTTAAATGTCTTGTTTTTCTGCAATGAACAATAAAATGAATAATGGTTAAAGTGAAATAAAAAAAAAACAAAGAACAACAAAACAGGATCCCACTAATAAATGTGGGGGCACACAACCAAAAAATGATACTTACAATACACTTTTAAGTTTAATCTGCATTGTTATTATTTTCTCTAGCACCTTAAGAGTAGACAATCACCAAAAACAATAAATCAAACCCTGATTTGTAGCGTTTGCAAATTTCTGAGGTGTAAATGATTACACTGAAAATTTAACAATTGATTCTCAAGAGCACACCCCTGGAAAGAACTCATATATAAAAATACTACTATCAGTGCTTTTTGTTGGGGAAGAGTTTGGGCAAATTATGTTATGTAAATATAAAGTGGAATATTATCATGCTTTAAGAAATTATGAGGGGTGGCTAGGTGGCACAGTGAGTAGAGCACTGGCCCTGGAGTCAGAAGGACCTGAGTTCGGATCCGGCCTCAGACACTTAACCCACACAAACAAAAAAAACCTAGCCGTGTGACCTTGGGCAAGTTACTTAACCCCAAATGCCCTCCAAAAAAAAAGAAAAAAGAAGAAATTATGAAAGAGGGAAGGCTAAGTGGCGCAGTGAATAGAGCACGGCCCTGGAATCAGGAGGACCTGAGTTTAAATCTGGCCTCAGACACTTAACACTTACTAGCCATGTGACCTTGGGCAAGTCACTTAACCCCAATTACCTGGCCTTCTCCCCTTCAAAAAAAAAAAAAATTTATGAAAGAGACCAATTCAGACAAGCCTGGGAAGACCCGTATGAACTAAAGTAAAATGAAGTGAACAAAACCAAAATAATTTACATACTGACAGTACTGTAAGGAAAACCAGCTTTGAAAAACTTAAGAACTGTTAGCAATACAATGATCAGTCATTACTCCAGACTCCAGAACACTGATTACAGACCCCTACTCTTGACAGAGTGAGAGACTAGAGGTGTAGAACTGAGACGCATTTTCAGCCATGGCCAATGTATGGATTTATTTTGTTTGATTATACTGACTTATTATAAGGGAGAGTTTTTATTTTGGGGGTTAGGGAGGATTATGGGAGGCATAAAGGGGTAGTGAGAGTAAAAAAAAGACAAAGAACATTTGTGAAACACTTTTTTTAAAAAAGAAGAAAGACATTCAAAAGGGGACACAGACAAGCAGGGCAGTGATGAAACCACCATGTTAAATTTAATATATACTTTAGAAAAATAAGCTATACTAATGGAAATTCATGGTTTCATATACAATATTCTTTTTCCACTCTTCGTATATGAAAATATTTGTTGACATTTAAGTTCCTAATCAAAAATCTAAAAAACAAAAATGTAAATGTGATATAATATTCAAATATACAACCGGTTGTGATTGCATCAATGTGGAAATTCCCTTCAACAATGCAGATAGCAAGCCATCTTCCTTTCTGTATATGTAATTCTTGTTTACGTCCTCCTCTAATTTATTGCAGGAAGTTCACACATACTGGGAAATTTCATATTCTTTTGACATTGCAGTAAGTCCGGTGGAGCACACGGACCGTCAGTAATCCTCCCTCTCATCATGTGACCAGCCTATCTTCATTTTGAATCATACATTTCTTTTAGGGAATCCTTTATTCTGATTATACTTTGTAGTTGTTACATTATACCCTGCTCACACCCACCATGCACCCCTCAATTGCTCTCTGTGATAACTCATTTTTAATTCCTCAGAGACTATAATGTTCCTTGAATTACAGCCATATAATGTTGCCTGAAGCCTATCGGTATTAAAAAGATAAACCTTTACTTCAGGGAAAAAAAAAGATTTGAGAGTCATAAAAGTTTTCTAAACTCCCAAAGGCAATCCCCCTCTTCTTTATTCCTCCTATTTAAATTGGGGCATAACTCATTGTCCATTTGCAGTGTCTGTCAAAGATGCACACACAGGCGAGCTCTATGGGTTGTCCATCTAACTTTGTCATAATCTGGACACAAGGTATTTTTCACACATTTTTTGTGTAGATGGTTAGGCCAACCTCTTTTGAGAGGTTATGGATTCTATCCAGGAGGCTCTGCTATGTGCTGGGGCTCGATGCTATTAATACAATACTCTCTGCAGACAGTAGCATCCAAAGGCCCTCCTCATCCATAGGAGCCGGCATCCAGAGAATGGTGAATACACTGGATAAGCATACATCTCCCTATTTTGTCTCACCTGACACAAACGATCAGAATGTCATTGAACAAGGTTATAGAACTCTTAAGAAATCTATCCTGGGGGGAGGGGAGGTTGGAAGTACCCACTATAGAAGAGGGACAGGATCATGTAGGGAATGGACCAGGTGGGGCGTGGGATGAGTGGGAGAGAATCATAAGCAGCCTTGTACAATATATCTACTATGATAATGTTTTGCATAGCAAGACATGTACAACATATACTGAATTACTTATCTCCCCAGAGGGAATGGGTGACAAGGGAGGAAGGAAATGGATCTCAAATTCGAGGTCTTAAGATTAAATGTTTCAAATATATATAAGTACTATTATTAATACTCTATTGCTTATAATTGGGAGATAAGATGTGCAGGCATTGGGACACAAAGATTCACCTTCCTCTAATGGAAAAGTCGAAGGGGGTATGGGAGAAGGTATGGGAGAGAGCAGATTGGAGGAAGCGATAACTTGTGGGACTGCTATTCTGGGAGGTTGGGTAGGGGAATAACAGGGGGAAAATGATTGTAACTCAGAATCTGGCGGAAATGAATGATGTAAAACAGAAGTTAATAAAGCATTTGTTTAAAAAAAAAAAGAAGGGGTGGCTAGGTGGCGCAGTGAATAGAGTGCCGGCCCTGGAATTAGAAGGACCTGAGTTCGGAGCCGGCCTCCGACACTTAATCCATACAAACAAAAACCTAGCCTGTAACCTTGGGCAAGTTACTTAACCCCAATTGCCCTAAAGGGGCGGCTAGGTGGCGCAGTGAGTAAGAGCGTCGGCCTCGGAGTTGGGATGACCCGAGATCAGATCCGGCCTCAGAAAATGAGCACCCACGCATAATGACTAGCCGTGTAACCTTGAGCAAGTTACTTAACCCCAATTGCTTTAAAAAAAAAAAAATCTATCCTAGTCTTGATGTGTGCATGAGACACATCTTGCTGAGGTGCTATTCTACCAAATCAAATGCTTTTTAAGTCACTAAATAACACAGTAAGATTTTGCCTTCTCCACTTTTGTCAGTTTGGTGATGACCAATTTGTACTCTACTGTGAAATGTTCATGTAAAAGCCTTCCTGTTCCCTACTAACACCTTGGATATAAAAGATATCATCCACAAATGTATGCCACAAAAGGTCATCTTGTTCACATAAAGAGGAAAAAACAGTGAGGGACAGCCTGAATGTTGCACTGGTACCAACAAAATGTTAAAATGACTTAGAGAAAGGTCCCTAGAATGTTGGGTAGGCTTCCAACAGATGATTCAGGTGAGGGTAGTGACAAGCACTGCACAGGAAGGAAGATGCAGGACTGTAATCTGCCCTGTCATAGACAAGCCCTACTTAGAGATGAAAAATGAATTTAAACATAATCTAATCTAACCCCTCATTTTACAGATGAGGAAACTGAGGCACTTAGCTGAGAGGTTGTGACCTGCTCAGGGTCACACAGCTAGCTAATAAGCAACAATCCTGTCCTTTGACTCCAATTTCTCACTCATTACTGCACTAGGCTGCCTCACCAATATGACCACAGGTAATGGAAGTATGGAAATATTTTGAAAGAAGAGGGTTATGGATTAGCAGAGAAGAGAAAAAAGACATTTTAAGAAGGGGAAATGGTTTTCAAGAAGCTCAGCAGTGGGAATGCTTGAAGTGTACAGGGTGGTGTACCAGAAAGAACTTTTGAGGATTTGTACCTTAACCTCTGTTTGCTTAAGGCAAAATGAGTGTTGAAGTGCTTGAACTCTTGTAATGGAAATGCAGATTTGAAGATCTTTCCTGCCCCTTGGCCCTTTGATTGGCTTAAGTGACTCTGAGAACCTTCTTTAATTTGAAAATATACTCTGCCCCCTAATAGGCTGAATGTGGTCACATGGAGCCTGTGGTAGGAGGCTTGGTTTTCAGGAATGCCCACCCCTTGATGCTGTGTGATTGGGCAGTGGGTCAAGAGGGTGGTTACATTCTCTGAGCCAGGAGAAGACTATATAATCCCTGATGTGAGGCCTTGCTTTAGTGCTGACTTTGAGAAGTGTTGTGTGATTTGACCAGATGAGACTCTGGGCAGCCATTGAGAGCGCCGCGCCCCTTTGAAAACCCAGATGTTGATGCTTCCCTCTCTGGTAACTGTGATTTGGTATTGATATAACGGTTGGACAGTTTGGAAGCCTGTCTGCTTGATATGTCTGTATACTCTGAAGTTCGGGGTGCTGACCTTTTCCCCCTGAGCTAGGTAATATATGTTTGTTTGATTAAAGTGAGCTTGTTAACCCATTTTGAGTTGCTTTCCTTTTCAAAAGCAGATCTAAGACCCTGTGTTGGCAGTCACCCTGGGGATGTTGGGGTGCTTGCCGATACAACTTTGCATCTGTTCCAGCTCCAACTGAAATCAGCTTAGCTTGACCAAAACAGAGGTCAAGCTGGAGATGAGAGGGGCCCCTGGGCACATGAAGCACCAGCTCTCTCCTAGCTGCTGCCCCTCTGACAGGAGGGCTGGAAGGCAGAACAGTGAACTCCTCCCAGAGCCTCCTATGTCGAGGGTTCAGCTCTTTCCAGGTTACTTCATCTTCCACAAACATCATGTCCCTGTGCTGGATACACTCCTGGAGGCTCCCTCCCTCACCCCCTTTCCAGTTTCCTTTCATGTACTATCTTCCCCTATGAGAAAATAAGCTCCTTGAAGGCAGGGACTGTCTTTTTCTTATTTGTATCCTTCGTGCTTAGCACAGTGCCTGGGTACATAGTATTTAATAAATGTTTACTGAATTGAATAATGTTTACATTTAATGCTTATTGAAATGGAATATATATGTATGATACTGAAAAGTTTGTTCTAATATTATTTCATCTTCTCACTGCTAATCCTACAAGATGAGTAGGTTAGGAATTATTTCTCCATTTTACTGAAGGGAAAAGTAAGAAATATGAACAATTAAGTGATTTGCTCATGGGTCACAAAGCAAATAGGCAATAGGGAGTCACTGAATGGTTAGATATATTAAACACTGAAGATTATTCTTACAGTTATACGTTAGATAAATTGGAACAGGGAGATCATACAAGAGGCTGATACATTAGTCACAAAAATTGAGGACTGTAATGCAAGCACAAAAACTGAGTAAATGGCTGCTAGGCCTCACCTCTACCCAAGGGAATAGGTAGGGGGTCTATAACTTGCATGATATCCTGCAATGATCTCCTAATTTTCATAAAAGCCTCAAGGGACATTTCATTCCCATAGCATATCTACTTCCTTCTTTTGTATCAGACTTAGTATCAGAGGTTCACTGGGTATCTAGGATATACCTGGATATACCTGGGGGTTGCACCCCTAGGCCTGACATACTGTGTCAAACATACAAACAGACAAAATTGTTGCAGGGTTTGAGGATGTAGCTATCAATAGCCTTCATTTAGGAAAAATGAGGGTACCAGGTTGCATTTAAAAGGTTTACTTAAATTGCTACTGACTTTAATGCCTTTGGTACACATGGTATTTCTTAGTCATCAGACAACATCTCCTCTTTCCTAGAACAGAAAAAAAGGCTAATAGATAAAACCTTTTATTTTAAATTTCTATGCCAATAAACGCCATGAGTGAAAACAGGTCCTTCCTATTCCAAACAAGACAGCTGTAAGGTTTCCTCATGCCCCCAACCTGTACTCCCCAGTGTTTCTGAAATTCCAGGATGCTTGGAATAGCCTTCTAGCTCAAACCCCTAGAGTGAGCTATGAACACCCATGTCTGAGGGAAGGGATCTGGGACAGAGTGAAAACAGAGGCTAAGATAGGTAAGCACTTTGCAACAAGTGTCTGCAGTGCTCTCTAACCTCTGAGCTGCTAGAGGGCAGTAAGAAGGGAATGATCTCTCCTCGGGTAGAAGTATGGCCCTTGGCAAAGATTCGAGCTTGGCTGAGATCAACGTCCCCTTCTCAGTTGGGGGGATGAAGGATCCAGGTGTGAGGTTTGAGACAGAGAGACTTGTGGGGGCTCAGCTGAAGGTTAATGTCTCTGCATCTCCAGCTTGGGAGGTGGGATTGGATGGAGGAGTGGCTGCTTTCTTTCCTTCAGCCAAGGCTTTGAAATGCTAAGGAAAGAGAAAGTGGAGAATATTAGAGATATGCCAATAAATCATTCATTCCCAAAATAATTCTTTGGTGATCTCTTGTAAAATCAGCCGAAGTTTGCTCCAAAGTCTGTCACAAAGGAACTCCTTTTTTATTTCCTGCCTTGTTTTAGCATCTGTCATTGTTTTCCTGTATTTGCAAGAGAGCTCTGACTTCTGGCTAAGCCTTACCTGATGCTCCACACCTCCTCTATTTTCTTCCCCTTCCCGTAAAGCCCTGCACCATTTCTCCTTGGCTGGTCTCTGTTCTGTTGTCTAGGCTGGGTATAGATGTGTGGATGACCCCACACAGCCATAGCAAACTCTTATGGAGAAGACTGTATATGAAGCAGTGGGTCTTTGCTGGCTTGTAGCTCTCTCCATATAGTATCAGCTGGTCCTTGGTGCTATGCTTACCTGGGAGTTCTTGAACTCAGAGTAGAGGGAAAACAGCAGGTGAAGGGACTGAATCCGGCTCTTGTAGATAGGAATGTCCAGGATAGCTAAAAAGAAAAAAATCACTGGGAATATGATCAAACTCAATTCTGGAAGCCACAGGATATTTATCCATTTATCCTAAAGGATAACCTGCTATCTACATTGATGATACCTTCCTCTCCCCATCTGGAACAGCATCCTCTGGACCAGAACTCCAGAGATCACATGCCCCTCCCTAGGGGAGTTAATCACTCAGTTCTGGAACCCTACTTGGGTGGAGGTAGGGGCTTGGGCATTGGAGCTGTGCTGTAAGTACAAACTTACCTAACCCACGATATCCTCCTGGCTCTAGGTGACCCCTCATACCCACCAGGCCATTGTGCCACCCACCCTGCCATTCCTATCTTCTATCTCCCAGTTTTCCACCTCTTGCTCTGAGAATAGTGATTATATTAATACTACAATGGTTTCTGGTGAGGATGTCACAGCTGATTACCCTTCAACCCCATTCAACATTCCTGTGATTCTCCAGACCCCATCTCCTTTCCCTGTTCACCACTCCCCTATATGTGTTGTCTCCCCTTATTAGACTGTAAGTCTCTTAAAGGCAGGACTCACTTTTGATTCTGTATCCCTAACATCAAGCATCAAGCCTGGCACATAACAGGCACTTAATAGATTTTTTTTTTCATTTATTTATGTTCCAGGACATTCATTCTTCTTCCTGGAGGGGAAAATTCTATATATCTTGAAAGAACTTAACCATTTCATGATTTTTATTACTTCAGAAGAGATGGATTTCAGAGGCTGTGGCAGGGCAGAGTGGAGGGAGGGGGATACGAATCACTCTTTATGCTCCACAGATAGACTAGCCCCTTCACTAAGGGTTAGGAATTTCTAAAAATTTGGTGTGGGAAAAGCAAAAGCTCCAGAAACTAGAGTGAGAGGATACTGGAAACTTACCACAAATCATATCAATATATTCTGCCAGGCTACAATCAATGTCAGCTGTGGGCAGGCTCACCTGGAAACAGAATGGAAGGAGGAGATAAGTCAAGGGACTGAAGCTTGGGGAGACTGCTGCTCTCTCAAAGATGGTTAGTAACCTTCTAATATCTAAATCCAATGACTTTTTTTCAGTCCTTATCCTCACTAACCTTTCTGTAGCTTTGGACACTGTTGACCCCTCCCTATTGCTTGATATTCTCCTGCCTCTTGATTTCAGAGACACTACAGTCTCCTGGATTCTATCCCTACTTCTCTAACCACTGCTTCACTGGCTCCCCACCTTTCTATCTATCAAAGCACTTCATAGAAGTGGGTTTTTTTAAGACTCTCACCCTTAATGAATCTAAAATAACACTACTAATGACCAAATATAGTCCTGTCAGTACATATCCCATTCCCTCAGTGCACTATGATTTTACCCACCTTGCCTAAAAGCTCCTCAAATTCTGGGGACCACTCCTGCATCAAAGTGTCAATGTCTGGCATGGGCCTGGAAGGGCAAAGACAAATGTCAATGGGATCTACGGACTGATGACATCAGATTTATGTCTAACAGAAGAAAAAGATATCAGGAAACTTCCCCTTCCAATACTACCCTTTGCTGTACCCCAAAGGAAAATTTCTCAAATAAAAACACTCATTTTACCCAAGATTTGAAGAAGACCTAAGTTTTGGTTCCAATGATAATTTAATTCAATTCAACAAGCATTTATTGAGTAGTTACTATGTGCTAGATTCTAGGGCTACAAAAACAAAAAGAAAAATAGGATCCCTTCCCCTCAAGGAGTCTGGATTCTACTAACATGTTTATAACATCTAAAACTAACAAGTTAAAAAAAAATAATAACTTGAGGAAGAAGAGCGCCCTGAAAACTAGGGAGACCAGAAAAGGCTGAGGTAACAGGACACCCTGAGGAAGATACAGGAGGCAGCATGTTTGAAGCAAGGAAAACTACCACTACAACCTTGACCATGATCTCTCCTCTTCAGTTCCAACAGAGTCAGTCCATAACCCTAAAACCAAGAGCCTCAGGAATAGGAGTGGCCTGTAGACCACTGGTCTTGCTTTTAGCCTGGGCCTTCCAGACATCATTTAGGGGAACAGTTACTATGGAAAAGGATCCTCTCTTCTTTGTCATCAAAAGCTAACCAACTGACACTAACAGGTAGGTAGAAGGCCCAAGAGCACCCCCAGATCAGCCCTGAAGTCTTCATTTTGGGAAGCAATCCCATTAGAGATGTGGCTTGGCAACTGCTTCTGCAGGCACTATAGCCACAGCTACTGATGACCTAAAAAAGAAAATTCTCACCACCAAGTTGGCACTGTCAGATGATTCAACATCAGAAAATGATACAGTTTTGTTAGTGAAAACATTAGTGAAGAAGATATGTTACCATCTGCTTTGTTGCCATACTCTATATGACACTATCTGTACTTTCTATCTGACTTGCATGTGAAAACTTCTATATGCACCCTCTCCCTCCACCTTCAGAATGTGAGTTCCTCAGCTCACACCTGTCAGGACTGGCAAAAATGACAAAAAGGAAAAGTGACAACAGGCAGAAGAGCTGTGGGAAAACAGGTGCTTTATGAAGAGCTGGTAGAGACGTGAAACTGGTCTTGCCACTCTGGAAAACAATTTTGAACTAGGCCCAAAAAGCTATTAAACCCTCTGACCCCAAGATAAAACTACTAGGTCTGTATCTCAAAGAGAGCAATGAAAGAGAAAAAGGTTCTCATATGTACAGAAACAGTTGTAGAAGCTCTTTTTCATGGTGGCAAAGAATTGGGAACTGAGGGGATGCCTATCAACTGGGAAGAGCTAAACAAATGATACTATATCAATAGAATGGAATGTTAATATACTATAAGAAATAATGACTTGGGGGCGGCTAGGTGGCGCAGTGAGTAAGAGCGCCGGCCTCGGAGTTGGGATGACCCGAGATCTGATCCGGCCTCAGAAAATGAGCGCCCACGCATAAATCAAATGACTAGCCGTGTAACCTTGAGCAAGTTACTTAACCCCAATTGCTTTAAAAAAAAAAAAAAGAAATAATGACTTGGATGATTTCAGAGAACCCTGGGAAGATATGTATGAACTAAAGGGAGAGGAGCAGAACCAGAAGAACAATTTATTTATTTATTTATTTGCTTTTTGGAGGGCAATTGGGGTTAAGTAACTTGCCCAAGGTCACATGGCTAGGTTTTTGTTTGTGTATGTTAAGTGTCTGAGGCCGGATCCAAACTCAGGTCCTTCTGACTCCAGGGCCCGAGCTCTACTCACTGCACCACCTACCTGCCCCTCAGAAGAACAATTTAAACAATAATAAGAACATTGTAAAGGCAAATAACTTTGGAAGACTTAAAAACTGTGATCAATGCAATGACCAATCTTATTTCCAGAGGACTAATGATGCTAACTACCCTTCTTGAAAGAGAGGTAATAAGAGTCATGTTACAGAATGAAACATGTATGTATGTGTATACACACACACATAAATGTACATACATATATATGTATATATATATATCTTGGACATGGCCAATGTGTTAATTTTAAATATCTTTTCGTTTGCATATTTGTTACAAAAGTTTTTTTTACCCCAATGGGGGGAGAGGGAGATTGTAGAGAAAAAAGATTTTTTTAAATTGAAAAATGTTAAAATGAATTGGAAATCAAAAAACACTATGCTTTCCTTCTCTCAGGAGAGGTGTAGGTGACTACAGATGTGGAAATTAGTGCACATGATCAGACTGTTATGTTAGTTGGCTTTGTTTAGATATTGTTCTTTGATGCCTGGGACATAGGTGGTACTTAATAAATATTCATTGAATTGAACTGACTGAACCCCATGCTCACTCTCTGCATAAAGATATGAGGATTGCCAGAAAACAAACTGGAAGACTACTTTGGGAAGGAAAGAGAATCCTTACCTGGTATAGTGGACAGTGGCCGGGGGCTTGGAACGGTGGAGCTCTGAGATGCTTTCTATCCATGTGTCAATGGCTTTGGGATTCTTTTCTGCATCTTCTAGGCTTTTCACCTTCATTTGTTGCTAGTAAAAGGAGGGAAAAGTGGAAGTTACTGGCAATAGTTGTCCCTTTTAAAGCTATAGTTTTTGATGAGTAGTAAGGGGCTAACTCATTTCTCCTACTGCTACATTTCAAAAACAGGGCAGCTGATGAAAAGGCAAATGTGTCAGCAGCTGAAGTAAATTCACAGGATAAATTCTAGAGATCCTTGTTGGATGCTAACTAACCTAGGGGCAGTCGGTTAGTTCTGTCAATGCCCACTGGGCTTTCAATCCCTCACCACTCTGGGCTGGGAATCCTTCCAGTTTAATGCCTTACTGTGATGTTGTGCTGCTTGGAATTCTCTGTCAACCAAAGGGAAAGCACTGTGGGATCAGACTGCTTTGTAGATGGTTCATCCAATACCAACAAGCCAAGGTTGTCAGGCTTCCCATCAGGACGTGGTACCTGATGTAGAGAAGAAAAAGGATGGATGACAACTAGCCAATAGGCATAGGGCATAAACATAATTGACTATTTTCAAAAATGGAAAAGGACTATGACAGATTATCATCATCATTATCAAGCACATATTTTATCAATAATATTTTATGTTTTTTTATGATGCTACTAAAGATATTATATAGAGGACTACACAAACAATTCCTACTCTATATATGAGTTTATAATTTAACACAGACTCATTAATATGCACATATAAGTAAAAGACATAAACATGACAAAAGTAGATGTACGTGTGCATATATGTGTGTATATATGCGTACATATATAGACACACACCTACATACAGAATTACATATCAGCAATAAGTGAAATTTGAGGTGAATAGCAAAGATAAATGGAAGTCACTTTATCTATTATTGGAATATAGAGTGTGTATCAAAGGAAACAGTTAAAAACATTCTTTTTTTTTTTTTAAAGCAATTGGGGTTAAGTAACTTGCTCAAGGTTACATGGCTAGTCATTATTTGTGTGTGGGTGCTCATTTTCTGAGGCCGGATTCGATCTCGGGTCATCCCAACTCTGAGGCCAGTGCTCTTACTCATTGCACCACCTAGCTGCCCCTTTTAGGGCAACTGGGGTTAAGTAACTTGCCCAAGGTCACACGGCTAGGTTTTTGTTTGTGTGGGTTAAGTGTCTGAGGCCCGATCTGAGCTCAGGTCCTACTGACTCCAGGGCCGGCGCTCTACTCACTGCGCCACCTAGCCGCCCCCAGTTAAAAACATTCTAATCCTAGTCAAAACAGAGTCAGAAAAATTATTAGTTCTTGTTAGATCAATTTAGGTTGGTTTGTGGGAGGAGTAGATTTTGAGATCAATCTAAATCCTGGAAGAACAGCTTGATTAGCACATGAAGACAGGGATGGGAGACTTAGGCTTCTCAACCTTCGGCTACCAAAATAATTACTACTGATTAGATGCAATGAAGCTATCTGAGATGGACAAAAGCATTGGCAAATATTTTTAGACTGTACTGTACCTTTAAGAAGGCATCAATATCCCCAACAGCTGGGATGAAGTCTGGAATGAAAGGTTTCAGTTTGTGGTCCAGATCAATCAGTTGGGGTGTGTACCTAAGAGACACCATCAAAGAAAGGTAGAGAAATAAACATAAGCACCTGTCATTAGTAAATCACAGAACTCTTAACCTGAAGCCCTTGAACCTGTTTTCTAAAAAATATTTTGATAACTGTACATTAATAATATATAACTGACATCCTTTATAATCTTATTTATTAATTGCATGCATTAAAACATATTACTTGGTGAAGGGATTCATCGATTTCACCAGACTGCTAAAAGGGTCAAAGACATAAAAAAAGATTAAGAACCCCACTTCTTTGGAAGAATGAATTCCATTAGGAATTGGGAAGAATCTGGTGATAAACTAGTTACTTACCTAGTGATATACTGGAAGAGCTCTTTAATCTCAGCAGAGACTGGTAAATGCTCATAATCTGCAGGGTCATAGGCACTGAAGGAAAGAACAAAATATTCAAACCTGGCAGGGAGGAGAGGTGTGATATGCTGCTCCAACTACAAAGCACTGGACTCCTAACCTAGACACTGCTTCACCTGGTCCTTCCATTCTGGGGTGGGTTTACAAGGTTGCTCTAAGAGTGACTCAGAAGATGATGAAGCATACCTTCTGTCTCTTGACAGAGAGGTGATGGACTATACGTGCAGAATGAGACATAGATTTCAGACGTGGCCATTATGTGCCTATGCTAATTTGTTTTGTTTCCCTATAGTCAGTTGTTATGAGAAGGCTTCTATGGGGGATGGAGAAGACAAATTAGCCAGAAGTGACACAGATGCAAAAAATAACAACTTTAAACATACAGACAGTTTTGACCATTCACATATGGATTATCCATTTTGTTAACCATTCATTGTGAAAAGTTAAATGATAGACTGGCTTTTCCCCCTTTATGAAATATGCTTCTGGATCACTTCATTGCTAGCAATTGTGTTCTCAGGGATTGCAAATTCCTTTTAATAAAAACTAAAATCTACTTTTTTTTTCCAAAACAAGAGGTTCCATTCTAAGGCCATGTGGAAATTATTTTTGGACTATCTAGAATTTTTCAATTTTGTACAATTATTTCCCCATATTCCTACATTTAACTGTACTGTTGGTCTTTTTAAATTTTAAAATTATCTTTTTTATTATGAATTTAATAGTTATAAACAAACACAGACACACCAATATATAAAGAATGAAAAAGAGGATTGTATGTGAAACTGTGCATTTGTTACCTGCAATTTGTTTTACTTAAAGTATATGTTAAATTTAGTAAGGTAGACACAAAACTGCCCTGTTTGTTTCCCTTTCTAAACTTTTTGGTTTTTTTCTTTGTATTCTTTATGTTTTATTGACCTTCTTTCCACACCTTTAACCTGACATCTTCCCAGGTCCTGAAGAGGTGAAGGCACAATAATTCTGAGAGGATATTTTCCTTCGGCTTGGGTTTCAGCAATAGGTAATCTTTCCTTACCCTTCCAAAGGGGCACCATGTTCTTCATCATCATCATCTTCATCAGAGTCTGTTTCAGATGAATCATCATCTTCATCTTCATTCTCACTGAAACCACGCTGAGTGGCCATCTGAGTTGTCTTTTTCTTCTCCTGAGTAGGAGCAGACAGAGAGGAGATCAGAACACTTGCAGCAAATGCCTTATGGTCCTCACTTCTCCTCCCTCTAACCCCCAACCCCACCCCCACTCCCTCCACACCAAATCACCAGGGGAAGGAAAGAACACCCCTGAGAGGGCTGAAGGAAGGACTCAGGTTCTACTCTGTCCCCTACTCTAAGTAGGGATCCCACTTTTCACTGCTATTTTCCATTCCTTTGCTGGGGTGTGGGTGTAGGGCGAAGATTCTAATAATTATGTCATCCACATTTGTTATTCAAGAGCTTCCAAGAGCCCCATGCAAATTTTCTTTTACTCTAGTCAATTCTGTTTCTGAATCCTGATCAGCAGTTCCAGAATTTGTAGATTTTTTAATTCAGTCACTTGTTCAGCTGCTATTTCCCTTCTAGATGAGGTGTTTACCCTGTGCATACTTCCCTTTTCTCTCCCCTTCAGTAGCTAAAGGCATAAACTTAAATGCTCTATCCCAACATCAGATATTGTTTGTTCCTTGGCATTGCCACCTACCTTTCTGAGCTTCTGGCTCCCTATATACCATCCCACCCTCTCAGGTCCACGGGAAGGGGCGTGGTGGCGCTTGGGGCTTGCAGGGGCAGGAGGGGCAGGGTCCGAGTCTTTGCCTCTGTGGCCTGGGGGCTGTGGGATGCCCTCCCTCGGGACCTGAGGGATGACCATTCAAATAGCCCCCTTTAAAAGTAGGTTTTGAAATCTCAGTTTCCGTAGGCTTATATTGAGGTTAACTGCTGTATGGCTCCAGTCTGTTTTTAATTACTTAATCTGTTTCTCTGATTGTGAAGTACCTATTGGCATATAAAATTGTGACACATGTTACAAAACAACATAAAAACTGCTTTCGGTTTGGTTTTCCTTTATAAATGATAAAAAGAGAAATAACATTACACACTGACTAAACCTTATTCTAATTAAGCAGTAACTTGCATGACAGCTAATGGCACAGTAGAGCCCATTCTTTTACTGTGCCCCAGTGGTCTATAGTTACATAGAACGTTCTAACATATTTCTCCTATCTCTTAACTTGCTAAATTTTCTCTTAGTTACATAGATAACAATTTCAGAATTGGGAGAGGGAATAGTTTAAGGAAAATTGGTTCTGCTGTTTTTAGAACTACTAAAAATAGACACTCTAAGCTACTTCAGGTGCACATTTGTGCACATTGTATTGGAAAGATAACAGAGCCTAAAATGTTCCTTTAGTGTTAAAAGACAAGAGGAAGGAAGATAATCCAAAAATCAGGTGACTGTCTTAGGAAACCTAAGGAAACTTAAACTTAGGAAACCCATCTATCCCTCCAAACTTATGTGCTTTATTCAAATCCTTGAATTTGTACTAGTACTTGTGACAGATTCCAGATTTCAGGGCAAGAAAGTCCTTGTGACTTTGTAGGCAACAGAAGAATGTCTAAAATGTGCCTTTTGATTGAATTTTTTTTTTAAAAATCCCAAATGTCTTCACAGTACCAACAATCTAATAAATGTAAAACTCCAAACCAAAAAATTAAAAATTATGGTTTCATTGCTACACTGTTGCCATATAATTGCCATCCACTCCTTGAAGTTAAAGCAGATGGTAGAACCATCTTAAACCTATACTGAATTTTCTCCTTTATGAAATCTGCTTTTGAAATGACATACTGCTAAAAGTTTCTTTAAGCAAAAATTCTTTCCTACCTTAATTCTGCATCTCCTGCTCAATGGAGGTATTAACAATAAACATTGAGGATTATTTGCTAAACATAAATACATAAATTATTTAAGTACGGTTATCCTTAATTCCTAAAGTTGAATCTAATCACAGGATAGATCTGTCCCCCTCACCAAAAATTCAGCTGTAATTTTAGGCTTTCCCTTCCCATAATTAGGTTTTTTTTTTCAAAAAGTCGTCTTTTTTCAAGGCACTTTGCCTCTGATTCCCTACCCTGCCTCAAAAGGGCAATCAATAAATGCTGACAAAGATAGTGATGTTACGTCACAGTGAGTGATAGAAGAAATCCTACAACGCAAGCTTTGAGTCAGCACATACCTTGTTGTTCTCCTCTTCGTATTCATCACTGCTGTTGTCAGCCATGGTTTTGGGAGGGAGGTGTGCTGACCGAGGAAGTCCTAAGAATAACAGAAGCAAAGACACTTACCCACCCCCCCACAACACTGTCATCACTTAAGATACATTAAGATTCGATCAAAATGGAGTAATAAAGATTGGAAGGGAAGTAAGGATGCCTACTCTTCCCACTATTATTTGATAATATTTCTGGAAATGATAGCAAATTAAAGGTATAAGGATAAGGGGAGATAAAACTATCTCTATTTGCTGATGGTATGATGCTATACTTGGAAAATACCAGGGACTAAGCAAAGATACTAAATGAAACAATTAATAGCTTCAGCAAAGTTTCAAGCTACAAAATAAACCCTCAAAAATCAACAATACTTCTATATACACTTCTATATAATAAAACCTAAGAAGGAAAAATAGAAAGGGAAATTCCATTCTAAATAACTACAAAATACAAAAAATATCTGGGAATCAATATACCAAAGCACACAAGGGGCTTGTATAGATTCAACTACAAAGTGCTCTTTAAAGAAATAAAGAGGGGCGGCTAGGTGGCACAGTGAATAGAGCGTCGGCCCTGGAATCAGAAGGACCTGAGTTCGGAGCCTGGCTCTGACACTTAATCCACACAAACAAAAACCTAGCCGTGTAACCTTGGGCAAGTTACTTAACCCCAATTGCCCTAAAGGGGCGGCTAGGTGGCGCAGTGAGTAAGAGCGCCGGCCTCGGAGTTTGGATGACCCGAGATCAGATCCGGCTTCAGAAAATGAGCACCCACGCATAAATAATGACTAGCCTTGTAACCTTGAGCAAGTTACTTAACCCCAATTGCTTTAAAAAAAAAAAGAAAGAAAGAAAGAGGGACAGCCAGGTGGTCCAGTAAATAAAGCACGGGCCCTGAAGTCAGGAGGACCTGAGTTCAAATCCAACCTCAGACACTTGACACACTTACTAGCTGTGTGACCTTGAGCAAGTCACTTAATGTGGGGAGGCAAAGAGGCCTGAGCCAGGACTTCAGATAATTACCCTGATATCAGTGGACCTGAACAACAAAGACCTCTTCGAGATGTGACTTTTCACTAAGTCAGCTCTGGAGTTCTTTTGATATGGGTTACACTTATAAGGATGGTATTTGAGTTTTGAGGCCAACAGGCTCTGCCCCAAGACATATCTGATTCTGCACTCAGGCATCTTTGGGTGGCCAGCTCTAAACGTGATGTCTTTTGAGGATTGTGCTTCAGCTTTGAAGTCTGCTCTCAATTGTTTCCGTTTATGACTGCGGCTGCATTAGCAGGAACCTGAGGCCTAGATCAAAGGGCTTACCCTAAGACTTTAGTCTCTTAGAATTACCTATTCCATGCTACTTCCAGGATACAACAGACTAAGGTAATGATAAGAATACTTGAGTCCCCTTTCTTTGTCTCGTTACTCTATAAAAACCTTGTCCTGAGGATCAATAAATAGAGTTCATCATTCTTCCTTGAACTACCCACATGGCCTGGTCATTTCTTATTCACATCTCCAGATCTTGCTAAGTGCTGGACACTGAGCAGTCCATGGCAACTTAACCCCAACTGCCTTGCCTTCCCCCATCAAAAAAAAAAAAAAAAAAGAACTTAAATAGCTGGAGGAATCAGTACTCATGGCTAGGCTATGCCAATATAATGAAAATGACAGTATTTCCAAAGTTAACTTAAACTTTTAATGCTACAACAATCAAATTACCAAAAGGATACTCTGTAGAACTTGGTAAAGTAATAACAAAATTCATTTGGGGAAAAAAGGTCTAGAACATTAAGGGAAATTATGGGAAGAAACCCCCCAAAAAACTAGGTACGTCCAGATAGCAGCAGTTATCAAAACCATCTGATATTGATTTTAAAAAATAGAGCTATATTAATGGAATAGACTAGACAAAGGAGAATTAGAAACAATAGGCCTCAATAACCCAGTGTTTGATAAAATGGAAAACATAAATTACCTGGGAAGAAACTCCTTATTTGATAAAACTACTGGGAAAATTGGAAAGCAGTCTGGTAGCTTAGACCAACACATTAAGCCATATTCCATAACATATTCTAAATGGATATACAAGCTTAATATTAATGTTCAGACTGCAAAAAACATTAGAAGAGAAGCAGACCATATGCCTCGCAGAGCTATGGGCAGGATACATATTTTTAACCAAACAAAAGATAGAGGTAATCACAAAAGATAAAACTGATAACTTTGATCACAACAGACTAATGCACCTAGAATAAGAAGGGAAGCAGTCAAATATGGAAAAAATCTTTGTATCAAATTTCTTTGGTAAAGGTTTAGTATCTATATAGACAATAAATATATATAAGACTAATAGCCATTCCTCCAAAAAAGTGGTTAAAGGATATAAACAACTAGTTCTTAAAGGAAGAATTGCAAATTATTCACAACCATATGAAAGAATGCTTCAAATCATTAATAATAAGAAAAATGCACATCAGAACAACCCTAAGGTTTCACTTCATGCCCTACAAATTGAAAAAGATGACAAAAATGGTAATAGTTAATTCTGAGAATTGTAGAATGACAGGTACACTAATACACTTGGTGGAACTATGAAATGGTACAACCATTCTGGAAAGCAATTTAGAATTATGCCAATCAAGTGACTAAGATATCCATACCTTTTAAAGCGGAGACTCAATTTGTTGAGCTTTTCCCCAAGGAAGCTATGGATAAGAACAAAGTCCTCATCTATATAAAAATATTTATAGAATATTTTTTTGTGATGACAAAGTTTTGGAAACAAAGTAGATGCCCATCAACTGCAGAATGGCTAAACAAATTGTCGTACATGAATGTAATGGGATATTGTTGCTATTGTTCAGTCAAATCTGACTCTTTGTGATGCTGTGGATCATGGCACACCAATACTGCACATGTGGTTTTCTTGGTAAAGATACTGGAGTGGTTTGCTATTTCCTTCTCCAGTGGATTAAGACAGAGGTTAAGTAACTTGTCCACTATCACACAACTAGTAAGAGTCTGAGGCCAAATCTGAACTCAGGTCTTCCTCACTCTAGGACCAGTGCTCTATCTATTGAGCCACCTAGCTTCTAGGATATTACTGTGCTATTAGAAATGTATGTGATGAATACAGAGAAACATGTAAAGATCAAAATGAACTAATTCAGAATGCAATAAGCAAAGACAAGAAAACAATATGCAAAATGAATGTAATAATGTAAATGGAAAGAACGATCACATATAAAAAATCAAAACCGAATTTACAAAATTATAAAGATCAAGCATGACTTAAAAGAAGAGATATGAGAAGATACTCCCAATCCACCCTTTGTGGAGACAGTCCATAAGTGTTAAACATTGCACATATTTTTAGACTCGTTCAATGTACCAATCATTTGTAAAAAGGGAAAAGGACCTATTTGTACAAAAATATAGCAGATTTTTTTGGAGTGGCAAGGAATTGGAAATTGAGGGGATGCCCATCAATCGGGGAATGGCAAAACAAGTTGTGGCATATGATTGTAATGGAATACTATTATACTATAAGAAATAATGCAGGCTGATTTCAGAAAAACCTGGAAAGACTTACACAAACTGATGCAAAATGAAGTGAACAGAACTAGGAGAACACTGTATACAGTAACAGCAATATTTTACGATGAAGAACTGTGAATGACTGGTGATGGAATACTATTGTGCTATAAGAAATGTTCTATGTTATATGAGCAGGAAGGTTTCTGACAAACCTGGAAAAACTTTTATGAACCGAGGCAGAGTGAAGTGAGCAGAACCAGGAGAACAATGTTACAGCAATAATGTAAGATGATCAACTATGAATGACCTAGCTTTTCTCTGCAATTCAATGCTCCAAGACAATTAATTCCAAAGGACTCATGATCTACCTCCAGAAAAAGAACTGATGGAGTCTGAATGCATACTATTCTTCACTTTGTTTTTTGTTTTGTTTTTTTACTTTCATATCATGACTAATAGGGAAATATGTTTCACATGACTATAAATGTATAACCCAGGGATGGGGAACCTGTGGTCCTCAAGGTTACATGGAGCCCTCTAGGTCCTCAACTACAGTTCTTTGACTGAATCCAAATTTCACAGAACAAATCCCCTTAATAAAAAGATTTGTTCTGTAAAACTTGGACTAAGTCAAAAGGCCGTGCCCAAGGTTGTAGCCTTGAGGTCACAGGTTCCCCACCCCTGAACCTATATTAAATTGCTTACTGTCTCAGAGTTTTCCCTTGGGAGGTAAGAAATGGAGAAAATTTGGAATTCAAAATAAAAAAATTGTCAAAAATTGTCTTTACATGTAATCGGGGGAAAATAAAATATTATTAAAAATACTGTTTATTATATGGGATGACTCTGGGAGGGGAAAGGAATGTATTTTTTTTTAACTTTCAAAAGTAAAAAAAGCAAATGGCAAAAAAGCAAACAGACAAACAAAAAATCCTAGGGGGAAGAAGACTCTGTTCCTTCCCACTCTCTTGGATGATGTGGACAGACCCTGCTTAGTCCTGTCCCTTCTGTAGTTTAGCTGCCATTGCTGCTGCTTTTTTGCATGGTGTGGCTAAGGCTAGCCCACAATGTTTGCCAGAGTCTTTTGTATCTGGGATGGTTCATTTCTGGATTGTTAAATCCAAGTTTTGGCCTTAGTCTGGTTTTTGTCTCTTTCTCCCTGAATAATTCCCAACCAGAAGTTAGCTCCATCCCCAGTGATGGCCCTGATAAGCTCCAATAGGGTACCATAAATTGAGCTGATTGTAGGCCCCCTACAAGACCCTCCAGTGCTTGTGTTGCCTGCCTGATTTACTGGCTGTGTCCCACTACTGCTCTGGCATGGGCTACCCACCACCTGCACTACCCCCATCACCTGCTGTGGTTATGGCATAGGCTTCTGAGGAACTGTGCTTTCTGCTTCCCCTGGCTTATCTCCCTCAGAGGGTATACAGATTTCTGGCAGTCTTCTTATGGAGTCTTGTCCTATATGGGGAAGTTTATTAATGTTTCTTTTTTATTTTCTTTATTAATGCTCCATCTGGTATACTTTTAGAACTCTGTTGGAGCATTCTGGCCATAGCTTGACTTTCCTAGAACCTTTTACATCACCATCTTAAAACTACTTTGCTAATCTTAAAGCATTATATGAACATGAATTATTGAAGTTTTGAAAAGTTGTAAAGGCAGCAGATTAGCTAGAAGAAGTACAATGAAGAGCTCTTTTCCCAAACTCCTCCCAACTGATCTAGAAAATGCATAAGACCAAGTCCTGATGGGGAAATCCAAGACAAAGTCACAATGAATCATTTTTCTACTTCAAATTGGCAAAAGAAGACAGAGAGATCTGTGGACAATGGGGACAGGGCCTAGTACAGAGTATACCCCACAGGGAGTTCAACAGTGCCCAGAGTCTGTGTAGCATGGCAAGCAGGGTCCCTGGGCCTCTATGGGGCACTATGACAGGGACAGGTTCAAACTGGCACTAGGTAGGAGATCCAGGGTGGATTGACAGGAGATGGACCTGATCTTCCCTTCTTCCTTCCCCATCTTTTCTGTTTAGTGAAATGTATACTGAGAAAAGAACAAGTTCAGAAGCAATCAGTAGCAGTGTGTTTCAGATCCTAGGAGCATATTGAGATAGTTCCAGCCTCCACTCCAGTCTGAAGCCTTCAGAGGAATAATCTGGGTACAAATTTCAGACCAAACGGGAACCCGTAGTCCTATCACTGAACAAGCAAAGCTTCCCAGGTGGCTGACAGGGGCTGAGTCCAGCAGAAGTATACTGTTGCTTAGACCCAAACCCAAGACAAAAAATTACAGAACTCAGACCAGGGGACGGAGCAGCAATCAGACTTTACCTTGGTTCAAACCTCTTCAGGAACACTGAGATGTCCCCAAAATCACAGAGCACAACACTTAATATTCCCAAGAAAGAAGCAACAGGACCAGTTCTGACCTTCCCTCAAGATATGAACAGAGTCTAGTCCTAAGATAAAATGTTAAGAAGTAGGCTAGAAGAATGAGCAAGCAAACAAACAAACAAAAAGACTCCCAACATAAAATGGAGTGACTGGGACACTCAAGACCCAAACCCAGAAGAAGAGAATGACTCTAAAACATCTATAAGCAAAGATTCAAGGAAAAACAGTTTTGGCAGAAGTTCAACAAGAATTCCTAGAAAAGATGAAGTAAAAGTTAAAAATAAAGAGTTCAAAATTGTTTTTAGAAATGAAATGAAAGCCCTTGTGGAAAAAAATGTGAAAGAAAGGGGAACTATAACAGAACAAAATGGAAAGAGAGATAACAGCCTGCTACAAGAGGTACAAAACCATGTCCAGGCAAAAACCTCCCTGAAAATTATAATTAAAGTAGAAATCAATGACTCCATGAGAGAAGAAAATATTAAAACAAAGTCAATAGCCTGAAAAAAAAATAGGAGAAAATGTAAGCATCTCATACCAAAAATAACTGACTTAGAAAACAGATTGAGAAGAAAAACTTTAAGAATCACTGGACTACCTAAATGCCATAATAACCAAAAAAAAAACCAAGTCCAGTAAGCCATCATATTTCAAGAAATCCTAAAAGAAAATAGCCCAAATCTGTTAGAATAAGAGGGCAGAGTAAATATAGAAAGAACTCATCAGTCACCTCCTGAAAGAAGCCCCAAAATGATAATTCCCAGGAACATCAAAATCCAAAGCTTCCAGGTAAAAAAAAAAATACTACAAGCAGTCAGAAATAAAGAATTCAAGTACTGAGGACCTACAATAACAATCATATACAATTTAGCAGCCACAATTGTAAAAGCACAGATAATCTGGAATTCCACATTCCAGAAGGCAAAAGATACTGGCTTATATCCAATAACTTATATTACTATATTATATTAATAACCCAGCAAAACTGAGTATAATGCTACAAGGGAAAAAAATGAACTTTTTTTTTTTTGCTTTTTGGAGGGCAATTTGGGTTAAGTAACTTGCCCAAGGTCACACGGCTAGGGTGTGTGTGTGTGTGTGTGTGTGTGTGTGTGTGTGTGTGTGTGTGTGTGTGTGTTGTGTCTAAGGCCGGATCCAAACTCAGGTCCTTCTGACTCCAGGGCTGGCGCTCTACTCACTGCGCCACCTAGCCGCCGTGAAAAAATGAATTTTTAATGAAATTGAGGACTTCTAAGCATCCTTATGAAAATAACAAAACTGTGTAGAAACTTTGAAGTTCAAACACAGGAGTGAAGAGAAACATAAAAAGGTAAACATGGATGAACAATGATATGTCTAAAGAAGTCTAAATTAAATTCTAATATGTGGAGACACGTGTCCTCTATGAACCCCATCATCATCAGAAATCATAAAGGGAATCCAGTTAGACAAGTCCTGGGAATGATTCTGTTAAGTCTTGAAGGATGGAAAAGGAGAGGGGGAAATTAATGGGGAGAGGAAGGAGAGGAGGGAAAGGAAAGTTAGGTAAAATTATCTCATAATCAAGAAGCTCAAGAAGACATTTATACAAAAAAGAAGGGTAGGGGGAATGGCTGACACTTGAACTTTACCCTTATCTGAACTGGTAAAGGAGAGAAGAATACATATAAACACATACAGTTGATTACAAAAATATATTTTACTCAACAGGGAAATAAGAGGGAAAGGAGTAATTAAAGGAAGGGTAGATTAAGAGATTAGTCTTGAGAAAATCAAACCCTAAAAAAGTACAAAAATATTTATAGCTCTTTTTGAGTTGATAAAGAATGGGAATATGGGGGAAGGGTGGAGTAGAGAATGGATATTGTGCTATAAGACATGATGAAGGGGGATGGTTTCAGAGAAACCTGTGATGACTTATATGAACTGATGTAGAGTGAAATGAACAGAACCAGGGGAACAATTTATATAAAGACAATATTATAGTGAAGTTAAAAACACCTTTCAAGATCTAGGAACTCAGATCGGTGTAACAATCAACCCCAATTGTAGAGAGGACTAATGATGAAACATTCTACTCATCTCCTGACAGACAGGTGAAGTACTGAGAGTGCAAAATGAGATACACATATACATATATGTGTATATACATCTATACATCTCTGGATATGTATATTATTGACTTGGCCAATGCAAAAATTTATTTTGCCTGACTGTGTATATATATATATTTGTAATAAGCGTTCTGCTTTTACTTCATTCTCAATTACTGGGGGGAAACTGGGGTTTAGGGAGAGGAGGCAGATTTTTGCTGACTGAAAGAAAACATGATGATTTAAAAAAAAAAGAAAAGTCAGAGAAGCAGCACAGTATAATGGAAATTACACTGAATCTTAGAGTTAAGAAAAAGATAAGTTTAAATCCTATCTCCCTGGGCGGCTAGGTGGCACAGTGAGTAGAGCGTCGGCCCTGGAGTCAGAAGGACCTGAGTTCGGATCCGGCCTCAGACACTTACCGTACACACAAACAAAAAACCTAGCCGTGTGACCTTGGGCAAGTTACTTAACCCCAATTGCCCTATAAAGAGCAAAAAAAAAAAAAATCCTATCTCCCGTAGTTACTGTGTTGTCCATGGACAACTTGTTTAATCTTTCTGAACCTTAAGTTGCCTCATTTGTAAAATTAGGTTAATGGTGCAAAACTCAGAACTGCTGTGAGAATCAAATGAGATAATGTGCTTTGTAAACTTTAAAGTACTATATAAATATTTGCAATTACAAATCTAAGGCATGGTTAAATCTTTTTTTTTTTTTTGGAGGGCAATTGGGGTTAAGCAACTTGCCCAAGGTCACACAGCTAGGTTTTTGTTTGTGTGTGCCTTAAGTGTCTGAGACGGATCCGAACTCAGGTCCTTCTGACTCCAGGGCCAGTGGTGGTTAAATCTTTTTAAAATTTTATATATAAAACTATGATCTTTTGTTGTGATTGGTCACACACATTTACCTTTGTACTGGACTAGTAAAGCATAAAACTTGGATTCTAATCTCACAAACTAATTCTAAGCTCTTCCCCCAGCTATGGGACAGTTTCTTTATCCATATAAGGACGGAGGGGTGTGTTTGTGTGTGTGGCAACTGCATCAATCACCTCTCACCCCCACTTAAGTAACCAGCAAAAAATACAGATCTTTAGAAAACTTATTAAATGCTTGATATGTGCCAGGCACTGTGCTAAAGGGCAAAGGACACAAACACAAGCAATCAAAATAGTCTCTCCCCTCTAGGAACTTACATTTTAATGAGGGAATAAAACAAATAGACAGGGGTTGAGAGAAGCATAGGTGGAGGCATGGTAAGGTGGCAGCAGGGAAATGTCGTGAAGGCCTGGACTCCAGCTAAAGAAGGCAAAAGCTTACTTATCAGAACTAGAAGACCCAAGGGTAGAGAAGGTAGAGGATAGGTGGTGGAGGGGAAAGGTGGAGAGGGAGGTGGAAAAGTCTGGAGATAAGAAAAGTAGCTAATTAACTCTAGCTAGCTAAGTGATACCAACTGATAATCAATGAGAAAAGCACTGGTGGAGACTTGTGAGCGATAGCATCAGGTACTCCTCATCCAATTAGGGTCCCCCATAACTCTTGAGAGGAGAATTGGCAGATGACCTCTGGGGACCCAGACTGCCTATATGATGTATGTAGAAGCGGGAGAGTAGTTCTAGTGCTCATGCTACATATAAAATGGAGGGAGATTATTCTATCACAATTGATCAGTCCTTTCTTTTGTAGCAGTTTTTTTCTATGGATAACAAATCCTTTTTTCCTTTGAACTAATGCACTCTAAATTAAGAAATCACTGAGAACTGAATAAGTGGATAATTTCATTGTATTTTCCAGTCTAAAAATAAACAAAGAAAGGTGAAGACTAAATTAATACTGTAATATAACAATAATCTGTAATCTTAAATTTATGTTGACCTAAAATAATTTACTTTCTTTTTAACTAATTACCCATTTATAACTAAAATACTAACAAAAATTTTAATTCACTCTGCTAATCTATTTAAAACAAAACAATGGAATCTGTGCTTTTGAGTGGTAGTTATGTTTTTTTTTTCCCTAGTATAGCCTTGGAAAAATATCCACCAAATATTTGTAATTAATCTGGAAATGGTTTAACTGGAAATGGTACACACTCAAAAAGTTCATGAGTACCTGTTTTTGTGTAATTTTGTTAATAAAATAATGAATTATCATTTAATTTCATGATCACATGAAAAATTGGTGCACTAAAATGCATTCTGTAGCTTCTAAAAAGGAAATATCTCTTTTTAAATTGTAAAGATACATACTAAGGTTACAACAAATAAGAATAAAGGTATTTTAAGGGAAAAAAAGCTGTTTAAATAGAAGTAGAGTACTGTATTCCTGACTAGTGACTGAAAATGCCAGTAGGTAGAGGACATAAAAATGCACTTTAGATTAACAACTCAAATTTATTTATTTGATTTCTTCTATATGGGAGACAGTTATTAAACATAATATACCATAGTTTTCAGTAGCAAAAAACTTGAAACAATGTACATGCACACCAACTGCACACTGGCCCAACAGTATACAAATATAATAGAGTTTTATTATGCTATAAAGAACACTGAATTAGGGGCGGCTAAGTGGAGTAGTGAATAGAGCACCAGCCCTGGACTCCGGAGGACCTAAGTTCAAATCCAGCCTCAGACACTTAGCACTTACTAGCCGTCTGATCTTGGGCAAGTCATTTACCCCAACTGGCCCTGCCTTTCCCCCTCCAAAAAGAAAAAAACAATAGAACAATGAATTTGAGAAATCTGGAGAGAAAAAGAAGAGATATGAATAAATAAGAACCAAGAGAATAATATAAACACTGACTATAATAATGTAAATAAAGGCAGTGATAAAAGACAACAGAACCCAGACCAAATGCAGTCATTGATATTGGTTTCACATGATAAATGGTGTTGGAACAAATCAATTTAGAAGAGAAAATGGGTAAAGAATGTTACATACTCTATTGTTCACAACTATTGCACTGGTAGGTTTTATTTAAGTATTTTTTATTTATGTTAGGAGAGTGGGTAGGTTATTGTATTAGTAAATGTGGCGTAAAAATCAAACTGCATTAATAAAACCTTACTTCATAGTGTGGAAACTAACTCCAGATAGGATGTAGTTGGCAATCTATCTGTAACTTAAAATCTTTTTTTTTTTTTAATTAAACAAATGCTTTATTAACTTCTGGTTTACATCATTCATTTCCACCAGATTATGAGTTACATTTTTCCCCCATTTTTTTCCCTACCCACCACCCCAGAATAGCAGTCCCACCAGATATCCCCTCATCCAATCTGCTCTCTCCCATATCTTCTCCCATACCCCCTTCGACTTTGCCATTAGGGCAAGGTGAATCTCTGAGCCCCACTGCCTGGACATCTTATGAAACATTTAATTTTAAAACTTCGATTTTCAGATCCATTCCCTTCCTCCCTTGTCACCCACTACCTCTGAGAAGATAAGCAATTCAGTATGTGTTGTACATGTATAGCTATGCAAAACATTACCATAGTAGATATATTGTAAAAGACTGCTTATATTTCCCTCCCACCTGGTCCATTCCCTACTTTGATCCTGTCCCTCTTTGATAGTGGGTACTTCTAACCTCCCCTCTCCCCAGAATGCCCTCCCCTCCATCATCCCCCCTCTCATCCCCCTTTCCCCTACTCAGGAGAGTGAGTGAGGGTAAGATATTCCATTTAGTATGTATGTGATTCTCTCCTTGAGCCAACTTCAATGAGAATATGCTTTTGCCTTTTTGCCTTCCTGTTCTTCCCCTCCCCTGCAACTACTTCCCCTTGCCTCTTCTACATGAGATAGTTTGCCCTACCCTGTCTCTCTCCATCTCCTCTTGCCACTTTCCTCTCTCACCTCTTGACTTCACCCCTTAAGAATCATCCCTTCCTTGGGGCGGCTAGGTGGCGCAACGAGCAGAGAGCCAGCCCCGGAGCCAGAAGGACCCGAGCTCAGATCCGGCCCCAGACACCCAACACACAAACAAAAACCCAGCCATGTGAACCTGGGCAAGTCAGCCAACCCCAATTGCCCTCCAAAAAAAAATATAATCATCCCTTCCCATCAAATTCAACCTGTGCCCTCTATCCATGTATACCTGTGAACATATGCCATGTACCCTTCTTCAATTATTTTCATAATGAGAAAGGTTTCATCAAACACAGTTATTGTTTTTCCATGTAGGACTGTAAATAGTCCAACTTTGATAAGTTCCTTTTGATTTCTTTTCCTTGATTACCTTCTCAAGAATCTCTTGCTTCTTGTGTCTGGATGTCAAATTTTCTATTCAACTCTGGTTTTTTCATCAAGAATGCTTGAAAGTCCTCTATTCCACTGAATGACCATATTTTCCCCTGAAACAAGATACTCAGTTTTGCTGGGTAGGTGACCCTTGGGTTCATTCCCAGCTCTTTTGCCCTCTGGAATATCATATTCCATGCCCTTCGATCCCTCAGTGTAGAAGCTGCCAGGTCCTGGGCTATTCTGATTGTGTTTCCACAATATTGAAATTGTTTCTTCCTGGCTGCTTGTAGTATTTTCTCCTTGATCTGGGGATTCTGGAACCTGGCTATAATATTCCTGGGAGTTTTCTTTTGGGGATCTTTTTCAGGAGGTGATCGGTGGATTCTTTCAACCTCTATTTTGCCCTCTGGGTCTAAAACATCAGGGCAATTTTCCTTGAGAATTTCTTGAAGGGTGATTTCTAGGTTCTTTCTTTGATCATGGCTTTCAGGTAGTCCAATAATTTTTAAATTGTCTCTCCTGGATCTATTTTCCAGGTCAGTGGTTTTTCCCATGAGATATTTCACATTGCCTTCTATTCTTTCATTTGTTTGGATCTGCTTAACAGCATCTTGATTTCTCATAAAGTCATTAGCTTCCATTTGCTCCAGTCTAACTCTGAAGGAATGAATCTCCTCAGTGAACTTTTGAGATTCTTTTTCCATCTGGCAAATTCGACTTTTTAAGGCATTCTTCTCCTCATTGCCTTTCTGAGCCTCTTTTGCCATTTGAGTTAGTCTATTTTTTAAGGTGTTATTTTCCTTAGTCAGGCTGTTGACTGTCATTTCATACTTTTCTTGCATCTTTTTCATTTCTCTTCCCAAATTTCCCCCCACTTCTCTTATCTGCTTCTTAAGGTCCTCTATGGCCTGTAGCCAGCTTGTATTTCATTTGGGGCTTTTGGTGCAGGAGTTCTGACCTCACAGTCCTCCTCCATGCTTTGAGCCTCTTTGCCCCTAAAATAGGAGTCCAATGTTGAACTTTTCTGTTTATTTTGTTTCATTTGCCTAGGCATATTGCCACTTAATTACTTGATTTTGGGGCTTGTTGCCACAGTAGGACTCTGCCACCAGACAGGGGAGCTTCCGCCCAAACGTGGGGTCTTCACAACTTCCGCCAGTTGGGTGGCCTCTGTAAAGCCTCCACCCACTCTGGCAAGTTGGATACCCACCCCAAACTTCCCCCCCAGACCACAATCCAGATCCAGGCAGTTTAAAGCAAAAGTGATTAACCCCCAGACTGATTGCTGGCTCTTCCTACAGTTCGCAGACCAGGAGCTAGAGCCACTACTGACACTGCAAAATGGCTTCTGTGCAGCTGTTTCTTCAGCAGCTTTATGCCCCCAGGGGAGGAAGCCACGTGTTCCCCAAATACTGGTCCCAAAGTCCATAGGGCACTAACCTCTCACTTTGTCCTAGGCATATCTGTGCTGATAATTCTGGAATCGCCACAATTGCTGGTGTTCTGGGGTTCCACCAGCTGGCTGAAGGCCCGGCCGCCCTGGGACTAAAACCCCGGACCTGGGCTTGGCTTTGAGGGCTGTGCTGTCGGTTTCCAGTGCGCTGTGCTGCCTGCTCTCAGAGCGCTGCGCTGGCCACTCCCTGCAGGGCTGCTGGGCTGTCTTCAGCAGGAGGTTAGCTTCTCTGTGCCGTTCTGTGGGTGCTGTGGCTCCAGAAGTTGTTTGGAGCTCCCTTTCACATTGTTTGAAATTTGTGTGGGGCAGAGCACATTGGAAATGCTGTTTCTACTCCGCATCTTGGCTCCGCCCTCAACTTAAAATCGTAAAGTTGCCTGAGACTGAGAAAAGTTAAGTGACTTGCCAAGGGGTCACAAAGTTATTAAGCATCAGATGCAGGATCTGAATCCCAAGAATTCCTGACGCTGATCCAGTACTCTATCCACTATACCACCCCTACCTCTCTTAATAAAAAAATACTAAAAATGAAGAATTATATAATAATTAATATAGTACGTATGACACAGTAACACATATGCTGTGAGGGAACAGAATAAGACATAAACCTTATCCTAACTGGGGAAGCAATTAAACTTTTAAGGCCTAGGAAGGCAAAGATAATCTTGGCCAAACTTCATTTCCTCCATCACCTAGCATGGTATTCTGCATAGAAATGGCAGTAGCCTACCCTAATTTCACCCCAAATTTCTTTTCATAAATGAAAGCGTTCCGACCTCCTTAAGTTTGCCTAGACCACTTTGTCTGGATTTCTCTTTTGCCCTCTTTACCTGCCACATGTGCACATGCTGCATCTCTCCCAGCTCCCAGAGGTCAAAGACTGTGTCGTTTTTGATCCTGGTATCCCTTGTGCCTAGCTTAGAATCTTGCATATTAGAGGTACTTAAATGCCTGTTGCTGTTGAATCTGATAGGCACAAAATAGTATTTAATCAAGTCCTGATTTGTTGGTACAAACTATAAAAGTGGTAGAAATTCAGAGGCAGAGAACAACTCCCCTTCACATGGGTCTACAAAGCTCTTTCCTCATTCTGTGATGTAGGGAGTATAAAAATCTCTGTTTTACAGATGAAGAAACTGAGGCTCAGAGAAGTTAACTGATTTCCCTGAGGATCATACAACTAGTAAAAGTCAAAGTCAGGATTCAAATCCAGCTCTGATGACTCCAAGGGCTCTTTCTACAGTACTCTGAAAACTGAAGTAGTCAAGCAAGGTCTCACTATGGGGAAGGACTTGACCTGGGCTTTCTTGTATAAGCAAAGGTCAAGGAGAAGACAAGGGGAACATGAGTCACATGTAAGGTCGCACTTGGATGGGACCTTAAGAAGCTTCTAGTTCCACCTTCTCATTTTACAAATGAGGACATTGAGGTCCAAGGAGGTGACATGATTTGTCCAACCAAAGAAGGCACAGAGGCAGTAATGGGTATGAAAAAGAGGGTACCTGCTGGCAAGCAGTGATGATTCAAGGTTGGATAGGTAGGTTATGGTCAACTATTAGAGGGTCTGGAAAGCTAAGCAGCTGGGGAATAGCTGAACAAATTATATATTATGAATGTAACAGAATACTATAGTGAAGTAACAAATGATTAAAGGGAGGTTTCAGAGAAATCTGGGAAGTCTTGTATAAACTGATGAATGAGGTGAACAGAGCCAGGAAAACAATCTATACAATAACAACACTGTAAAAACAAGTAATTTTTAAAGAATTAAGATCTAATGAATGAGTGGTTAATCTTGATTCCAGAGGACTCAGGATGAGGAATACTACTTACCTTTTTTTTTTTTAAAGCAATTAGGGTTGAGTAATTTGCCCAAGGTTACACGGCCAGCTATTTGCTACTAACCTTCTAGCAGACAGATGATAACTACACATGTGGAGTAAGACTTATTTTTTGGATACTACCAATATGAGAATTCGTTTTGCTTGATCATACATATTTATTACAAGCAGATTGTTTTTCCTTTTTTTCTTTTCTGGGATAAAGGTGGGATAAATAAATTCTTGTTAATTGAAAAAAAATCAAATTAAAAAGAAACCTGAGCTTCATTTAGATTTGCCACAGCAGTGCCGAAGTAGCTAAAGTAGTTAATGGAAATTCAGCCTAGCATCAGTATTTTAAGACGAAGCGGAATACAGACTAAAATCAGGGAAGATTAGTCTCCTCCTTCAATTTACTAGTGAGAAAAATGTGACGCTGACACGTGAAAAAGCTGACCTTAATGTTACTGAGTTCTAAGCTCAAAGAAGTGAACGGTCTGGAGAACGCCCACGAATCCGCCCTGTTCTCCAGGTAGAGAGGAACCTCTCTCCTTACCCTGGTGCCGGGGGGTTGGGGTGTAAATGCTCGCAACCTCTTCGGGGTCATTAATCTCCAGACTCTCGTCATACGGCTGGTTTTCAACGACCTTGGTCTGTGCAAAAACAGGAATGATGATGTGGCTCATCATGACGAGCCCGCCAAAGCCTACACTGTCCCGCCAAGCTCCCGTCCTCTCCCCTCCTCAAGCCCACAGCTGTATGGACAGCTTCCCTGCCCTCCGCTTCCAGTCAGACCGGGCAATGGGGGGAGGGAGGAAGCTTGGGGCAGGGGGGCAACATGACCACCTATACTAGCAAGGTCGCTTCAGAAACCTGTAAGAAACGGTCATCCCAGCCCAAGGGTTTCCACAGGGAGGTTCTCTGGCTCAGATTGTCCCCCCAGGGCTGCTGGGAGTTTCTCAAGGCAGACGGAGTTCCTAGCCCCCCTCTTTGTCCTGGGGCCATCTCTGGGGGTAATGGGGAAGTAGCCTCCGGTTGAAGTCCCAAAGGGAGGAGGAATCCCACTCCTTCAGGCCCATCCTGAACTCCTAAATGCATCCCCCTCCCCAGGTAGGACGCGTCTCTCCGGAAGCACCGAGGGAGGGGGCTGGCCCTCTGTTGCCAGGGAGACCGTGCGTGTTGCCATGGAGACAAGGAGACCTCCCGGGTAGTCCAGCATGGGCGGGGGTGGGAGTGGAGGCTCTCTCTAGTCTCTCGGGGTTGAGTGGGTTACCTGCAGTGCTTCCGAGTCCGTCTCCTCCATTTGGAAAGGACTTGGGGGCCGAGAGCGCCGGATTCACGCCTGCCTCAGGCCTAACGACAGAAAGAGCCTCCAACCCGAGCAGCGGGTGTGTTGACAGTCTTTAAGATAAAGGAGCCGTCGCGAGATTTCCTCCCCTTCCCGTTTGACCTCGTGACAACTCCGGCCAAGCCTCCCCCCGCCACCAGTCAGAGGCTTGCTCCGCGCGGCTTGGAGATCCTAGAGGGGTCGGAGCCCCTCTGGGCAGCCAGTCCGGCGCATCGGTGATTTCGGGAAATGCGTCTGTGGTGACATCTAGCGGCCAGCTTTAGGCAACGTCGCTTTGGCGGGAGACCAACCTGGAAATGCAGTTTACAGGGTTTTCGATGAGGGGTTGCTGGTCATGCAATTTCTCCCAGGTCAATCAGATTTTTAAAAATAGATATGCAGATTCTCCAGGGAAGCATAAACGAAAGGCAAGCTCCAGACACTTGGATCTGCTAAACTTTGGAAGACAGAGAAAGAAGGAGAAGGAAAATAAAGATTTTGACCCAGAAAAATATCCTAAGGAAAGTAAGAAAGTAGCTGAAAAATTGGGGTATCAGGGGCATTCCTTCTTCCAGGTTGGATGGTAATGGTCCTGTAGGCACTTTTCTCGGACGTGTCAGTTGTTCCGGATCTTGCCCCTCCAAGATGTATGCGCCAGAATAGATTCTCTTTCTTTTTAATACTTTAGCTTTTTGCCAGCCTTTTTGACTTATTTCTCATATAAGTTGTCTCATAGTCATTAGTTCACCATAGTGAATATTATCATGTTCCATTCTGTTTTTCTTTTCTTTTTGCCTTTTGGAGGGGGGGAATGCAGGGCAATTGGGGTTAAGTGACTTGCCCAAGGTCACACGGCTAGTCTGTTTGACGTCGCATTTGAACTGAGGTCCTCCTGATTCCAGGGCCGGTGCTCTATTCACTGCGCCAACCTAGCCGCCCCTAGATTCTCTTTCTTTTGCAGCTGAGATTGGCAGATGACTTTTCTGAAAGCCTTAAGGAGTAAAATGAGTGGCAGTCACCAAATAACAACACAAGTACTTCTTTGTTTCATCCCTAGACAAAGATACCACAAGCTGCTTGCCAGCCCTAGACAAAGATACCACAAGCTGCTTGCCAGTCACTCCGAAGTCCTATGAAAAGGTTAAAATATGCTGATTTTCTAAATAAAGTGCTTTTTAAGAAAAATAAATTTTATTTTAAAACAAAGATTCATCTTTTCTCTCTCCCTTCCGAAAATAAGAAAAAACAAAACTCCCGTTACAAACATGTATAGTCAAGCAAAACAGATTCCCACTGTTGGCTATGTTAGATATGTTTATGTGTGTGTATTTCAAAATGTCCTATGAGTCCATCACATCTCTTTCAGGAGGTGGGTAGTGTTTCATCAAGAGACCTCTGAATTATGGGTGGTTATTTTGTCGATCGGAGTTCCCAAGTCTTTTACGACAACACACATTTATTAAATGCCAGGCGCTGTGCTAAGCACTTTCAAAGTTGTCTTTACAATATGGTTGTTACTGCACAAATTGTTCTCCTGGTTCTGCTCACCTCACTATTGCATCAGTTCTCTAAAGTCTTAAGCAGACTATAACTGCCTGATATGCCTCTTTCCCTGCTTTCTCAACTGCAGAGACTGCTTCTTTTGTCTTACAGTACCTTGACTACAGACAACAGATACTTAAAAAGGGTTGTTGAAATGAATCACAGATAGAGCTGAAGCAGGGGGTGAAATAAAGGGGTGAGCAGACGAGAACGCGTAATAGTAAAGCACCACCGAGCCCTGATGGGCAAGTGGGACCATCTGGTCCAGGAAAAGGCCGGGGAAAAAGGGCGTGTTTTACTCCAGGTCTGGAGGCAGCCGCGAGGTGTGAGATCAAATCGGTCTAGACTAGGTGGGCGGGTATTGGTGCCCCATTGATCCCGCCTCCTGCCCTTTAACCCGCGCCGTTTCCGGTTGGAGACGTGGCTCGGGGCCGCCATCTTGGCAAGAAGTGAAGCAGCGGTGGCTCCTGTCAGGGGAGCGGCAGGTCCAGAGTGGCCGGTCCTCCCCGCCCGGGTCCCTCAACCTTCTGCCCAGTGGAGCCGGAGCGCGGGCTCGCCGCACCACCTCTCTCATCATGGTAAGGTCCGAGCTGAGCCCCCAGGCCCACCCCTGGCAGTCCGGCGGCCCCTCTCCTCCGCCAGCCGGCCGGCCTTGCCTGTAGACCGGCCCCGCCTCAGCCCGTGCACCCCGGCCTCGGCCCTCCGGCGGGCCTGAGGGAACTCACTGAGGGCCCGCTGCCGTCCGGACGCCTGGCCAGCTGCGACTCCCTGGCTTGGATCCCGCCGGGACCCTGCGGGCTGGCGCCCAGACGAGGGGTTTGTGCGCCGGCCCGAGGGTGCGGAGTGCAGGCTGGGCCTCCCTTCACTACCTTCCTGGTCCCCTCCATTCTGCAGGCCCCGTCCCCCTCCGAGATACGTGGACCAGGGAGGTGTGAGCGGGTGGACGCTGGGCTGGACCAGGCTGCCCTTCTCAAGTGCTGCTTTTCTTGCTAGTCTCCCGGAATTCTGGGTGCAAACACTATTGATCTCCGCCCCGGCCCCGCTAGGTGCTTCCATGTAGGTTTTCAGTGTAGGAAGATTGTACAGTTAAAAGAGTGGCTTGTATTAGTGCCAGGTTTAGCTACGTTCCCTCCCTCCCCACTGATTCCTGTAGAGAAAGATCAGAACCCACTGACTGACCGGCCAGCATTCCCGAAGCATAGACAAGGCCTCTGGGATCCCCAAGAGTTTAGATTTGGAGAGGTAGTGTCATCTGTTACCCTAGAACTTCCTTCATTTTAAAGTCTTATATTTTCATAAACTGTTTTAAAAATTGAGATATTTAAACAGACTCAATCTGTTTAAATATCTCAATTTCTTAAGAAGATGAAGAATAAATAGACAGCTAAGTATAGGGCTGATCCTAGGGCTCCTAGCTCCCAGTCATCTAGGGAGAGTGACTATATATTCTAATGTGGAAATAATACTGTTTATTCCAATTTGGAGAAAAAAACACAATTTTAATAATTTACTTGTATAAGAATACTCTAGCTTCTTATTACCTCAAACGTGGTTTTAGTTAACACCTTTAAATTAAAATATAGTAGTTCCATTTTGCTGTTTTGGATACCTGATGCTTTCATGTCCACCTGCTTTTTCTAGTTATTTAACAGTATGTCAGTATTCTGATTTAAAGTATCTTTTCACATATTGGAGAGATGACAGTATAATTTGATGCTGATTAGAGCGGCCTTTGCTGGGATGGTTAGGTGGCACAATGAATAGAGTAGGGCCCTGGAGTCAGGAGGACCTGAGTTCAAATCCCACCTCAGACACTTAACACTTACAAGCTGTGTGACCTTGGGCAAATCACTTAATCCCAATTGCCCTGCCTTCCCCCAAAAAGGAAAAAAAAAGTGGTCTTTGCTGACCACGTGAGGGAAAATGTTGCTTAGACTTTAAGAAACTGACAGGGTCACTTTAGTTAGATAAATTGTAACATTTTTGTTCAACATTATGTAAAATTTCTAGAAAAACAGATCTGGTTTTAAAATCCCAATAAGCACAAAAATATTGAATGGGGATTTTTACACTTCCCACATACTGAATGCCTTTTTAGCCAATTTCATTGCATTTAATTCTGAATGTAAAGTTTTAGTACTTTGAAGTTTAGTGTTTTAAAAGTTTTATCTTTTAAGTGAATGGTCTTTGAAATCTTTCTTTAGAAAGACAACTAGAATTGCATTTTTTACTAATAAGTAGGATTTGACAGAAGATAAGGCAAAGCCTTCTCAGGTGAATGGTGCATAAGTTTTGCACTTTTGTTTGTTTAGATGAGTATTATAAGAAAAGTTTTCATGTTCACATATACTTTAGTACAGTATCACATCTGGATTATGCATGACCCACACGTGTGAAATATGAGTTCTTTGGGGGGATATATCACAACTTTCTCTAAAGTCCTGAGTGCTATTGATAGGTCAGTGCTGTATCTTCATTCTATGTTTGCTTATAGAATGGTAATTCCTTGAATATAGTAAAGTAGAAGTTTCATTAAGTCTCTGCCCCTTGTTCCAGGTCAGGGCCTTGCCTGTATACTGGCTGCACCTCAACTTATGAACCCTCAGCCCTGCTTTGCTTTCACAATCAAAAATTCCAGATAAATGAGAGCTCTGTGTGGGTAGCTCTTCTACAAATCCAGACATTCCATTTCTAGCCTTGATACTTTAATGTAGACTATCTTGTATGCTTGAAAAGCACTGTTTCACCTCTGCTTGCTAGAATCCTTAACTTTCTTCAAGGTTCTATTTTCTGTAGAAAATATTTTCTGATCCTCTTAGTTGTTAAGTTTTCTGCCTCCTCAATTTGTCTTAATTTTACTTATCTATATAAATGTGCCCCCTCCTGTACAACTAAGCTCTTTGAGAGCCGGGACTACCCCATACAATATGGGTAACTCCTTTCCACGTGAAAGGCCTTCAGATAGTTGGAAGGTGACAGGTATACTTCTTCTCCATCTTCCTCCTATAGACATACTTCAACATCCCTCTTTATCTTTGTGTGCCCATCAGCTATCAGAGTGCCATATACATAGTAAGTATTTGATAAATGCTTACTGTTGCACTGCCTTGTTGCATCATTCCAATTTGGTGAGAGGGATTAAGGAAAGGGGATGGTTGTGATCATAGGATCATAGTTTGAGAACTGAGAAGAATCATCTAGTCTAACTCAGTTTTTTTGCAGATGAGGAAACTAAATCTCAGAGGGGACATTCTTTTGTATTTAAAGGGTTATTAAACTTCCATAAGAAGCTTCTTAAAGAACAAATGTTCCTTTAGAATTCACTTGGATGGGACCTGTGATATCACTTAACCTAATGTATTTAATAAAACATCATTTTAACAAAACCCACATACTTTAAGAAGGCTTGCATCTTGAAATGCAAATAAGTGAACTTTAAAGTTCTTTAAGTTCTCTTTGATGACTTCACTAGAGAAGTGATTGATTTTATTTCCCTTTTAATACTCTGCAAATTAATGAACCAGAATTATTATAGTAAACACCATGTCTTCTTAGTTAGCTCTGCATTTTCTGCAATAAAATTGTTCCTGAATGCATGGACTGCGTACTAAATTCCTGTTATTCTTGCACATTTGTTTAAAACTGTTAACCTTCAGAATAGTGGTCTTTTCTCCACATTCTGGACTAACAGCATCAGTTTGATGCTGATTGCTGATGAAATTCTGTGAGTTATTAAACATTGTTTATCAACATTAAAAAAGTTAAATCTTGATCATAAAAGCCAGCATAAGTTCACTAAGAAGTCATACCAAATTAACTTTTTTTTTTTTAAAGAAAATCACTGCACAGGTATATAAGGGAAATGTAAATGTGTTGTGTATCTGAATTTCAACAAGGTATCAATACCCACAAAAAATCTTTGTGGACAAGATAGAGAAATACAGATGACATGGCTGGGTGGATTAAACAGGTTGGGTGAAATTTGGTTGATGGATCTGTCAGTTTGGTGTCAGGTTTCTAATGGCAAAATATAGGACTCTCTCTTATTCTGGATTTTTATCTGTGACTTAGCTGAGGATACAGTACATAGTAGATTTGTAAATGACATGAAACTTGGAGGGATGATTCCTGGATCATGAACTTTCTGTCTTGATGAGCCAGATCTAACTAAATAAAATAGGGAAAAACGTATTTATGGTCCTGAACTTTCAAGCAATCCATTACACACATACAGTACAGGAAAGACAAGGTTAGAGAACATTTTATGTGGAAAAGATGTGGGACTTCAGTAGAATGCAAACTCAGTGTGAGTCAACAGTGTGCCATGTTAGCATCCAAAAAGCTAATGTGATGTTAGATGACATTAAAAGGAACATAGTGTCCAGATAAAATAGAAATTCCTCTGTTTGATTTTTAAAGCTTTTCACAACTTTGTTCTAACTTATCTTTCCCATCCTTTTATTCTTAATAACTTAATAACTCCTCTTCAATCCAGCCATATTGCCATTCTTTCTGTTTCCCACATGCAACACTCCCATCTCTTATCTCCAGGCTTTTGCTGTAGCTGACTGTCTCCCATTTCCAGGTATGTACTACCTCTTTTTTGTCAGCCTCATAGGGTCCCTTTTTTTCCTTCATGACACAAGTCAAGCACTGCCTTTTATATGAAGGTTTTCCTGATTCCCCCAAACTACTAGTATCCAAACTCCTCCTTAGTTACCTGCTTTACATTTATTTTCTTTATATGTATACTTATCTCCCCTCTTATGATGTAAGCTCCTTGAAAATATTGATTATCTCATTCATTATATTTGTATCTCCAGTGCCTAATACAGTTTTTGGGGTTTTCTTGGCAAAGATGCTGGAGTGGTTTGCCATTTCCTTCCCCAGCTCATTGTACAGATGAGGAACTGAGACAAACATGGTTGAGTGACTTGCCCAGGGTCACACAACTAGTAAGTGTCTAAGGTCAGTTTTGACCTCAGGACAGTGAGTCTTCCAGACTCCAGGCCCACCGTGCCACCTAGCTGCCCTTTGGTATGTTTTAGTGGCTTAATAAATATTAATAGATTGATTTAAAAGGCAGTATTCCCACTGTATTCTGTACCAGTGAGACCACATATAGACTATCACATTTATTTCTGGATCCTACATTTTAAGAGGATCATTGACAGACTGGAGTATATAGAGAAGGAAGAAGGTGTAGAAGGAACAGGTGAAAGTCTTTCATGTGAGTTACACATACTATGTGAATATGGATGGTAGAAGTAGGACCAGTGAATAGAAATTATATGGAGGCAGATTTAATCTTGTTATTTGGAAGAGCTTCCTAATAATTAGAGCAATCAGAAAAATGAAATAGTTTGCATCATAAGGCATCATTGCTGGAGATCATAGGATTATAGACTTAGAACTGGCAAAATGACTCCTTTCCTCATTCTTTATTTTTATTTTATTTAAACAAATGCTTTATTAACTTCTGTTTTACATCATTCATTTCTGCCAGATTTTGAGTTACAATCATTTTCCCTCCCTGTTTTTCCCCTACCTACCCTCCCAGAATAGCAGTCCCACAAGATATTGCTTCCTCCACCCTGCTCTCTCCCATATCATCTCCCATACCCCCTTCGACTTTTCCATTAGCGGAAGGTGAATCTTTGTGTCCCAATGCCTGCACGTCTTATCTCCCAATTATAAGCAAAAGAGTATTAATAATAGTATTTATATATATTTGAAACATTTAATGTTAAGACCGTGAATTTCAGATCCATTTCCTTCCTCCCTTGTCACCCATTCCCTCTGGAGAGATAAGTAATTCAGTATATGTTGTACATGTCTAGCTATGTAAAACATTATCATAGTAGATATATTGTACAAGGCTGCTTATAATTCCCTCCCACTCATCCCACCCCCCACCTGGTCCATTCCCTACATGATCCTGTCCCTCTTCTATAGTGGGTACTTCCAACCTCCCCTCCCCCCAAGGATACCCTCCCATCCATCATCCCTCCTCTCATCCCCCTTCCCCCTATTCTGCTGCAGGTTGAGATATCCCATTTAGTATGTATGTCATTCTCTCCCTGAACCAAATTCAATGAGAATGTGGTTTTGCCTTTTTTGCCTTCCTATTCTCCCCCTCCCTTGCAACCACTTCCCCTTGCTTCTTCTACATGAGATAGTTTACCCTACCCTGTCTCTCCCCATCTCCTCTTGCCACTTTTCCTCTCTCACCTCATAATTTCACCCCTTGAGTATCCTCCCTTTCCAACAAATTCAACCTCTGCCCTCTATCCATATATAACTGTAACCATCTACACACACATTCACATATGTATTCATATGACCACACCCCCTTCTTCCATTATTTTCATAGTGAGAAAGATATCATCAGTCACAGTTATTGCTTTTCCATATAGGAATGTAAATAGTTCAACTTTGATAAGTTCCTTTTGATTTCTTTTCCCTGATTACCTTCTCAGGCATCTCTTGCTTCTTGTGTCTGGATGTCAAATTTTCTATTCAATTCTGGTTTTTTCCTCAAGAATGCTTGAAAGTCCTCTATTCCACTGAATGACCATATTTTCCCCTGAAACAAAATACTCAGTTTTGCTGGGTAGGTGACCCTTGGGTTCATTCCCAGCTCTTTTGCCCTCTGGAATATCATATTCCATGCCCTTCAATCCCTCAGTATAGAAGCTGCCAGGTCCTGTGCTATTCTGATTGTGTTTCCACAATATTGAAATTGTTTCTTCCTGGCTGCTTGTAGTATTTTCTCCTTGACCTGGGGATTCTGGAACCTGGCTATAATATTCCTGGTAGTTTTCTTTTTGGGATCTTTTTCAGGAGGTGATCTGTGGATTCTTTCAACCTCTATTTTGCCCTCTGGATCTAAAACATCAGGGCAGTTTTCCTTGAGAATTTCTTGAAGGGTGATTTCTAGGTTCTTTCTTTGATCATGGCTTTCAGGTAGTCCAATAATTTTTAAATTGTCTCTCCTGGATCTATTTTCCAGGTCAGTGGTTTTTCCCATGAGATATTTCACATTGCCTTCTAATCTTTCATTTGTTTGGATCTGCTTAACAGCATCTTGGTTTCTCATAAAGTCATTAGCTTCCATTTGCTCCAGTCTAACTCTGGAAGAATGAATCTCCTCAGTGAACTTTTGAGATTCTTTTTCCATCTGGCAAATTCGACTTTTTAAGGCATTCTTCTCCTCATTGCCCTTTTGGGCCTCCTTTGCCATTTGAGTTAGTCTATTTTTTAAGGTGTTGTTTTCCTCAGTCAGGCTGTTGACCCTCATTTCATACTTTTCCTGCATCCTTCTCATTTCTCTTTCCAATTTTTCCTCCACTTCTCTTATTTGATTTTTAAAGTCCTTCTTAAGGTCCTCTATGGCCTGCAACCCGCTCATGTTTTCCCCTGGGGCTTTTGGAGCAGGACTTCTGACCTCACAGTCCTCTTCCCCTATGTTTCGACCCTCTTTGCCCCCAAAGCAGGAGTCTAATGTTGCATTTTTCTGTTTAATTTGTTTCCTTTGCCTTGGCATGTTGCCACTTAATTACTTGACTTTTGGGCTTGTTGCCACAGTATGGCTTTGCTGCCAGATAGGGGAATTTTCATCCCGAACGTGGGGGGGGGGGGAACTTCCATTTCTGGCAAGCTGGAAACCCACCGACGACCTCCACCCCAGATCACAATCCAGATCCAGGGAGGTTAAAGCAAGAGCAATTACCCCCCAAGGCTGATCCCTGGATCTCCCTACAGTTCGCAGGCCAAGAGCTGGAGCTGCCTCTGAAAACTGCAAAATGGAGTGTCTCCTCAGCGGCTTCTAGCCCCCAGGGGAGGAAGCTGACGCGTTCCCCAAATATTGGTCCCAGAGTCTATAGGGCACTAACCTCTCACTTTGTCCTAGGCATGTCTATGTTGATAATTCTGGAATTGCCACAGCTGCTGGTGTTCTGGGGTCCCTCTGGCCGGCTGCTGGCCTGGCCGACCTGGGGCTAAAACTGTGGCTCAAGCGGACCTGGGCTCTGCTCCCCGCGTGCTGCACGCTGTGCTGCCGGCTCCCAGAGTGCTGCGCTGGTCCTTCCTGAAGGGCTGCTGGGCTGTCCTCAGCGGGAGGTTACCTTCTCTGTGTCGTTCTGTGGGTGTTGGGGCTCCAGAAATTGTTCAGAGTCCCCTTTTACATAGTTTGGAGGTGATCTTGGGGGAGAGTGGCTCGCTGTTTCTACTCCGCCATCTTGGCTCCACCCCCCCCCCATTTTCCTCATTCTACAGTTGAGGGAAAGGGGTCTCAGAGAAGGTAGATGACTTGCCTAAGGTCACTTGGGCCACTATTTAAATTCAGGTTCTCTGACTCCAAATCCATTCACCACCACCCCTGCTTACTCCCCCCATTTCCCCCTCCCACTTCATGCTGATCATAGTTTACAACTGGATAAAACCTTAGAGATTTTCTGGTCCAACTTGCTTCTCGCCCTGAATAAATGCACGGGCATCCCTGTTATCTAGTCCCCATAGCCTGAGGAAGCTAACACTTGATTCTTTCTCTTTTCTCTCATAATAGCTAGCAGTTATTTGGGGCTTTAGGACTTACAAAGTGTTTTACATGTATGATCTCACTTGTTCCTTACAACAACCCTATGAGGTGGGCACTGTTATTATTTCCACTTTACAGATGAAGAAATGAGGCTGAAAGAAGCCAGGTGGATCACGTAGCTAGTGAGTGTCAGGTAGGGTTCAAATGCATAGTTTTCTGACATCAAGTTCCAACGTTCCATTTATTTTACCATTTAACTGTCATTTTCCTCTAGGACACATTAAAATGATCCTCTTTCACCTTGTTTAGCTATACTAATGGCACAAATTCAAGGGGTTCTAGCAGGGATCTACAACAATCACTTGTTTTAGATAAGAGAGTTACCTTAGGTAAAGGTTATTTATACTGAGCATTTTTGAAGTTTCTTATTTATTGGCATGCATTCTATATAAATATACAGTGGTGTTAATTTTGAATGATTACAAATTTAAATCCAATAAATTTTAGTTAATGAAAAGCAAAATTTGGGATTTGTAAATCTAGGCTGTATATTACTGCTAGTTTAGCTGTTCTGTTGGTGCTAGAAACCATTCCAGTTAAAGAACTTCACAAAGTAATGACCTCCCCTCATTAGGGGAATTTCTAACCATATTGCATGGTGATTATTATTGCTTGTTATTTCCCTTTTCCACACAACATAGCAGCTGCACAGCTATTATACAATTGTTGCTTCTGTGCTTTTTAATTGTTTAAAAGAGATAAAAGTTGAAAAAGTTTCTTCAGTTCCATTTGATTTGCTAACTACTGTTTCTTTGATCAGGAACCAAAAGAAGGTCTTTGCCTTTCATTTTGGCTTAAAAGGTCCATTTCAAACTTGGAAAGATATTTGGGATCTTTCATTGTGGCAGAATGATATGGAGACAAGCCAAACAGATTTTCCAGTTTAGGACGCTGTACTCTGCCTTTATGCATTCTGTTTACTCTCAGTAAGCTTCCCTTTTTTAAAAGAAAAGCAGAAAGAATTTGAGAAACATAAAGCTCCTGTTGAAGGGGTTTTTTTTTACATTTAAAATTTTTAATGTGTGGTTTTAGTTTCATTATTATATTTTCTCCCCTTTTTTTGTGCAGGCACTTCCTAAAAGGGCAGAAGACAATGTATCCAATCTCTTCTTTGAAGGTGTAGAGACCAGACTTGAAATAACCATGGTTATTATGTGTATCTTTATCACAAAACATTTAATTAAGAAGGGAGAATTACTTATCCAAATTGGGAGCAATAAACTTTTTGTTTGGTGTATAATTCTTTGGGAGTAAAGAATAAAGAAGCAGCAGGGAATAGCTGGAAGCTGTCCATGTTCAGTTCAGCAAGCATTTATTAAGCATTTGCTATGTACAAGGGATATAAATATAAAAATGAAACAGTTACTACCCTCAAAGAGCTTATATTCTCTTGGTAGATTATAGCATGTAGTTGGGAGTGGGTGGGGAGAGTGCTACTAATTAGAATAGGGGGATTAAGGATAGCTTTTTGTGTGGAAGATGGTACCTGAGCTAAGCCTTGAAGGAAGCTGGAAATTCCAAAAACAGAAGATGAGGTGAGAGGGGAGAACATTCCAGGTAGTGAGGACAGTTGGTGTACAAAGCCACAGAAGAAAAAATGGCATGACATGTATGGGGGAAAGCAAGTAAACTAGCTAAAATGTAGAGTCCTTATGGGAAGAAGAGTTAGGTAGTACCAATCTGACTAGACTAGAGCCAGATGTGAAGGGTTTTAAATATCAGACATAAGAGTTCATATTTTGGGTTGGCTAGGTGGCACAGTGAGTAAGAGTGCCAGTCCCGGTGTTGGGACAACCCAGGATTGGATCCAGCCTCAGAAAATGAGCACCCACACATAAATAATGACTGGCTGTGTAACCTTGAGTAAGTTACTTAACCCTAATTTGCTTTAAAAAAAAAAAGTTTATATTTTATTTGTGGAGTAAGGAGCCACTTAAGTTTCTAGAGCATGGTCAGCTCCATGCTTTAGGAATGTCACTTTGGTGGGTCTGTGGAAGATGGATTGGAGAAGGTAGAGCTTGGATGGAGGAGACAAATTATGAAGCTATTATAGCAATATGGATGATGAGAACCTAAACTAAGGTGTGTGAAGCGGTCAGATACAAAAGGTGTTTTGGAGAGAAAATTGATAGAACCTGGCAATTGATTGGGTATAGTAATAGAGTGAGAGAATAAAGTGTCATTGCAGAAGGAGATGAGAATAATCAGACAGAAATAGGGGATTTAGGAGGAGAGGCAGATTTAGGGGAGAGAATAATGCAGTCCTTTGGACATGTTGAATTTGAGACGTCAATGGAACATGTAGGCAATTAGCGATGTACTGTAGTTCAGGAGAGATGAGGTTCGGCTATGTTGATTTGGGAGTTATCTTCATAAAGATGATAATTGAAACAATGTGAGTGATGAAATTACTAAGAGTAATAGAGACAAGGAAAGGGCTCAAGACAAAGCCCTGGGCTGCATACCTATGTGGAAAGGGGAGACTTGCACAATGATCCAACATAGTAGACTGAAAAGAAGAGTGATATCATGAAAACTGAGGGAGAAGAAAGTGTCCAGTGGGAGGAAATGATCCAACAGTGTCAAAAGAGATCAAAAAAGAAGGATTAAAATGAGGAAATTGTACCTTTTTATATACAGTGCATAGCATCTGATAATATTTGTTGAATTGAATATGGCACTTCACTATCCTTGATTACTTGAGTGAATGGAGAGGTGATGGGTCAGATATCCATGGGTTGCTTTGGTCAGATAATATGTCTTCTTGCAACTTAACTCGTATGTAAATAGATGGATCTAGTGTTTACCCCTAGAAAAGTAGATTTTAAATGTATGTACTAGGGAGTCAGATTTCCATTTCTATTAAACTTGAAAATGATTAGAATTATATTATCTTATGCCTGGGAGGACCCTTTGAAGATGAGTTAGTCCAGTTTTCTCTTTTTACAGATAAAGAAACTGAGACACAAGAGGTTAAGTAAATTGCCCAAAGATATACAGATAGTTACTAACAAGTATCCTGATTCCTTAGCCATTGTTAGAAAGGGGTTACTGTTAGATCCTAACTACAGTATCCTCAGTTCACCTTTATAATCATTGTTTTGGGAAAAGTGAGTTCTGGCAGTTTAAAAGGGGAAAAAATTCTGGAGATGATCTTCCAGTCTGTAAAAAGCTATTATGTACAGGATGGGTCCCTTATATCTTCACTGAGGACCGAATAGACAAGATTAAGCTTAAATTACAGCAGGAAGAGATGCTCGCTTACATGAATATAAATAATTGTTTAAATATTGTTAAACATAAATATTAGAGGCAGTCTGATGAAATGAAAAGAGGCAGTTTTGGAAGAAGAGTGAGAGAGTAAAGAGTCATTGCAGAAGGAGATGAGAATAATCAGACATAGTGCCACTCTTCCTCTTTTGAGGAAGACCTGGGGCTTAAATTCTCAGCATCTTACACAAACTGACTCTTTGATCCTTGGCAAGTCTCTTAAACTCTTATTATCCTCAAGCAACTCCTAAAGCTGGAGTCCCTGTACCAGTGAAATCAGAGGTCTCTGCCAAACACACACATGTTATGAAGAGAAAAATTTTGTTTAATTCTTAAGATATTTAAGTTAGAAATTCACTAAGTCTAATATGTGATAGATGCAACTTGTTTATAGGCAAGGATTTGGCTGTGGCAGAACTTTTTGGTTCTGTGCCTTAAGGTAGATATCTAGGTTTGTTTATGTCCATATCTCAAAATATGAATTGTTATATGAACAGAAGCCTGATTAGAATGAATGGAAATCAGTGGTTGCATTGCATTAACTGAAACCCAGAGCCATCCCTAGGATATATCCTATCAGTTCCTATTTGGGGTTGCTAGTACTCCTCCAGGCAACTTGGGGTCAGGGAAGGAGAAGTAGTGCCAAAAATGCATTTGACTTCTGGATAGATGGTGCATAAACATTCAATTTACAAGCTGTAATAATTCATTTGTGTAGTACTTTATTGTAAGAGACTTTTGTGGGCTGTTAGAGAATCTCTGTGGGAAAACAATTATATACCAAACAACTATCACAGAGTCTGGTCCAATCTGTACCTAGACAAGAATCTCCTCTACAACAAACTGGAAAAATGGTGAACATACCTCTGCTTGGAGACCTCCATTGAAGAGGAATCTATAACCTCTTAAGGCAGCCCATTCTGCTTTGGTAGCACTTCAGTTTTTAGGGATTGTTTTCTTTTAGGAGTCTAAATGGCCTGTTTTGCACTTAGAATTACCCACTGAGGCCAAGCAGAATTAGTGTAATCCCTGTTACATGGGTCAGACCTTTAAATATTTAAAGACAAAGGTGCGGCTAGGTGGTGCAGTGAATAGAGCACCAGCCCTGGAGTCAGGAGGACCTGTATTCAAATGTGGCCTTAGACACTTGATACACTTACTAGCTGTGTGACTTTGGGCAAGTCACTTAACCCCAAATGGCCTCCGCCCCCCCCCCCCAAAAAAACGTAAATATTTAAAGACCAACATCATGTTCTCTCCCTCACTTCTTTTCTTTCCCAGGCTAAACATCCCCACTTGCTTCAGCCAGTCCTAATAAAGTATAATCTTTAGACTTGTTTGAAAATGTAGTGGTCAAATTTGAACATAGTACTCCACATGTGACTTGACTGGAGCAGAGTACAACAGGACTTTGATTTCCCTAGTCCTGGACACCAGCTCTCATGGTACAGCCTAAGGGCACATTAAGTTTTTTGGCTTCTTTAATTGCAGTATTTATGTACTAAGTTTGCAGTCCATTAAAACTCCTATATCTTTTTCAGAGTCTAGATGTCAAATCTTGTCATTTCTGGGGTGGCTAGGTGGTGCAGTGAATAGAGCGCCGGCCCTAGGGTCAGGAGGTCCTGAGTTCAAATCCAGCCTCAGACACTTGACACACTTACTAGCTGTGTAACTTTGGGCAAGTCACTTAACCCCAATTGCCCTCCAAAAAAAAAAAAGAGCAAAAAAAAAAAATCTTGTCATTCCTATCTCCACAGTATCTCTAATATCCTATCCCCTTCTCTCAACTCAGCACCCTCATTCAGGCCTTTATCACTTCTTGTCTGGCCTATTGTATTAATCTTTTAATTAGTATCTCTGCCTTGAGTCTAATCTATTTTACACATTTGTGTGATCCAAGTATAAGTTCCTTTGTTTGGCTTTTTAAAGCCTTTTACAACCTGGTTTCTATATACCTTTAAAACCTCATTATACATTACTTGGCTATATATACTCTATGGTTCGACCAAACAAGCCTCCATTCTGTTCTTCACAAATGACATTCCATCTCTTGGCTCCATGCTTTTACATTAACTTTCCCATATGCCTGAGACACTCTCCCTGCTCTTTCTTAGAATTCTTGACTTCCTTAAAGACCATGAGGCCTTTTCTGGTCTTTTCTGCTCTTCTTTCCAAGGTTACCTTATATCTGCTTTACATGTACTTACGGATGGGTATGTCGTTGCTCCTTTGTTACATACCCTTTATTTCTCCATTTAGAATGCATATGTCTTGAGGAAAGGGACTAGTTCACTTTTTTTTTTAAACAAATGCTTTATTAACTTCTGTTTTACATCATTCATTTCCACCAGATTTTGAGTTACAATCATTTTTCCCCCATTATTCCCCTACCCAACCTCCCAGAATAGCAGTCCCACAAGATATCGCTTCCTCCAATCTGCTCTCTCCCATACCTTCTCCCATACCCCCTTCGACTTTTCCATTAGAGGAAGGTGAATCTTTGTGTCCCAATGCCTGCACATCTTATCTCCCAATTATAAGCAAAAGAGTATTAATAATAGTATTTATATATATTTGAAACATTTAATCTTAAGACCTCGAATTTCAGATCCATTTCCTTCCTCCCTTGTCACCCATTCCCTCTGGGGAGATAAGTAATTCAGTATATGTTGTACATGTCTAGCTATGCAAAACATTATCATAGTAGATATATTGTACAAGGCTGCTTATAATTCCCTCCCACTCATCCCACGCCCCACCTGGTCCATTCCCTACATGATCCTGTCCCTCTTCTATAGTGGGTACTTCCAACCTCCCCTCCCCCAAGGATGCCCTCCCATCCATCATCCCTCCTCTCATCCCCCTTCCCCCTATTCTGCTGCAGGTTGAGATATCCCATTTAGTATGTATGTCATTCTCTCCCTGAACCAAATTCAATGAGAATGTGGTTTTGCCTTTTTTTGCCTCCTATTCTCTCCCTCCCTTGCAACCACTTCCCCTTGCTTCTTCTACATGAGATAGTTTACCCTACCCTGTCTCTCCCCATCTCCTCTTGCCAATTTCTTCTCTCACCTCATAATTTCATCCCTTGAGTATTCTCCCTTCCCAACAAATTCAACCTCTGCCCTCTATCCATATATAACTGTAACCATCTACACACACATTCACATATGTATTCATATGACCACACCCCCTTCTTCCATTATTTTCATAGTGAGAAAGATATCATCAGTCACAGTTACTGCTTTTCCATATAGGAATGTAAATAGTTCAACTTTGAGAAGTTCCTTTTGATTTCTTTTCCCTGATTACCTTCTCAGGCATCTCTTCCTTCTTGTGTCTGGATGTCAAATTTTCTATTCAATTCTGGTTTTTTCCTCAAGAATGCTTGAAAGTGCTCTATTCCACTGAATGACCATATTTTCCCCTGAAACAAAATACTCAGTTTTGCTGGGTAGGTGACCCTTGGGTTCATTCCCAGCTCTTTTGCCCTCTGGAATATCATATTCCATGCCCTTCAATCCTTCAGTGTAGAAGCTGCCAGGTCCTGGGCTATTCTGATTGCGTTTCCACAATATTGAAATTGTTTCTTCCTGGCTGCTTGTTGTATTTTCTCCTTGACCTGGGGATTCTGGAACCTGGCTATAATATTCCTGGGAGTTTTCTTTTTGGGATCTTTTTCAGGAGGTGATCTGTGGATTCTTTCAACCTCTATTTTGCCCTCTGGATCTAAAACATCAGGGCAGTTTTCCTTGAGAATTTCTTGAAGGGTGATTTCTAGGTTCTTTCCTTGATCATGGCTTTCAGGTAGTCCAATAATTTTTAAATTGTCTCTCCTGGATCTATTTTCCAGGTCAGTGGTTTTTCCCATGAGATATGTCACATTGCCTTCTAATCTTTCATTTGTTTGGATCTGCTTAACAGCATCTTGATTTCTCATAAAGTCACTAGCTTCCATTTGCTCCAGTCTAACTCTGAAGGAATGAATCTCCTCAGTGAACTTTTGAGATTCTTTTTCCATCTGGCAAATTCGACTTTTTAAGGCATTCTTCTCCTCATTGCCCTTTTGGGCCTCCTTTGCCATTTGAGCTAGTCTATTTTTTAAGGTGTTGTTTTCCTCAGTCAGGCTGTTGACCCTCATTTCATACTTTTCCTGCATCCTTCTCATTTCTCTTTCCAATTTTTCCTCCACTTCTCTTATTTGATTTTTAAAGTCCTTCTTAAGGTCCTCTATGGCCTGCAACCCGCTCATGTTTTCCCCTGGGGCTTTTGGAGCAGGACTTCTGACCTCACAGTCCTTTTCCCGCTCTATGCCCCCAAAATAGGAGTCTAGGGTTGCATTTTTCTGTTTCCTTTGCCTTGGCATGTTGCCACTTAATTACTTGACTTTTGGGCTTGTTGCCACACTATGGCTTTAAGGCCAGATAGAGGAATTTTCGTCCCGAACGTGTGGGGGGCAACTTCCGTTTCTGGCAAGCTGTAAACCCACCCACAACTTCCACCCTAGATCACAATCCAGATCCAGGGAGGTTAAAGCAAGAGCGATTACCCCCCAAGACTGATCGCTGGATCTCCCCACGGTTCTGCAGGCCAGGAGCTGGAGCTGCCTCTGAAAACTACAAAATGGCGTGTCTCCTCCGTGGCTTCTAGCCCCCAAGGGAGGAAGCTGACGCATTCCCCAAATACAGGTCCCAAAGTCCATAGGACACTAACCTCTTACTTTGTCCTAGGCATGTCTATGTTGATAATTCTGGAGTCACCACAGCTCCTGGTGTTCTGGGGTTCCTCCAGCCGGCTGCTGGCCCTGCCGCCCTGGGGCTAAAACCTCGGCTCAGGGACCTGGGCTCTGCTGGGCTCGGCTCCCCACGCTCTGCACACTGTGCTGCCGGCTCCCAGAGCACTGCACTGGTCCTTCCTGCAGGGCTGCTGGGCTGTCCTCAGCGGGAGGTTAGCTTCTCTGTGTCGTTCTGTGGGTGCTGGGGCTCCAGAAGTTGTTCAGAGTCCCCTTTTACATAGTTTGGGGGGAATCTGGGGGCAGAGTGGCTTGGATGAGCTGTTTCTACTCTGCCATCTTGGCTCCGCCCCATCTACCCTCGGACTATTTCACTTTTGTCTTTATATCCCTAGAAGCAACATATGGTAGATAGAGAACTGGCCTATGAGCCCGAATGACCTGGATTCAAGGCCTCTTTAGACATAGTATATGACTCTGGACAGGTCATTAGCCTTTTTTGTACTCTGGGGGAATTTCTTCACCTTGGAATTGCTTTTACCAATGCAGTTACAGGTCTGGAATCTTTCCTTTATCCCTTTGTGAACCCACCAGCTAGCATACTGCCTGGTACATAGCTTCTGTTTAAGAAATGCTTATTGATTAATTGACTTATTCGGTAATTCCTGGGGCCTTATTGAAACCGCTATGAGTTTGTCTAACAACTCCAAATAAGATGAATTTTAAATAGGCATGCTGCTAGGGAGCGCAGTATACAGAGTGCTAGGCCTGAAGTCAAGAAGACTCATCTTCTTGAGTTCAAATCTGTCCTCAGACACTAGCAGTGTGACCCTGGGCAAGTCACTTAACCCTGTTAGCCTCAAATTCCTCATCTGTAAAGTGATCTGAAAAAGGAAATGTCAAAGCACTCTGGTATCTTTGCCAGGAAAACCCCAAATGGGGTTACCAAGAGTCAGAGAGGACTGAGAACTAACTGAACAGATATACATATATATGCCTGGCACTGTGCTGATTTCTAGACCTCTTTTCTTTAGATTAGGTTGCATGGTAGACTGGAAATTGAAACCATCAATTGGGGAGTGGCTAAACAAGTTGTGGTATATGATTGTGATAGAATACTACTGTGCAGACATGATGAGCAGGTTTACTTTAGAAAAACATGGAAAGGGGGCGGCTAGGTGGCGCAGTGAGTAGAGCACTGGCTCTGGAGTCAGAAGGACCTGAGTTCGGATCTGGCCTCAGACACTTAACACGCACAAACAAAAAAAAAACCTAGCCGTGTGATCTTGGGCAAGTTACTTAACCCCAATTGCCCTCCAAAAAAAAAAAGCCAAAAAAAAAAAAAAAGAAAGAAAGAAAAACATGGAAAGACTTGCATTAAATAAAGAGTGAAATGGGTGGAACCAAAAATGTGTGCAGTAACAGCAATATTGTTCAAAGAATAACTGAACAACTAAGTTATTCTGAACATTATAAGTAATCTATGAAGAAAGATGCTATCCACCTCCAGAGAAAGAATTGATAAATAGAAGTATGCATAGTATACACGGATGCATATATATGTTTACATATACATACATATGTATCTGTTAAATGGTGGCAGTCTCTAGTTTGAGGGGGGGAAGGAGGAAGACAGTTTGGACCTTAAAATGTAAACAGAATTTTTTAATATATATTAGCAGGTTGATTTGTATATTATGACTGTGGCACACCAACTAATTTTGCTTAATTTAGATCCTTACTAAAGTAAGTTACTTAGGGTTCACCCTTTGGCAGTCTGATGAAGCCTATGGACTTCTTCTCGAAATAATGTTTTTTGAATCCACAAAAGAAATTACATAAGATTATAAAGAAAATTAGTTATTGAAATACAGTTATCAGGTTGTTGTTGTTTTTTTTAAACTAGTTCATGGACCTCAAATTAAGAACTTCTGCTTTATTGAAAAATCTCATTAAACAAACCCTAAATGGTAACTGGATTGGTTGATGTGGAACATGCCTTGGTACAAGTATCACAGACTTAAAGCAGAGAAAGACCAGAAGAAAGGAAGAAAACATTTATTGAATTAAAGACAGAAAGAATGAAAATTTATTAAGCACTTATTATGGGAATAACAATACAAGACATACCCTGATTTCAAGGAACTTACATTCTAAAAGGGGAAAACAACAAATGTTGGCAATACTGTGGCCAGGAAGAGGTGATTTGATTGAAGAGGTTATTGGTATAATGTGTAGAGTACTTACTAAAAATCATTTTTAGAATTTATTGTGCTGATTTTGTTATTTTCTTAGAACTAGAGGTGGAAAGTGGGGGTGGGGAAGATAATAGAGGCAAAGGATTGGCAGAAACATGGCTAGAAGAGCACTTATTGGCCTGGGCCAGGGAGGGTTGAGGGCGGCAACGTGATGGGAACATGGTCATGTTTCATAGGGTCACACAGATTTAGAATTTGGGGGCACCTTAGTGAGCAGGTCCAACCCCTTTTTACAGATGTGTATGTTGAGTTCCAGGGAGATGAAGCGACTTGGGTAAAATCATAAAAGAAGGCAGTAAGTAACAGAGCTGGGGTTCACACTGTAGCCTCTCACTTCAAATCTGGTGCTCTGCTATACTAGGCTACTTGTTCTTGTGTAGAAGGACTTACATATGCCGATGAGCTCCTTGTCTACTTGACAAATACAGAGATATTTTGTGCCTTCTAAGTGTGTGTCATTTAAACTGAGTCAGTGTAACAGTTATCCAGGGGTTAAATGATGGCTGGAATGAAGTATGGCACTTCTATATTTCCTGTACAAAAAAGAGACGAGGTGGTGTGAGTTTCTATACCAACAGTTACCCCAAACAAATGAATCACATATCTGGACTAAAAAAATATTCATTGGATCTCTTTTCATAATTCTCTACTAGACCAACCAAATCCAGTGTTGGCACTACCTTTGAAAAATGTACTAGGAAATTCTTTTGAGATTTGAGTCATATTCTTTCTTCAGATCCCTGTCCAGACACCTTTTCTTTAGGGGGTTATTTAAAACTCCAAAAGAATGGTGGTGAAGTTAGGGTCTGTCTCCCACGTCAGAAAAACAATTATGCCAACAGTTCTTTTGGAAAGGAGCTCCCATGTATACTTATCAAACTCACCCTGACCCTATTGAAAATTCAGAAAAATAACTAATTTGCAAAAAAAATAATAATAATAATAATCTAACCAGGGTGGCTAGGTGGCTCTCGGTGAGCAGAGCGCCAGTCAAGTCAAGAGGACCTGAGTTCAATTGTGGCCTCAGACACTTTGCACTTAGTAGCCATGGGCAAGTCATTTAACCCCAATTGCTCTCCTTCCCCCCTCCAAAAAAGAAAAAATAATCTAGCCCCAAAGGGGTTAAGTGTATATTTAACTCCCTTCGCTGTATATCACTTAAAGGTAAGTTTGGTAACTAGTTAGGAGTATATGTGATTACAGTTCATGAGCATGAACAAAATAAACCTGAAAACTGGGGTGATGAAATCAAGCTTCATTGTGAAGGAAAGAACTAGAATCAGAAAGTGGGTGGGAAGTGAAAAGCACCCTAATTTTCCATGAGGTTGCATTGCTCCTTTAAGTCAGCTTTCAACTAATTTTGTAATTATTTTTTTGGAATAAAGTTTTGAGTATGAAGCTGATAGTTTGATCTCTTGAGACCTGTGTGCAATTAAAGCAAATTAGTTGGTACAATTAAAAATCCTTGTTCATTAGGCTAAACAACAGCTACTCAGTATATGACTATGGGCATCACTTAACCTCTTTAAGCCTCAGTTTCCTCTTTTATAAAATGAGAATGGAAAAAATGGAATCTTCTTAGGCCCCTTCCAGTTCTGACAAGTCTGTGAATCTGTGAATTGTTTGTGCAGTAAACAGATGAGTCTGATATCTCTTGCATGTGAATTGTCTGCTGCTTTATTGCATTGAGGTTCGTGATGAAGATTGTTTCTTAAACAATGCTTGTTTCTAATTTTTAGATGAATACTTTCTCCTATAATTAATATGCAGTGCAGTGTGCTGATATTATAAGCATTTTTGTATAAATGGACTTAGTTTTCACAGAAGGGAAGAATTTGAGAGTTGCAGTGTCCCTCAGGAACCATCTAGTATCCATTTCTCGAAGCAGCTCACCTTTGTGGGAGACAGGTAACATGGTAATGCTGACAAGACCGGTTAATGCTAGTAAGTGATTGATATTTCAGAGATTGTTTTTAGCTTCATGGCTTCCAAAATGTAAAAATGGCCTTTTTGTAATCTCTGCTGTAAGATACTGTTAACACTGTACTTAATTTCGTTACTATCCTTTTCTAATGGTAGTTGAGGTCTCTTCCCTGATGTGCTTTTGTTTGTTTTGTTTGATGAAATGCCAGATTCTAGAAGAGTTGTTAGGAAGGCTGCATGGTTTTGATCACAATTTAGTGTCAAGACTATCTGCTAGTTGTGGTCACTTCCTTTCTTTTGTCAGCATGCCTGAATGGGATGGATAGAAGGGTTAGTCAAAGGGCACAAGTTGAAGATTAGATTCCGTAGTTCCCGTTCCACTTAAAGATGAGGGGGAAAAGTCTGAGTTTCCTGGGTCAGACCTCCCTCCATTCTGGTATCAGAAATTCTAGTCCACAAGATTTTTCAGGTTCCATTCATTTTGAGTTCACCAAAGCAGATTGCTACACACGTGTGAGTCAGAGGGAACTCTACCAGGAAGGAATACATAAGTTTGAAAGTAATTTATTTCCACTAAGCAGAACCAGGAAAACAATTACACAGTGACTAGGACAATGTAAATGGAAAGAACAGAGGAACAACAACAACAAAAACATGAAACAGTGCAATGTAATTATAATGACCAAACTTGGCCCTTGCATAAGAAAATATACTGCCCCCGCCCAGACCCACATTCCTCCTTCTCCCCAACCCACCCCAAGAAACTCCGAGGCTAACAGTGCTTGCTGCAGTCTTCTCGGTTCCGTTCACGCTCAGCGGCTGCTTCTTGCTTAAACAAGGTTACAGAAGACTCCGACAAGATGCCGTCTCAAATGGAACATGCCATGGAAACTATGATGTTTACATTTCACAAGTTTGCTGGAGACAAAGTCTACTTAACGAAAGAAGATCTAAGAGTTCTCATGGAAAAAGAGTTCCCTGGATTCTTGGAAAACCAGAAAGACCCTTTAGCTGTAGACAAGATTATGAAAGACCTGGACCAGTGCCGAGATGGCAAAGTGGGTTTCCAGAGTTTCTTTTCACTAATTGCTGGGCTGACCATCGCATGCAATGACTATTTTGTTGTACACATGAAGCAGAAGGGGAAGAAATGAACCCAAGCAAAGGAACTCCTCCCAATCCTGATCCATTGCAGTATCCCGAGTTGTCACTTTCGAGATATTCCCATATAGCTAACCCTAGGATGAAACAATTGCATGAGCAGACCCAGGCCCTTAGAATGTATAAATGAACTCCAGGCTTACAATTTGACAGCTAGGGAAAGAAAATACAAATATATGTCAGATAAGCTTTTGTTTTTTTTTTATATTATATACACCCTCTACCCCACAATAAAAAGAAAAAAACATCCTTTTTTAATGTCTAAAAAAAAAAAGAAAGAAAATATACTTCCCTCTTCTTTACAGAGATACGGGGATTATGGGTATAGAACATACAGGTCAGAATATTGTCAAACTCAATTGATATGTTGGTTAACCCTAACCCTAAATACCGAAGTGCTTTAATTTTTCTCTTTTATTTGTACCCTTTATTGATAGCCATAGCTTTTTGGATTGGAGAGGGGAGAAAATATACTAGGAAATTAAAATCAAGTCAGCAATCATTTACAAAGTGGTTATGTGCTGGGCACTGTGCTAAGCATGAGGGATACAAAGAAAGGGGTCCCTGCCCTTAAGGAATTTATATTCTAATGAAGGAGGCAACAAATAACTGGGTACAAAAAAGATAAAACACACACACTATAAGTTGGAGGTAGTCTCAGAAGAAAGATACTAAAATTAAATGGCACTGGGAAAGGCTTTTTGCAGAATATGAAACTTTAACTTAGTGTAATGGAAATGGGAATTTGAGGATCTTCCCTGCCCCTAAGTAAGCCTAAGGGAATTTGAAGCCCTTCCTTGCTTTGAAAATGTACCCTGCCCTCTAATAGGCAGAATGTAATCATGTGGAGCTTGTGATGGGAGGAGTTTGCTGAAGGTGGAGCAGAGCCCACTGGAAGCTAGGAATCAGAGCAGCTAGAGCCTGGAGGAAGGAGAGGATGGTTTGTGGGAAGGCTAAAGGGTGCTGTGACTGTGCTATTGTGGTTTATTAACTTCTTTGCTGCTATGATGGAATCGGCCTACAGCTTTTGGGATTCGATTTTCTGGTATCTGAATAAATGTTTTGCTTCTGTCTTCTATATGGAGAGTCTTAAATTTTGTGATTGAGCACTATGCTAATATATTTATAGTGACTGGTGGCACTGTGAATGTTGCATTGGTGCTACATTGAGACATGAAGAAAGCCTGGAGGTAGGAGAAAGGAGAACATTCCAGGTATGGGAGATAGCTTATAAAAATACACAGGGTGAGAATTGGATTGTTGTATTGGAAGAATGGTAAGGAGGTCAGTGTTGCTGATCAAAGAGTAAATGGAGGGGAATAAAGTGTAAGAAGACTGGAAAAGTAGGAAGGGCCAGATTGTAAAGGAATTTAAAAACCAGAAGATTTTAGATTTGATCCTGGATGGAATAAAGAGCCACTGGAGTTTATGGTGGTGACAGGGTCAGACCTGTACTTTAAAATCACTTTGGCAGTAGAGTTAAGAGTGACTGAAGTAGTGAGAGACTTGCAATTGGGAGACCAACCTGAAAGATATTGAAATATACTTCCCTCTTCTTTAGAGAGATACTATATATCTTTACAGAGATAATATATATCTGACATTTGTCAGATTGGCTAACAGGACAAAACAGGAAAATTATAAATGCTGGAGAAGATGTTTGAAAATTGGAACACTAAGTATTGTTGGTGGAGTTGTGAACTGATCCAGCCATTCTGGGGAGCAATTTGGAACTATGCCCAAAGGGCTATAAAAATGTACATACCCTTTGATCCAGCAATACCACTTATGGGGCTATATCCTAAAGACATACAAGTGGGAGGAGGACACATATGTACAAAAATATTTATAGCAGCTCTTTTTATGGTGGCAAAGAATTGGAAATCAACGGGATGCCCATCAATTGGGGAATGACTAAACAAGTTGTGGCATATGAATGTAATGCAATATGATTGTGCTATAAGAAATGAATGTAGTGGAATACTATTGTGCTAATAAGAAATGAGGAACAGAAGGACTTCATAATAACCTGGAAAGACTTTTATGAGCTGATGCTGAGTGAAGAGAGCAGAACCAGGAGAACATTGTACACAACTATAGAAACATTGTATCTGTGATGACTGACTTTGATAGACTACCTCCTCAGCAATGCAAGGTTCTAAGACAACTACAAAAGACTCCTGGTGAAAAGGGTTATCCATATCCAGAGAAAGAATTATGGAGTCTGAATTCGGATTGAAGCAAACTGTTTGCTCTCTCTCTTCTTTTGTTTTGTTTTCTTCTTTCTTGTGGTTCATTCCATTGGTTATATAATATTCTTCTTTACAACTTGAATATTGTGAAAATGTATTTAAAGTATATGTAGAATCTATATCTGATTGCATGCCATCTTGAGGGGGTAAGAGGGAGGAAATTTGGAACTCAAAAACTTGTGGAACTTTAAAAAGAAAGAAAAAAAGTCAGAGTGAGATAATGAAGTTCTGTAGTACCAAGGTATTGGCTTTATAGAGGGGAAGGGGTAGCTTGTATAAAAGAGATGTTGTGAAGGTAGAATCTGATAGTCAAAAATAAAAGATTTTGACCAAAAAGTTTTTTTTATTAAAACTTGAGAGAACTTAAACTTTTTTTTAATTGATATCCCTAGTGTCTGGAACATAATAGACCAGTAATAAATGCTTGTTGATTTATTGCTCTCTTTTGTTTTAAACCTCACTTTCATTTCTACTACATCCATTTCCCCTGGTGTACCCTGTGAGCCATCTCTTTAAAAAAATTTTTTAAAGAAAGAGAAAGCAGTTCAGTAGAACCAACCAACTCTTGTCTGGCAGTGTGTGAAATATTCCACAGAGAGGACTTATTTCAAAAAAAGCAGATTTTTCGTTTTCTTTTTCAGTAAGTTACAAAATAAGTAGTTAATTTCCTTTTTGTTCTCATTTTAACTTCATTTTTATGACTCACTAAAATAAAAAAAAAGCTCTGGACTAGAATTTAGATGAGTAATTTCATTATGGCTCTATTATTAAATCTCTGTGTAAAGTAAATATCTCTGGACCTTTGACTTTTTTTTCTTTAGCAGGAATGATCCATCCCAGAGGATGAGAAAATAAACTCCTTTTTTTTAAGTGACATTAATATAAATTGAAGGCTAGCATATTTGAAAACAATTTCCTCTTTAGGTGGTTGTATTTTAATATATTTAATTCTAGTTAAGTTGAACTAACTATAGTTATGTTTGTATCTTGACAGGTGCTGTTAGCAGCAGCCGTTTGCACAAAAGCAGGGAAAGCTATAGTCTCTCGACAGTTTGTGGAAATGACCCGGACTCGAATTGAAGGATTGCTAGCTGCTTTCCCCAAGCTTATGAACACTGGAAAGCAACACACATTTGTTGAGACAGAGAGTGTAAGATACGTTTATCAACCTATGGAGAAGCTGTACATGGTTCTGATCACCACCAAAAATAGTAACATCCTGGAGGACCTGGAGACCCTACGACTCTTCTCTAGAGTGGTAAAATTCCTTCTGTAGTTTCAGATTTAGTTTTTTACATCTCTTTCTCTTTGTGAGAGCTCATGCTACCTAAAAAGAATCTGAGAAGAAACAATATAACAAGCCTTTATTTGAACAGAATGATATTTAAAACAGACTTGGCCAGTATGCTGATATCTCTCAGATATTGTTCAGAATGGAGAAATTTATTCTTGTCTTAGAGAGAACTTGTATGAACTCATTCCTAAAGTAAAAACACAGCTGTAAAAAATATTTGCTGATTATGTCTTTGCAATATGTGGTTCTGTAGAATTTTTAATAGAACTTTATCCTCTGCCAGGAAAATTTATGTAATCAGAAATTCCAAGAAATGCTTTTAAACAAAACTTAGTAAGGATTATATAGAGATCATATTTTCATTTCATGGTTGTGTTACCAAATTGAAATTCATATACATAAAGTTTGAATAAATGACTTAACTAGCTATTTTGTGTATCTGACAGTTATTTAGTGGCGTGTCTTTAGATAATAAGTTCTAAAACTTAGTTTGTTGTTGTTTTACTTATGCAACAGCCACAAGAGATGCCTTGTGACAATAAGAATTAACTTCTCAGAAGGAAAAACTAGCTAAAGAGATGAGAAGGGTTCAGTTTGGGGACATTCTCAGGCCTAGTAGAGTTGGCTGTGTTTCTGAGAATGACTTGGGAAGATAGCTGCTGATTAAGTTCTAAATATCTTCTTCCTTTATCACTACCATCAATGACCAGATCCCTGAATATTGCCGAGCCTTAGAAGAAAATGAGATATCTGAGCACTGCTTTGACCTGATTTTTGCCTTTGATGAGATTGTTGCCCTGGGTTACCGAGAGAATGTTAACCTGGCACAAATTCGGACTTTCACAGAAATGGATTCTCACGAGGAGAAGGTGTTCCGAGCAGTTCGAGAGGTAAGTTGGTGCTTTGAGACTTTGTCAATCTGAAGTGTTTGATGTCTTCTAGACTTTTCCAGTGATTGTTCTGGTTTTCCCTTTCCCTTTGTACCATTGGTTGCCTTTGTATACTGTTCTCTTAGTGCTGGATCTTTATGTTCCTATTTCTTTCAGACTCAGGAGCGTGAGGCCAAGGCTGAGATGAGGCGTAAAGCAAAGGAGTTACAGCAGGCCCGAAGAGATGCAGAGAGACAGGGCAAAAAAGCACCCGGCTTTGGAGGATTTGGAAGCTCAGCAGTTTCTGGTGGCAGCACGGCTGCCATGATCACAGAGACTATCATTGAAACGGAAAAAACAAAAGTGGCACCTGCACCAGCCAGGTATAAGTCTGGTGTGGGACCAGCAGCCCTAGAAAACCAAATGAAGACTCTATGCATATATTTTTTTATGCTTGTACCTGGCACCTAGACAAGCTAATGATAAAGAATGAAATGATAGAATAATATGAAGTATAAAGCTTGACCACATAATATGGGGGTGAGGGAGAAATATTATTGTTTCTCCTTTTGTGTAAGTGTTCCTTTGATAAGTTAATATCCATCTATCTTCATTTCCGAAACAGTTGCTTTGGGGATATGTTTAACTATTGATGCTCCCTGTGGGCAACTGTATAGAAATTTTATCATCAGTGCACATATAGCTATCTCCTTGGGCCCTTGGGTTCTAGAAACATATTATTCATAATAACTTTGATAATTGGTTTCATTAAGAATATTCTGTAAAGTTAAGAATGTCTATTTAGATAATAAAATGAATAAGTAATAAATATATACGTAACACTTTAAAGTTTGGAAAACCCTTTTTCATATGAGCCTCACAACAATCCAATTGAGGGATAATACTACATATACTGTTCCTGTTTTGCATATTTGAAAATTGAGGCTCAGTAGAAGTCCAGTGGTCATAGTCACATAGATAGTAAAGGTCAGAATTAAGATTTAAATCTATCCTTTTTAACTGAATCCAGTACATTAGCCACTATACCATAAAACTTAGGTATCTCTCAAGGCTAATCTTCAAGTCTTGAGCACTCACCCTAACAAGGGTTTCTGAGGAAATTCAGGATAATTAATGATCCAGTAGCAAGGAAGCAGTGTGCTGTAGTGGGAAATATTAAGTAACGGAAAAAGAGAAGCATTTATATAGAGCCTACCATGTGCCAGGCACTGTGCTAAGCACTTTATAAATCTCATTTGATCTTCACAGTATCCCTACAAAGTAAATCCATTTTATACTTGAGGAAACTGAGGCATACACAGGTTAAATGACTTGCCCAGCATCACACAACTAATCAGTATCTGAAACCAAATTTGAACTCAGATCTTCTTGACGCCAGGTCCAGTGCTCAATGCACTGAACCACCAGCTACCTCTAAAGTATTTAATTAACAGTCCTGTATTCTAATCCTCAGTTGGGCTGCTAGTTCACTATTTGATCTAGCCTCTCTCGGCCTCAGTTTCTTTTTCTGTAAAGATTGGACAAGATCACAAAGGTCCTATTTTATCAGTCTGTGTAGTGAATTTTTTTCTAAGGCAGCTAATATCTCACCATTCATCCTTTTTAGGCCTTCAGGTCCAAGCAAGGCTTTGAAACTTGGAGCCAAAGGGAAAGAAGTAGACAATTTTGTGGACAAACTGAAATCTGAAGGTGAAACGATTATGTCCTCCAATGCAGGCAAACGTACCTCTGAAGCAGCCAAAGTGCTCACTCCACCTATTAACATGGAAAGGTAGGAATTTACCTCTGTATTATGAGCATACCAGGTAACTAATGTAACTCTCTTTAAGCATTTGTATATTTCTTTTGCCTGTTCTAAAATTATTTTATACAAAAGAGTTATTTAAAGTAGATGCTAAATTTTAATATACGGAAAACCATGTTGAAGCATCTTGGGGAAGAATACTTCTGCCTATCATGTTTCTTCCCATGAATATCCCCATCCTAGTGATTTTGAACCCCCCAGTGCCAATGTCCAAACCCCTTTCTCTATCCCTCCTGCCTGCTCCCTTGTTGTCGTTCTCCTCAACTCAGCCACCCCAATGTTTCATTCTAAAGTTACTCACCCCTTCCACTGTTCTCTGGAATGCTTGCTTCATAGGTAATAAATCTACCTTCGTCTTAAAGCTTTTCTTTCCTGCTCCTTCTATTGTCTGACTTTCACTGAGACCTGGTTCCTTCCTATTGATATAACCTATTTGACTACCCTTTCCAACACGAGTTGTACTTTCACTCATTTCTGGTTCTCTGATTGAGATTAGGGAGTTAGATTACTTCTTCATCCCCTTTGTCCCTTTTGCCACTTTCAGGCTCACATTCTACCACCATTACTTAGTATTTTCTTCTCCTTTGAGGGTCATTCAATATTTGTCTACCAGGAAGTTAAAATTCTAGTAGCCATTAGTTTGTTGACATCTAGAACACTCCCCTTATTTCCTCATTGAGTTCACTGCCTGGCTTATCATGTTTGTGGCCTCCCCAACATCTGCCTCAATATTAGAGGACGTCAGCATATGTATTACTACTTTCTCAAGCACCCTAACTTTCTAGTTCCTCAACTTATTCATTTCACATGACCTACTCCTCTACTTTATTTTAGCTCAGTTATACATAGAGATAATCTAACCATCACCCATAGATTTTCTGTTTCTATGTCCATGAAATCTGAAATTCATGATCTTATAATAATCTGTCATTCCACTTCTCCCTTAGCTTTGTAAACCCTAATCTTGTTCTTTGTCTTTATTGTGACCTCACTTCTTTCCTTTGTCATCACCTATATATTGGCTATGTTCCCTTTTCCTATTTTGGCCCTTTGGTGAACTAGTTCAGTTTACTCTGCCCTCTTGAGTCCTTTGCCTTTTTTATCCTATTGTCTGATCCTGCCCTACTGAGCCTTAGCCTTGGATTTCTCCCACCTTCTGCTCTCTATCCTCTATTCATGTACTGAACCAAAAAAACACAAAACAGTTTTGACTGGATCCACTGCAAATTTATATTACATCATCTCAACTAGGCCCTTACTGTGGCTAGGCAGTTCTTTTATACCTCTCTAATTGATTGACTATCCCACTCACCACATTAGCTATCTTGTCACATAAAGAAGTGAAACTTCTCTTTGCCAACGCAAACCCCTCTACATGCACAAGTAGTCCCATTCCATCCAGTCTTTTCCAACATTTCTCACTCGTTTTTAGTCTTTCCCTGTATACTTGCTGTCTGCAGATATGCCTATGCTTCTCCCATCTTCAAAACCCTCCTTTAATCTATATCTGCTATCATCCCATAGTTTCCCTCTCTTTTATGAGCAAACTCTTGAGAAAGTTGTCTACAGTTGATGACTCCACTTCCTTTCCTCTCACTCTCTTCTTAACTTTCTGTAGTCTGGCTTCCTCATCATTCAGCTAAAACCTGCTCTTTCCAAGTTACTAATGACCTCTTAATTGCCAAATCTAATGACCTTTCCTCAGTCCTCATCCTTCTTGACCTCTCTTTATAACCCTCTTCTTGATATTATCTTCTCTCCAGGTTTTATGACAATGCTTTCTCCTGATTCTCCTACCTATCTGACTGTTCCTTCTCCGTCTCCATTGCTGGATCTTTATCTAGGTCATGCTTGTTCACTTTGGCTATTCCCCAAGGTTTTGTTCTGGACCTTCTTCTCTTCTTCTGTGCCTTTCACATGGTGATCTCATTGGCTTCCATAGATTTAATTATTTCTGTGTTGATGGTTTTTCTGTTCCTATCCTGTCTCCTGATCTGTCATTTCATATCTCCAGCTGCCTATTATATATCTCAAACTTGATGTCCCTTAGACATCTCAAAATCAGTTATGTCCAAAACTAAAATTATCTTTCCTCCCAAACTCTTCACTTATCCTATTACTCTCAAGAGAGCCACCATCCTTCCAGTTACTCAGGCTTTCAAAGTAGTTGTTATTCTTGACTCCTCAGTATCTCTTATTCCCTATATCCAATCTGTTGCCAAGGCCTATTGATTTCACCTTTGCATCTCTCAGATATTTGCTTTTCTCTTCTTTGACACTACCACCCCCTGGTACAAACCCTCATCACTTTACACCTAGACTATTGTGTTAGCTTTCTATTTGATCTCTCTGCCTCAGGTCTCTCCATACTCCATTCCATCCTCCACTCGGCTGTCATTTATCGTCCTAAAGTACAGGTCTGACCATAGCACTCCCCCAACCAGGATCAATTATAAAATCATTTGCTTGGCATTCATAGCCCTTCGTGATCTGGCCTCCTCCTACCTTTTCCAGCTTTCTTCATCTCGAGGTATTCTGCCATCCAGTGACACTGGCCTTCTTGCTGTCCCTCCTACAGGATGTTTCATCTTCTGAGCACATTTTTGCCTGGTATTCCCCATGCTTGGGTTTCTCTCTCTCCTCCTGTCTGCCTCCAGGCTTCCCTGGCTTCCTTCTATCCCAGCTAAAATTGCGCTTTCTTACAGGAAGCCTTTCCTGGTCCCCCTTAATGTTAATGCCTTCCCTCTGTTGTTTATCTTTGTGAATCTTATTTGTATATAGTTGTTTATGTGTTGTCTTAGTAGACTTTGAGCTCTGAGAGCAGGGGCTGTTTTTTGGTTGTTTTTAGTTAGTTTTCCTTTGTGTCCTTATCACTTAGCTCCATACCTTGCACATTTGTAGGAGCTTAATATGTACTTGTTGACTCACAGACTGCCTTTTCTCAACTCTTTACTTCCTAAATTGATCTCAAATACTTATTTCCTTAGCAAATGTGGGGAGTGTCTAGTGTGCTATCTCACAGGGGGTCCTGATCAGGTGAGCTAGATCTGTAAATGTGTATTGGTATTGTCTTTCCCACTCTCCTAAATTGAACTGGAAAAAACTCAATATTCCATCCAAGGTTTATAAACATTATATAACATATGAATATGTATTCTTCCCTTCTAAATATTTACCCCCTGAGGAAGTGTTCCAATTAGTCTGATCCCAGCTCTGGACATTAATATTGGTTGGAAAAAACTTATAAATAAGTAGCAGTTATGAAGCAAGTCTACATATTCACAGCTCAGATTTCTTGTGTTGAAGCCCAGAGCCTTCTACTGTTGCTGGTGGTTTTGAGGTCAAGTGAAAGATGAGTCTGGAAGAAGAGTTCTATTAGGTTTGTATAAAGGAGGCATTCGCTCCCTTTCAGTTCTGTGTGAGTAAAACAGTGTTGCATCATTTTGTGAGAAATGGCAGATTGACTGACCTACTGTAGGTCTCCTGAAGCAGAAATGTCTCTGAGATATACCTAGTAGAGTGCTAAGGCTTAGGAGTTAAAACAAAGTTAGTAGGTGACAGTTTGGACTTAGAGAGATAATTGGAGCTCTAACCTACCCATTAAAAAATAAACACCAACTATAAAATGTACTGTACTAGGCACTGAGAATATAAAGAGATATGTGTCTATGTAAATGTACATAGTGGGTATATTTATGATACCATTCTTTCAAAGAGCTTGCAGGCTTATAGGAAGGAAAGACATGTACACAAATGACTGTGATAAATGGAGTTAAATCAATGCAAAGGAGAGGTTCAGGCAAAGTACTATAAAATATTTGAGGAGAAAAAGATCATTTTTGCCCAAGGGTTGTACTTCATGGAAGACTGGGTACCTAAGTTGTTCTTTAATAGAAGGGAGGGCTTTAAATAGATGGAGTTTGTGGGTAGGGAGAGCCAGTTTGAGGTTTCAGGGACAATATAAGCTAAAGGGATAGAGATAAGACCGGACAGAATGGAAATAGGGGTTGATGATTAGTCTAGTTGGGCTTGAACACAGAGTAGGGAAAAGAGAATAATATGAGATAAGGTAGGAAAGATGGATTGGAGCCAGCTTGTAAAGGGCTTTGAATGCCAGGTTATATTAGTAGTTTATTATTCATTAGGCAATGGGAAGCACTGGAGAGTTTTTTTTAGCAAAAGTATAATATCAGATTGGTGTGCTCTGGCACCTTTGTGAAGATGGTTTGGAGACAGAGGAATAGATTAGAATCAGTAATTTGTTAGGCTATCTGGAAAAGACTTTGGCACTCAGTGGTTATGCAGAAAACACTAGCTGAGCTCCTGTGAATATAAAGTTCTACCTTGCACTATTCATAGGAGTTGGTCCTGGTACCTTAGAATTTGTTTTTACACAAGGACAAGGAAAATCACATTGGAGTCAAATTCTTAAATCTTCCTTATTTCCTCATTCCTCATTCCAGGATGTTTTGTAGCCTTATAAGTCAACTGAGGTCAGAGTAAGAATAAAAACAGGGGCAGCTAGGTGGCGCAATGAATAGAGCACCGGCCCTCGAGTCAGAAGGACCTGAGTTCGGAGCCGGGCTCAGACACTTAATCCGCACAAACAAAAACCTAGCCGTGTAACCTTGGGCAAGTTACTTAACCCCAGTTGCCCTAAAGGGGCGGCTAGGTGGCGCAGTGAGTAAGAGCGCCGGCCTCGGAGTTGGGATGACCCGAGATCAGATCCGGCCTCAGAAAATGAGCACCCACGCATAAATAATGACTAGCCGTGTAACCTTGAGCAAGTTACTTAACCCCAATTGCTTTGGAAAAAAAAAAGAATAAAAACAGCCCTCACATAATGCTGGCCAGAGTATCTTTAAAAATGTGTTGTCAGTGGTGAGCTTAACATTGAACAATACCTCACTTCCCTTTCTCAACCTGAGTAAGTGACTTTCTTACACCTCTAGTGTGCATATGAAGATTGAAGAAAAGATTACATTGACTTGCGGGCGAGATGGAGGCCTGCAGAACATGGAGCTACATGGCATGATCATGCTAAGGATCTCAGATGACAGATTTGGTCGAATTCGTCTACACGTGGAAAATGAAGATAAGAAGGGGGTACAACTACAAGTAAGTAGAGGCAGAGGCCTGGAAAACCTTGAAGGCCTTCATCAAACTAGAATAGCTATTAAGGACTAGGCATTAAGGAGACTGAAATCTATTGTATGGTTGCAAAATATGGCAACTCAAGCTATAGCAGAGATATTGTTATCTTTTGACATAGTTCAGAAAGAGCAAGATTATTCAGATTATTGAGTGATGATATGAGCCGAATTTGTTATATTTCATGGTTTCATAGTAGTAATTTCCATTCCCCTCAGCACTCTCTCCCTTTAAAAAAAAACAAAACACACAAAAATACTTTGTGAGTCTCCGGATTTCCTACTGCCTATCACAAGTGAAAAATCTCTTTCTTAAAGATGGCATTATTAATAAGTGTGTATGTGTATCTGTGTGTGTATGTGTAGGGATTCGAGGCTTTTGGAAGTAACAGCTACTTCTTAAAGACAAGCTTCCCTGGGTCCAAAAGTGTATATAAGTACCAAAATGAGATGACATCAAGTCTTTGAACAGCTTGATATTTCTATGCACCCTCACTCCCTTCTAGTCACAGCTGTAACCTTGCAGAACCACAAGGCTTTTTGGTGATTTAAAATTTAAGTATCCTGTAGTTTGTGAGATAAATCCCTTCCTAGGAGTTGTCACTAGTTCTTTTTTTAGGTATTTCTCTTCTGTCAGTTAAAGCTTTGGACCACATAAGACCAGAAGGAAACAATTTGCATATTGTCTTATCTGAATTTAAGTTAATGCTCTTCTTTCTCCTCTCTGTCATACCAGACCCATCCAAATGTGGACAAAAAACTCTTTACTGCAGAATCTCTAATTGGCTTGAAGAACCCTGAGAAGTCATTCCCAGTCAACAGTGATGTTGGAGTGCTGAAGTGGAGACTACAGACCACAGAGGAATCCTTCATTCCATTAACAAGTGAGTGTCTTTGGTCTGTGCCATTGAGCTAGACTCTGTATTTTGAGAGGACTGGTAGTGGTGCTGGCCCAAATAAAGCTTATCTCTGTGGCATTTTTTAGTAGCTTCAGTTTGAAGTGGCTGTTTCTAGTATCGTTACTTTACAGTGGGTGTTTGAGGGTAGTAGCAGTCAGTTACCTCTGATTTGCTGTGCTATCATCTTGAAGCATATTGTAAACAGAAAGATCATTAATTTGGAATCAAGAGAAGTGAATTTAAGGGCCAGCTCTGCTGATTATTAGCCAAGTGGCTTTAGGGAAGTCACTACCTCTGTGAGCTTCTGTTTCTAAAATGAGGGGGTTGGACTTGGTGATTTCTGAGGTCCCATACACCTCTGACATTTTGTGATTCTTTTAATACCTCAGTGTTTCTACCTTTGTTTTTGTGCCCTTAGTTAACTGCTGGCCCTCTGAGAGTGGAAACGGCTGTGATGTCAACATAGAATATGAGCTGCAGGAAGAGAACTTAGAACTGAATGATGTAGTCATCACCATCCCACTCCCGTAAGTAGAATCACTTTCCTTAAGCTTAGCTGATAAATCAAAGCTTTGATAATACCTCTGGGATCTTACTTGATCTTGTCCAGGAACCTTGGAAGGTTGGTCTTTTTAAGGGATGGGCTAGTTAATACACAGCAGTCATGTTCAGGAAATCCCTATTGAATAGTATATTTGTCTATATTCCCAGGGTAATCTCCTTGAAGCTTTCTACCATGAGGTTACATTCTAGCTAGGTGGCACAGTGTTTGAGTGTTGGGTGTAGAGTCAAGAAGACTTGTTAAAATTCAGCCTTGGAGACTTACTGGCTCTGGGACCTTGGGAAAGTCATTTAACTTTTAGTCTGTTTCAGTTTCCTCAACTGTAAAATAGGGATCATATTAGCACCTACCTCCCAAGGTTATTGTGAGGATTAAATGAAGCAGGGCTGTTCACAGTGTCAGGTACAAAGTAGGTACTTAATAAATGCTTGCTCCCTTTCTACCTACATTATCTTTACTTGATGTAGAGATTTTTCCTTATCTACCAAATTTGTGGCTGTGTTCTGAGAAACAGTAGAGTTCTTTCTGACATTACTCACTGTAGTATGGGTCTGTGTTCATTGAGAAGGAGAAAATATTAATTTAATTTGTAATTTTACATCAAATTCCTGCATGGAAATTATTTCAGGTTTTTACATAGTATACCCGTCCTTATTAATCTTGCTCTTTAAATCTGTATTCAAAAAGTATACACTTAACACTTCCCCCAAGCTCATCACCAGAGTCCCTTAAAATGAGTAATCACCTTATTATCCACAGCCTATTTACTGTTTGCTTTGGAACAATAGATGGCTGCCTTGTGCTGTTATAGAGCTTGGACTTGGGTGACAGGTGTGGGTTTTTGTTTGTCAAGATTTATTTTGCTGGGCTATTTTTAGGATGCCACAATTTTTAAGCTTTACCATCTACCCTGTAATTGTGGTTTTAGTGGTTTCCTGTGTCTTTGCTCAGTTTTGCAATATTCTTCACAAGAGACCCTTTATACCCTGTCCTCTACCATTGCTGATGTCAGAAGTAGCCAAAATCAGATTTGGGGGTGTAGAGAAGGGCACTAAATAGAATTAGGACCATGAAATAGACAGAGAAGAGTCTTTAGTCTTTTATATCATTTTTATAGAATTTTCTTTGTCCCTTTTATTTATCCCCAACACAAGTGTAAATGTTACTTGGTGAATTAACAGACGGTAAATTTAGAATGTGTGGGAGTGGACGAGTTGCTTGTCAGCTTCACGAGTAGTGAAAAATATACCCTAACTGGCCCTGGTAGTAGTTCTCTTATAAACTAATGGTCACTAGAGATCTTTCTTTCCCTCACCACGATTCATTTTTTCACTTAGACACTTTGCCCAAGAGTTCTTTCATTGTCAAATTAAATGCTGACCTACCAGATTGAAGTCCAGTTCCTAATCTCAGGTTTATAAATATATGGGGGGGAAGGGGTGTGTGTAGGGGAGGCTAGGTGGCACAGTGAATAGAGCACTGGCCCTGGAGTCAGGAGGACCTGAGTCTAATCCAGCCTCAGACACTTAACACAAAACTAGCCGTGTAACCTTGGGCAATTAACTCCAATTGCCCTGCCTTCTCCTCCCCCCCCCCCCAAAAAAAAGGCAAAATAAATAAATATAGCCAGGGACTTATGGTCCATAAGACCCAAATTCAACTACCTCTGCTCTAAATAATTAAAGGTTGGGATCCAAAAAGTTTTCCAATGTTGCTATTTCCCAGTGATACCTAAAAGAATATCTGTACCAGTATTAAAATTTCTTCTTAATTCCATAAGGATTAAATCAGGGATACAAGGTTTGCAGAAGGAATGTGTCTTGATTCAAAGAGAATATATTTTTTGTGACCTGAGTGAGAGATAGGAGCAACCCACAGACATTCATGCTAAATGCTTACTTGTTTGCAGTAAAGTAGAAGTATCCCCAGGTGAGGGTGCCTGGCCTCTGGTCCCTGTTCTCATCTGGAACCTTGTTTCTCAAGGGCTATGTAAAAAATTACATTTGATCCAGTTTGGAGCTAGTCATCCTTAATGAGTTCCTTTTGTCTTTGGCCAACTGAGCTGATTTTGTATGTGTGTTGCCTGTGACAGGTCTGGAGTTGGTGCCCCTGTAATTGGTGAGATCGATGGTGAATATCGCCATGACAGTCGACGAAACACCTTGGAGTGGTGCCTGCCAGTGATTGATGCCAAAAACAAGAGTGGAAGCCTAGAATTCAGCATTGCTGGGCAGCCTAATGACTTCTTTCCTGTGCAAGTCTCCTTCATCTCCAAAAAGAACTATTGCAACATACAGGTAGGTACCCATGCCTAGGGGAGATGTACAGCTCAAGCAATGGGGTAGATGGCAGCTGGTAAGTGCCATGGTTTCAGGATCAGGGCAGGAGTCTCAGAAGTGCTGGTAATATCAATAATCTCCTCCACCACTGACTCACTTTGTGACCTTAGGCAAGTCCTCCACCCTCTCTTTTCTTTCCCCTTCCCCCATTACTGACTGAGTTGAGGATAAGTTAAATGATCCGTGTGAGATGTGTGGCAATTATAGAAAAGACAGTTATCTAAGTGTGGCTAATTTACTTTGTGATTACTGGCTTGGTTGCCTCCTGCCACTCAACACACACATTTATACTTTTGTGTTATTTTGCCATGACTTGATGCTCAAGGAATGCAAATTAATTTTAATGAATTTTTTCATTTTAGCTTAAATAGAACATAATTTGGAAAAGAGTTGTGTAAATGCCTATAACCAGGAGAAATGATCTCTAGGTTATCTGCTCCTCTGCTTCCCATCAGTTAATATAGGGATCAACTCTTAACATTAGTCAGTATTTCACTCCCATACCTCTGCTTCCCTTCAGTTAATATAGGGATCAACTCTTAACATTAGTCAGTATTTCACTCCCATACCTCTGAGAAATAGCTGTGATGATATGGTGTGAATCATTCCTTTAGGCCATCATTTTAGTTCACTGTTCCTTCTGTCTCTGAAATTATATCACCAACAGATCCAGTCATACTGTTGTCTTCTTCCCTTTTTTATTTTATTTTCATGGGAGTGAAAGAGGGTACTGACTGTCTTGGCATTCTCTTATCTTCCAGATAGTCTCTCCATCTCTCTGATAAGTGGGTAGGAAGTTCTAGCTTTCTCTGCTGGACTCTTCCCAAGATCAGGCACTCTTTTTTCCCTGTCATTGATATAGCTTGATCTATATTGGATGTCACATTACAAAACAGATGACTAGGTGGGAATATTTCTAAACAGATGCACTGTTCCTCTTTGAGACAGTCAGAAGGATATGCGACAGGATAAGGCTTTATGACCCCTCAAAAGGGGCAGTTATCCCAACTGAACCCAGGAAATAAGTTGGGTGGATCAGCCTGGTATGACATTTGCCAGGAGACCTTCAGGGCAGATTGTTCATGGTGCAGCCAAGTAGTGATAATGAATTAGGGTGATGCACCTTCATTCAGAATCATTCTTGATTCCATACCTTTTGAGCTAGATTTATACTGTAAACCTTGTCCAGTCAAGGTTATTATGCAGTCTTGTAGAATGTAATATCAAACCAGGGGGGTGGAGGTGGGAATTGTTGGAGGCAGGGGGGTTAGGAACTAGACTGTCTTGCACCAGCCTGATTCAAGTCTTAGTCTTTTAATATATGCTTGCTTACTTGAATATTCTGCTACCTCCCCTTCTATCATCATCATTCTTTGGAGTTCAGAATTGTTCCTCGTTTTCTGTCTATTTAATAGTTTTGTGTTCAGAAGAAGCAACATTTCAGTGATGGCAGTAGCAAATCATTTTTGTGAGCTGAGGATAAGATGAAACCATAGTAGTGCTGGAGCAGTAAAAGATGTTTGTGATAAAAATCAGAACATGTACCACCTTGCCACAGCCAGGCATTCTGACACCTTCCATCATGTGTTGGAGGCACCACTTAACCTTTCCATCCATCATGCTCTACATTAGTAGTTGAAGAAATGAAATTTCTTTAATATTAAAACCTCTATCTCAGTTGATCTTTCCTAAGCCACCTTCTCCATTATGCTCAAGGGATTTGATCTGGGCTGTGATGAAAATTTAATAAGCTTCTTAAAGGTTCACTTTCCCCACCCCCAATCTGTTTGTGTTTTTCTAGGTTACCAAAGTGACCCAAGTGGATGGGAATAGTCCTGTAAGGTTTTCCACGGAGACCACCTTCCTTGTCGATAAATATGAAATCCTGTAATACCAAGAGAGGGGAAGCGAAAAAGAAGATTTTTAAATAAAAGAAGAAACCTACAATGGCTAAAGAGTTTTTTCCAAATCTGCAAGCCACTGGAAATCTTTTTTTCTGATAAGACGCACGATTTTGTATGCGCAAGGACCCTCAACTTATCCCCAGTTCCAGGGTCTCAGAGACATTCTTTGGCAAAGAATTGACACAAGCTAAAGGGGGGGGGGGAGGGGAAGGCTGCTGATTTGGCAAATCTCACTGGCCAGCAGGAAAGCAGGCTCCCCAGAGAACACCCCTGGTTAAACATCTTCCATGCCCCACCCCTCATTTCATTCCCTAAATGCAGTTGCACCTCATACTTTCTTTGTTTTAAAAGGTTTTCTCTGCAGAGAGAGATTTTAATCTTTTTTTTAATCCCTTCTGCTCTTGGCCTTCTTTTCTCTCACTTCAGTCAGGCACTGGGATCTTTTTGTACATAAGCACTGCATTTGTTTGTCACTCCTTGAAACAAACTGATCTGGCCAGTCCTTAATTGTAGAACTTTGAAAGTGAAAGTTTTGATTTTTGTAATGGGGTTCTGGAGTGAAAACACAAAGAATGTCTTATATCCCTGTTCCATTCCCCTTCCCCCTCCTTGCTGCCCCCTCCTACTTCTCTGTTCTGCATACTCCCAAGATGTCCCTCATTCAGGCCTATCTCCAAGAATATTGCTGAGAATCTAGTTTGAAGTCAAGAATGGGAGGTAGCTGCCTTCTCTTTGGGACTTAGTGGCAGCTCTCAGGTGGTCTCATGATCTTCACTTGGGAAAGAATAGGAGACCTGTTAGAAATTCTGATGCTTCTCTTGGGGCCCCAAATTAGAGCCTATCCATCCATAGATATAATCATGTCTGTTGCCAAAGTTCCCCTATTTGCAGTTATTCCATTTGGGGCACTCTGGCTAAAGGTTTAAGTTTCATACTTTAGAGTGTTTGTGATCCATTTAAAATCCTGTCACCACCACCTCCTTCCTGGCCATTCTGAATGTCGTGTCCTCAGGATCCTAGACAAGAACAGAATGGTGGTTTTTGAGGCTGAATTCATTGAGTCTCAACTATCTCATTGACCTGTGACATTGAAGGGACTCCCCATTGCTACCAGGTTTTTGGTCCTTAACAAGCAGATGGAAATTTCTTACTGTATGTCCTGGTATAGGGACTGTTTGCATAGCCCATTTTTTGCCTTGTGGCACTTCCATTTAGATAAACACTTACTGAAAATTTTCAGCCCACTTTTCCCTTCTTTTAAACTTTTTCTTCCACATAGCATCAGGTGCTGGTTGATTTTTCTATGCCAGCTTATCCACCAGTAAGAGACAAACTCAGCAGCCAACTGAACCTGGATTTGTGTCCACTGAACTTCATAAGGCTTGGCTTCAGCAAATGGCATCTTGTGCTATAGCAGTGACTGGCAGAGGGGACAAACAAACTTGTGTATAGAAATACTCCTGCCCCTTTAGCCTTTGAAAGAACCCTTCTCTCTCCCTTGTAGAGAGTGTGCTTGAAGCAGTTTGTACTTTTATAAAGGGCCCTAGGATTGTCTTCCAAGGAAGTTCCTGGCCTCCCAGCTTTTTTTCTCTTAACTGCATCAGGGAGGAATCTTCAACTTGGTTTCCATGTGAGGGTTTTGGGGGGAGGGGCACAGGGAGAAGAAATTTGTCATGTAGTTAAGTAGGTGAGAAATATTATTAATCCAATTTTGTTCAAGAGTTGCTTGTCCATATGGTTTTAAAAAGTCAGGTTTAGTTTCACAGGAACTTTTTTTTTTAATTACTTTTGGGGTAATATTTAAAATGAAAGAAGTTTTGTAACCCTGTAAAATAATTACATAGGGAATATAACATTCCAGTGTACACAAAGAATACAAATTCTTTAATCAAATAAAGAGTATTATAAAATCAGTTCTTTAGCATATTTACTGTCTCAATTGTTGGGTTGTTCTGTTCCACCATTTACTCAGAAAACTTGCTTTGTGCTCCTAGATTCCTCAGATGAAATAAGGGAATCACTTTTTCATTTATTGTTTTTTTTTAACTAGGTACTTCTCCCGACCTATTTAAATATCAGATTGAATTATTAAACTGAATTCCAAATGTAACTTGGATAGTTTTATTTTTGCTTCCCTTCTATTAGCCTAGATAATTGGTCATTGATTATTTACCTTGGAAATTTTAGTGTATTTTGAATTATTATTATAGGATAGAGATGTGTTCACAGGAATGGGCAACCAGAAAAGGTTTATACTTTTCTGTTTGCATTTTAACTTTAATACCACCTGAAAAACCTCTTGGAACATAATGGAATTGATTTAGAAGGCAAATTTCTGAAATGAGAAAGCCTCTGAGGTATGTTTGGGTTTTTAATAGTGGAAGCAGAAACATTTTGTTTTCTCTAAAGAGGGGTAGATTTGAGCTTGGCTTGGGGGGAAAAACTGGTATGTTCTTGGCCTAATTGAGGCTAAATTAGGGGGCATATGTATACATTTTGCCAAATGCGACTTTGGTAAGTTACACTGTCACGTATCCTTTTCCAAAACTGGCTACTTCTGTTGTTTTTCTTGTTCTGCTTAGTTCATTTTGCATTTGTGAAGGGATGCTCCAAAGAGATGCCTGAATGCCATTTTTTTTTAATTGGTATCTTATGAGGAAAGATGACAGGATAATAAGCTTTGAGGTAGTGTGAGAAAATAGTGGGGGTTCCTCCTTTGAATCAGTTAAGTCTGGTGAGGTTAAGAGAGATGAATGTGTGTCTTTTGCATATGCCAAATAGCTACAAATCCAAGTAGTCCATCAGAGGCTGCATGAGGCCTTTCATTTTGTAAGGTAGACTTAATATTTTTATCTGAGTTCTAAGTGTAGCCATTTCTTTAATCTTTTTATCTGCCATTTAATGCTAATGACTTTGCCTTTCAGATAGCATCTTAATTACCACCTTTCCCATCGGGCAAAAACCAAGGGGCGTCATAATTGTTGAACAGTTGTCCTTGAGCATGGCTTGTTATAGAACAATCACATTACTTGGGATGGGAATGAGTGAGGGAAAAGGACAGAATCCCATTTTTAATTTATTGTGATTAAGTCAGGAAGGCATAATACAGTAGATCGATTGCTAGGCTTTAAGTCAGGAAGTCCTGAGTTCACCTTTTTTTTAGTTTTAGTTGTGTCTGATTCTTCATGACTCCATTTGGGGTTTTCCTGTGGAAGATACTGGAGTGGTTTGTCATTTACTTCTCCAGCTCATTTTATAGGTGAGAAAACTAAGGCAAACAGGATTAAGTGACTTGCCTAGCTAGTATGTATCTGAAGTTGGATTGGAACTCACAAAGATAAGTCTTCCTGACAACAGGCCCAGTGCTCTATCCAGTGTGCCACCTAGCTACCTCAAATTCAGCTTTTACCTTTAGTAAATGTTAGCTGTGTGACCGTAGGCACCATTTAACCTTTCTATGCCTCAGTTTCCTCATTTGTAAGTAGAAATAATAGTACCTATAGTTCTTGCCTCACAGGATTTTTGTGAGGTACATATGAAAGTGTATATAAAGCTATTTGCAGATTTTAAGTCACTGTAAATGTCAGGTATCATCGAGTGCCCATATCTTTGCCCAACATAATAATTAACCTGTGGATTAAGTACTTGTTATTACTAGACCCCTGTGCTGCTACAAGAAAAAATTTTACAGCCTAGTTAAAATAATATTAGACAACCTATAATGGTTCAATACTTGCAAAGCACTTGTACTTTATCCTGTTTAATACAGCAACCTTTAGATATAGGTAGTACAGAAAAGGAAGTTGGAAATCTGATATGTTGCCGATAGCAAATGCTGCCAGCACATAGGATAATTAGAACTTAAATCCAGTTCTCTGATTAAACCTAGTATCTATACTTACCTCAGGGAGCCTTTCAAAATAAAAGCCAACTACCATTGGCAATACCCATGTGAAGTGGCCATGTTCTGCCAAATGCCTCATTTGGGCCAGCTTTCTGACCATTTTGCACTTTAAAAATAACTCAAAAAGGGAGAATAATTCCTAAAAGGATTATAAGTTTCTCTACCCAAGAGAAAAGGGGAAGAGGTTCGTTCACTGTTAGGAGCCTCTTGAACCTCCTAGCATGTCCAAGAGGAAACCCTGGCTGCTCTTTCATAGCTGGGACCCCCAAAAGAGACCCTTCTACAGAGCCTGGCAGTAAGTACCAGCTTCACTTAAAACATAGTAGGTGATCACTTAACATGGTTAACTTACATTTCATAAAAAGTTGGATTTAAATTTTTTTGAGGAAACTTTATGATTCTTGTATTTCTTTTCTGAATCGACTGAACATTCCCATGATTACCAGACACAAGCAATTTTCAGGAGGTGAGGCCACTTCACCCCCTCTGTCCTGGAAAAATGAACAAAAGTTTGTTACCCTTGGGGTAGCTAGGTGGTCCAGTGAATAATTTAAAGTTAGTATTTACCTTTAGTAAATATTAGCTGTGTGACCATAGGCACCATTTAACCTTTCTATGCCTCAGTTTCCTCATTTGTAAGTAGGAATAATAGCACCTATAGTTCTTGCCTCACAGGATTTTTGTGAGGTTCATGTGAAAGTGTATATAAAGCTATTTGCAGATTTTAATTCACTGTCACAGCCCTTAAGTCAGGAGCACCTGAGTTCCAATCTGGCTTCAGAGACTTAACACTTACTAGTCATGTGACCTTGGGCAAGTCACTTAACCCCAATTGCTCTTCCAAAAAAAAAAAAGTTGCCCTACTTGATATTATTCATGTTCAGATTTAGGTTGGTCTAAGAGGTGTCAAACTTGTGGTTGTACTCAAGTTAAAATGTAATTGGGAAACAATTATTAAGATACTATGTAACAAAGATAATGTTAGTTTGTGGTTTTCCAAGTCAATATGCTGCACTTAAGGATTGGTTTCTATTTGAATTTCACCCCACTGGACTGGATGAATTCTGACTTCTCAATTCAAGATTCTGTATTCACTGGATAAAAAATAAATCATCTCAAACCTGGACTATTGCAGTAGCGCCATTCCTAACTGGTCTCCCTGCTTCAAGCCTCCAATCTGTCTTCTACACAACTGCCAATTATATTCCTAAAGCATATGTCTGACCATGTTACTCCAGTGGCCACCTATTACCTCTAGGATATAATTCAGTCTTCTGTTTGACATTTAAAGCCCTTCACAACAGGTTCCAACTTACTTTTCCAAGGTTTATGCATTACTGAGACAGCATAGCTTACTGGATAGAGAACTCATCTCAAAGCTTGGGTTGCAGGCCCACTCCTGACACTGGCCATGTGACCCCAGGCAAAAGACTTTACCCCCTCAGTGCTGAAGGCAGCTCTTTAAGACCATGTTACAGAGAAGGTGCCAAGACCTGGATTAGCCAAAGATACCAAGTCTAGCCCCTATCCTCCTGGGCATTACTCCCTTTCATGCATTCCCTGGTCTACCAGGGGAATCTGCAGCCTTGAGGCCACGTGTGACCTTCTAGGTCCTTGGGTGCAGTATAAGTTTTACAGAACAAATCCTTTTATTAAGGGGATTTGTTCTGTGAAATTTGGATTCAGTCAAAGACCACACTTGAAGGCCTTCAGGGCCACATGTGGCCTCAAGGTCTCAGGTTCCCCATCCTAGCTAGCCAAATGGGCTTCCTTGCTGTTCCTAAAACAGTCTGTCTCCTTTCTCCATGCCTCCATTCATATGTCCTCATCTTTGCTTCTTAGGCCTCTGGTTTTCTTCAAAGGTCAGTTCAAATGCTACCTCCTACCGGGGCCTTTGTTTCCTAAGTAATAGGGGCGGTGTTTGGTACAGAGCAGGCATCTAATAAATTGTTGATTGATTGATAACTGTGATAACCTTTAGTGTTACCCAACCCCTGGAGTCTGCTTAGGTATTCTGAGGTGAGTCTCACACAACTACAGCTTTCTCTTCTAACTCTCAAGAGTTAGAAGGGAGGTCAGAGGTCATCTAGTCCAACCTGTAACTGAACATGATTACCCTCAGTGGGGTAACAAGATTCTTTGCATTTTTTAAGGACATCTCCTAAAAACTCCTCAGCCTGCAATCATGAGGCTCTTCAGCCTGCTTTGGTGAAGTAGTCCAACTCTGCTGCCTACTTTATTTACCAAGGTAGAGCTGATTTCCCAGGTTAAAGAATTATGGTCACAGAATCTTATTAATAGTATGTGTATAGCACTTTAAGGTTTGCAAAGCACTTTACAAATATTTTATCCCCACAACAGCCCTGGGAGGTAGGTCTATTATCTCTACAGGTGAGGAAACTGAGGCAGACAAGTTAAGTAATTTGCCCAAGGTCACAGTCTGAGGACAGATTTAAGCTCATCCTCCTATCTAGTGTTCTATCCACGGCACGGTTTAACTATCATCATTTAAATCCTACTTTTGTTTTATCAGCTGTATGTCTATATCCCTGACAAATGGTCATCCAACCTGTTTGAAGATGTGGTATCCACTGCCATGGTCTTAGGAGAATGTCAGTCCTTACAGAAAAGAAAGGTGACTAACAACCTTTGGTATTCTTGTCTATTTCCCTACCTAATTTATGAAGTACTAGAGAAAAAGCAGAGCAAATTAAAGCTCTATTTCACCTCATTCTCTTTGGCCTCCCAAGGGCAGGCCCCTGTCTTTATTCAGCTCACATGAAGTCTCTACACAAATGTAGAGCACAGGACCTCCTCTCTACCTTCCCTTAGATCCCAGCCCTACTCAGAAGTATTTTGGCCCAGGTGGAGAGCTGAATTTTGCCGCTATTCTTACAGGCTTTGAGGGGACCTAGACTAACTAGTGTCTGCTTCCTCAGAGCTGCTCAGCAGGGTTTGAACTCCTTCCGAGTTGGAGAGAGAGAGAGAAGTTATTTGGAGCAGAAGCCGTTGCCACCACACCTACTACCAACAGCGCCTATGCCAGTGTGAAAGGATCAGGGAATTAGAAACTTCTGATACAGTCTTTGTATTCATAAAGATTCTGCCCTGGACCATGGGAGTCATTCCTTCTCTGAGGCTAGGATAATAGATTTAAGAAAAGGAAAGTGGAAAAAAGCCAAGGCAGGAGCAAAATTGGTATGGAAAGTGACAAACCCACTCCCAACACTCAAAGCCAAGTGTAGAGGGCCACCTCCCTCCTCCCCAAAGCCTTTGCCTTCTCCCCCGGCTTCCGCTTTGGAAAGTCTGAAGCGCCTGGAAAAAAAAAAAAACTTTTTTTGCTCCCCCCCCATCCCACCCTGCCCCTTTATGCAGCCTCTTGCATAACTCTGTGAGTACTGAGTTTGATGGGCTCCAGATGTGGAGGTTGGGGTGGGGGATAGCAAGAGGAAGGGAGGGTGTCAAGTCCTCTCAACCCTGCAACTGTGGGAACCTGGAGCCTGGCCCCAGTGGGAGATGAGAGGGCACATTGCACAGAGCCTTTGTCATGGGGTCAACTGGGCTGAGAGTGGGCGGGAGGATAGGGAAAGGGGAGTCTGCTGCTCCACCCTGCCTGAACCCCTGCTTCAGCTGCTTCTGTGGCCAATTCGTTTGTCCCTGAAGCAGCTGGAGGAGACTCCTCCTTGAGCTGCCTCTGCCTTAAGAGAAAGAATGGCGAAGGGAGGAACTGGGCCATTCTGTATACGAAAGATTCCATAAGGACCCTAATCCATCTTCTGGTTCCCCTTGCCTCTGTATATAATAATGTAATAATAATAATAGCCAACAATTATATGATGTTTACAAAGAACTTAATAAATATCTAATTTTATCTTCCCAATAATCCCAATAATTAGGTAGTGCTAATATTATCCCTATCTTACAGAAGAGGAAACTGAGGCAGATAGAGGTTGTGACTTGCCCAGAGTCAAACAACCTGTAAGTGTCTAAGGAGAAATTTGAACTCAGGTCTTCCTGACTCCAGGTCCAATGCTTGTTCTCCAATTACTTGACTTTTCCAACTCATACTTTTTTCCTGAAGGTAATGACTTTACTGGTATCACAAATATAGGATCTCTCAGCCTGGTTAGGATGAATTGAAAGTCCCTTAGTATTTCTTTGCTGAAGTGAGGTTAGGTGGTTTCCTTTACGCCTGCTGATGAAGAGAGGGCTATCCTCTAAAGCCTAGAGAACTTTCAGCTTCCATGGTGTGGGAACTGTGTAGCAGGACAGTCTCTGCCCAAAAGGCACAACTAGTTTGCCAATGGCAAGAAATAGGAGTCGTGTAGTGTGTGAAAAGCAGTCCCTATGCACCCTCCTCCACTTGACTCCCACACTACCCAGTTATAGTTAGCTGCAGCCCTGGGGGGCCTCCCTGTTGGACATTGGTCCTGTTAATAAGTGACCAACAAACCAGCCTCCTGTTCTGGGTGTGGGAAGGGATGGGACTGAGAGGGGGTGGTAGTGATGGTGAACTGTTGGACCAGCAACTGAGTCTGGAGCTTTTGGTTTCCCTCTGTTCTTGAGTGAAAGGACAGTCTGCCCTGCCTTTCACTCTGAGTCAAGTTGCCTCCATTTGAAGCGGGGGTCCTTAATTTTGGAACAAAACATTTTGTGCATGTTATCACCTTCCATTCTCTGTCCAAAAGGTTCCAGGAGAGAAGGAAGATTTCTGGGAGGAGGGGGAGAGAACTGACAACCCAGGGGTCTGCCCTGACTATGGACTGCTATCTGGAGCCTCCCCTATCAATCACCTAGCAAAGAGTAAGCTCTAAATTGAGGATTAGCTAGCATTGGGTTTCCCAGGGTAACAGCTCCAGCCAGGTTCGGTTTCTACACTGTTCTTTGGTTTCCAGCCCCAGTTGCTTTCTTCGCCAAACCTTCCCCAACCTACTCAAGGGTGGTGTTTCCCCATTGCCACCCCCCAATCAGGGCTACAACTCTAATCTAGCAGATTTGGAAGGGGCTGCAGCAAGACACGTCTTTAACTCCTCCGGTTTGGCTGCTCAGAACTGGATGAGTGAGAATATGGGACAAGGATACCTGAATCCTGGGGTTACTGATGAACTGGAAGGCGGTTTGAAGAGAAAAATGGGGACAAGCAAAAGGTCTTCGGGGGAAATAAATGGTGATTTATGAAGGGATAGAAGATACAGAAGTTTGGGAATGAAATAGGGACAGGTTGGAACTCTCAAATGTACCCCTCCATGCGTCATTATTTAAAACCTGAAGGGAAAGGGTGATCTGGGAAAATGGGGGGAGGCCCACCAGAAGGGGGGAGCCCAGCTGCAGAGAAGAACAAAGCCAACGCTGTACAGCAGAAGGGAGGTGCAGCTGCAGGAAGGGGGGGGTGCCTCAGACTTCAACCCTACAACAAGGGCGGCTTTTCTGGCTTGGGGTGGGGGGTGGGGGAAGAAGCTGAGATGGGGGGCGGGTCTTTGCCTGGGGGCGGTCCCGGAGTTCTCTCCTCCTCTCAGGGCTCAAGGGGAGAAACAACCGCGTCCTGGCGGTGGAGCTCGAAGCGACCAAGGCAAGAGAAGACACTGCCGCCCGCCCTCCCACAGGTAGGGGTATCCGCCTCATATCTTATCCCATTTGAGACTGGGGATTTGGAAGGGGGTGGTGAAATGTCGGGACGTAGATACAGGAGGTAGCTAGGGAAGAGAGTCCTAGGGGTAGAAGACCTCTTTTCTGGTCCCCCCCCTACCCCTCCCCCGACTTAGAACCGAGTCTGCCCTGTCTGTATGTAGGGAGGAGCCCACTCCTCCCATCCTGGAGTCCAGAAAAGCCACTGAGGCCACCACTGCTAGAGGGATCCCTCTCTGCCCCCGCCCCCGCCCACCTGGAGGGTACCCGGACCTCCAAAAGGCTCCGCCTTCTCGCCCTCTAACTTTACTAGAGGTATTCGCCTGTTCTGGAGACTTTGGCTTCTAGGTGGGCGTAGAGGAAAGGGACAGAAGCCAAAATGGGATGCCTCAACCCTAAGGCTTGGTCCCCAAGACTGGCCAGGAAAGGAAGTTGGGGTGTGGGAAGGCAGTAGAGGAGGCGGGATTCGGGGGCAGCCACTTCTCTTTCCTAACTGTCTCATCACCCTCCTACGCGGCCAATGACTGCGCAGAAGGGGAGACAGGAATCCCAGGGGATCGGGATAGGACTTAGTAGGGAAACTCCTCCAGGGTTTTCCCCTATGGACCGACTCCTACAATTAAGCCAAGTTATCCAAGACAGAGTTCAGGAAGGGGAGAGGGAAGAGTTGGGGAGCTGGGGTGGAGGCTGCTGACTACAGGCTGTGTTCCAATGGGAGGCCCGGGATACTTGGTTTTTATATGTCATTTGGGAAGCAGGTCTGGGCTTTCTGGATGCTCTCCCACAGATGGCCCCAATCCTGAGATTACTCGGGAGACAGAACTGTAGGGACATAGAGGTTCAATTTCTCTAGCCAAGGGTGCCCGCTGAGTCCTGGGTTCGAATCCCATCCTGATCCTTCCGTGGGGCTTGGGAAGCACGGGACAAGTCTAGTGAGCCAAGGTTTCTCTGGAGGATGGAGAGGGAGGCGGGGAGGAAATCAGGAGTTGTCATCTGCCTTTAGAGGGGCCACCCTGACCCAGATGAGACTCCCAGGAGCAAAATGGGAACAGGATAAAGTCGGGTCGAGGGTCTTGGATTGACTTGCTATATCCCCACCCTGGCCCTACCCAGCCTTGCGGTCGTGGGATAATACTGAACAGTCATGCCAGGGACAGAGGGGTGGGAGAACAGAGTGGGGAATCAGGGGTGGAGGGCACCCGGGTGGGCGACCAGGAGTCGGGCGGGCCAGCACACATTCTGGCCAGGTTAGCTCAGCTGTCCGGGCTGCTCTCTAGCCCTGACTCATCGGCGGCGGGGGCGGGAGAGGGGCAGCCGAGGTACACAACTCTCAAGCAGAAACAGACATCTAACACCCCCGGGGCAACAGAAACAGACATCGCTTCTTCTAACCTCACTTCAGCCTCAGCCGGAGGCAGTATACTTGCCTTAACCAGGGCGGGAGTCTGGCTCTGGCGGGCGGGCCTAGGGGCGTGTATCCCTGGCCCCCTCCCCCTGAGTTCCCGGGCAGGCCAGGCTGCTTCCCAGCCGAACAAGCGGCGCCTTCTCCCCAGCCCAGCCGGGCCGAGCCGAAGAAAGAACTCTTGTCCAGAGCCGGGACGGGCGGGGCTGGTTGCGGCTAAGGTCCCAACACAGACTCCTTGTCCTGGGCCAGAACTAGGAAGGGGAGGGGGACGCACTGCATAGCCCCCTGCCCTGAGAGGGGGAGAAAAGGAAGGGGGGAAGGGACGAAGGGAGAGAGAGCTGGGGAAGCAGGACCAGGTGCTGCGGCACCTGGAGGCCTAGGGAGCCGCGGCCTCTGGGGTTTGGCCTCACGGCCCGTCTCCTCTCCCCCCTCAGGCAACCTGAATCAATCAAGCAACCCAAGAAAGCAATAAACTGGCCACAGTTCAAGATTCCGTTTTACCTCCCCCGCCAGAGCCTCAGATCTCTTCTCTCTTTAAGCCTCAGTTTCTCTGACGTCGCTTTCCTTCCCTGTCTTCTTCTATGTACTTGAGTTTTCTCTTCACAGCTCCTCACTTGCTCGCTTAATACCCCCAATCTCTTTTTGTCGGTTCCTGCTGCCCTCTTGTCCCTCCGCCTCCCACACTGTCCCTCTGGGCCTCATCTTCCCCATACAGGCTCTCCTCTTCATTCTAGTCCAGTGTCCTTCTGGCGGATACTCGCTTTCCGTCCCCCTCCTTACTCCCCGCCCCGGCCTCAGTTTCCTTCCCTTTCAGACTCCTTCCTCCCTCTCCTGGGACAGCCCTTGGCCTGGGGAGCGGATGTGCGCGGTAGGGACAGGGGGGAGGCGTTCGCCAGGCCGGAGCTGGCCGGAGCGCAGTTTGCCCAGCAGTTTGGCTTGCCATGAAGCGATCGGGGCCAGAACGGGGTTACTTGCCTCGGGGACAGGTAAAGGGCGAGGGAAATCACTAAGGGAAGGAAGGTTGGGGAGTTTAGAAAGCAGAGCAACAGCTGGGGTCACTCTGGGAACAGACATCCAAGTCTGACCATCGTGGTCCCAAGAAACAATGAAGGAAAAACACCTGGGTCTTTCCCCGATTTTGGCCTCTCTGGCTTATGCTTTCTTTCTTTCTCTCTTTCTTTCCTTCTTTCTTTTTTTCTTTCTTTCTTTCTTTCCTCCTTTCTTTCTCTCTCTCTCTCTCTCTCTCTCTCTCTCTCTCTCTCTCTCTCTCTCCTTCCTTCTTTCCTTCCTTTGGATTTGATTTACATTACTGACCTCGAGAACCTATTCCTTTATTTTTTTTTTAATTTAAGGTTCTACTTTCCTAAATCCGACTGTTCCATTCTGTTCTTCCACCCCTCTACCCCCGTCCACACAAACCTTTCACTTTTTTGGCGGGAGGGGAGAATGCCGAACAAGAACCCTGGGGATCCCAAAGATTTAAGGTTGGGTTGTCTCTCCTCCCCGGAGAACCCCTTCTTCCGGGACTTGGACTGGAGGAGGGTGGGAAGTGACAGGATGTTCTGGGGGCCTCACTCAGAACCCCCAAAGACCCGCCTCTGGAGTTGCCAACTGGTACCTACATACAGAATCGTGCCTGTGTTTCGGTACCTATCTCCGGGTTAGCTGGGCTTCAAAATGATTGAGTGGTCTGCCATAGGAACCGGTTCAGCATCTGCAGGTGATGGCTGCCTGTGCTCTTAATCCACGCGCCAGATCAGAGGATGCCTTGTATTCTCCAAATTACTATCGGACAATAGCAACAAATCTCTTGCTAACCTGAGGCCAAAAAGAGTACCAGTTGCTAGTGTCCGGAATTTGTGGGTCCGGGTGAGGTGCATAGGGTTCCCCCGGGGAGTGAGGTCTAGGAGTGAGAAGCAGTTACAGGCAAGGGTTCCCCGCTCCCCCTACACCCCCCCCCCCCCACTGACACACCGAGCCTGGGGTTACAGCCGCAAGGACCTTTTTTTGGCTGCGGGACTTCGCTGTACTTCCCAGAAAGGCCTTAGAAGGAGGGGTGGGGCGGGTAATTACAGCCCTCTGGGCTCCAGCTGGACTCCTAGGGAAGGGTCAGGAGCTGCAGCGTTCGCCCAAGGGAGAGTCAGCCGGCAGGGGGCACCCTCGGGTTCCTCTGGCTAAACTCCTCAGAAAGGGTAAATTGGGGCGGAGCGGGGGGGAGATCTGGAGAGAAGTCTAGCGCTGTCAACCCAATCTAGGGGCCACTTTGGAATGTACAGAAAAAATGTTATCATAAGGAGTCCAGTTCATCCAGTTTCTCTTCCTACTTCTAGGGGATTCCCTCTGAGTCACAGCATCTCACCTCCTAAAGTCCCCTCTTCTCTCTGCCTTATCTTCTGGCTCTAGGTACTCCCGCAAGTCTTATCTCTCTTTTCAAGATACTTCTCCAAATCCTTGTCTTTCCTCTCCCCTTATCTTTCTCCACCATCATTAGCATCTGTGAGGAAACTCCTTCATTCACCGCTCTTTACCTTTAACTTCTCTCCCTTCCACACTACTAACACAGTCCATCACTCTCTCTTCAGCCTTTGGAGAGTCTCCCCTCCTTTCACCTACTCACACAACGGGGCCTCTCACAGAGGATTTAAAATCGCCCGTGGCCTGAGGCAGAAGCTATGCCTCAGGTCGGTAGCAATAGCTAGAGGGAGAGATCAACAGCGCCCTGAGTCCGAAGAAACTGGTCAATAGCCTGGCATCCCAGGGTTGTGCCCAGTCTGCTTGAACCTCTTATACATGCTTTCTCTTGCTATTTAGTCCAGGGGTGGGTCCCAGGGCAAGTTCCAGACTCTTTCCCTGCAGCTTGGGTGGAAATGGTGACGTTGCAGTCCGAGCCCGGAAGGGTGGGAGCCAGGAGGGTAAAATTAGTAACACCCCTGGCTTAGCCCTTTCAGCCGCCATGCCAGAGTCTGAGGCTGAGCTCCTCCTGGCTCCTGCTGCTGCTTCCTCTCCAAATTGGCTGATTGTTGGCTAGAGGAGAAAGGCAGCTAGAGGCACTGATCTGGGTTCCCCAACTTCCCCTTCCTCTCTCTTTCACCTCTAACTTTTCTCAATAACATCAAACAAAGGACTTTTTTTTTCTTGTCTAATTCTTAAGGAACGTGAAAGTAGGCATAGACGTATGTGTGTGTGCCATCAGCACATATATGTGTTTATACACAGCTCTTGTCCCTGATTAATATGTGTGTGGAAGAGGAAAACATATCTTTTATCCTGGAGAGGATACAGTATAGTGAATGGCTATACCCCAGAAATGCTCAGCCTTCATCCTCCCAGTGCATCAATGTGGCCTCCATGTCACCCAATCAGTTTACATATTTGGTCCCAATAATCCCAGTTTCTCCCCCACTGAGTTTTGTTGCTGGAGTAGGGGAAGGGTTGAAAGAATTAGGAGTAAGAGTGGGGTGATTTTTTTTTTTTTGAGAGGAGAGATCATAGAACCTGGGACAGGAGTATGCTTATGAGTTGCCAGGGAAAACTAATTGTTCCTGTTGTGTCCCTTTAAGAAAATAGATCCTCCTGAGACCCCTGGGAGAGGAGACAAAGGGAAAGAGGGAGGGGTTAGGAGAGGGAGCTGAGAGCTCCCTTCCTGCAACAGCCTTAGCTGTGCCACTCACCTGTTTGGAACGAGCCTCTATAAGTTCCTGTTCTCAGAAAGGTACAGTTCCCCTGAAAGATCCTACTTTCTACACACCCATTGTTGTTTAGTTGTTTCAGTCATGTCTGATTCTTTTTTACCCCATTTGGGGTTTTCTTGGCAAAGATACTGGACTGGTTTGCCATTTCCTTCTCCAGTTCATTTTACAGATGAGGAAACTGAGGCAAACAGGGTTAAGTGACTTGTCCAGAGTCACACAGCTAGTAAGTGTCTGAGGCCAAGATTTACACTCAGGGAAAGTGGGTCTTCCAGAATCCAGTCCTGATACTTTATCCACTGTGCCACCTACCTGCTCCAACACACCTCTCCCCAGCTCCGATTATTTGAAGATCTGGGCACTCCAGGTTGCCAAGACTAGTAACCATGGTATAGTGAAGCCCTGGTACTATTCACTCCTGATCTTGGGATCAAGAAAGGGGTACACAGATCAAGGACAGGGCACTGAGGAGAAAGCAGAGCTTCCTGATATGAAGTTCCTATGCCTGTATGGGTGCCCAGGCTGATGATGCAGAAGACTTAGCTTAGAGGTAGCTATGGTCTGTAACTGAAGAATGGGCAGTGCTACTGTTTTCTTTTCCTCTGGCCTTCTCTTTGGCTGCACCTGATTTTCTACAGGGATAAAGACACACCTTCTGGATAGTCTCCATGTCCTGAGACCCTTGCTTGATGATGGGCACAAATCTTATTCATACTATCTTCACCACACCTAGCACCTTCAGCCTAAATTCTCCCTTTCTATGCCCCTAGGAATTCTGGATCCACAGAGCCATGGATACTTTCAACAGAAATACAGCAGGCTCTGGACGTAAGATCCAAGCCAGAGTCCAGGTGAGTTGTTACCAGATTGGAATTTGGAGGCAAGGAGAAGTAGAGGCTGGGATGGGTAGACTGAAGGGTAAGACTGGCAGGTTGCCAAGACTGGGTCTGCTTTTGTGCCCACCAGGTCTCTGGACTGGGAAAAAAGTACTGGTGGTTAGAGTTGGGGGAGAGATAAATAGTGAATCTTCCTTCTTGTCCCAAGCCTCAAAATCCAATTAAGAGCTTGCTCTTCCATCTAATCTGGTTAAGTGGTTCACCCATAGAATATCCTCAGAAAAGACTTGGAACTCACTTCCAAGGTGTTTTTGGAACTGTTGGAAGACATCTATGTATTCTTTTTCTCCCCCTCTTCTCCCTCCCTTCACCCCCAACCCAACACATTTACCCTGCTGTTCTGGGCAGGTCCCAGTTTGAATTCAATAAACATTTATTAAGTACCTACTATGTGCAAATCACTGGATATACAAAGAAATCCACAACACTTGCCCTCAACTTTCTTTACCATTGCAGGCATCTGATCTTCAGCTTGTAGTCTTAGTGCCAGGAGGCATTGAGAGGTTAAGTTAGATGCCTAGGTCGAACAGCAAGTACCAAAGAATGTTTTGTAGTAAGTGCCTACTATGTGCCAGGCCCTCTGCTAGGCTCTGGTGACACAGAGACATAGTATGATGTTGACTCAATCTCTGACTCTCAAAAGAAAGGGGAGATAACAGGTATGCGTATCAATATGGAGGGTATTTCTCGGAGACTAGGCTAGAACCCAGGACTTTCTGACTCTGAGGCTGACCCCTTGTTCACTACTCTGCCCTTACTCTTAAGTGCAGATAATATAATAATTTGATAATATAGCAGTAATAACTTATTTGCTATAGCACCTTATAGTTTACAAAGCACCTTCCTCACAGGTAGAAGAGGATTGCTAACACCAGTATAATGCAAGCTTAAATTTATATGAGGCAGCTGGGTGGTACAATGGTTAGAGTGATCTGTAGTCAGGAAGACTCATCTTTCTGTGTTCAAATCTGACTTCAAACACTTACTAGCTAGGTGATCCTGGGCAAGTCACTTAATTCTGTTTGCCTCAGTTTCCCCATTTGTAAAATGAGCTGGAGAAGAAAATGGCAAACCACTCCAGTATCTTTGCCAACAAAACCCCAGATGGGGTCACCAAGAGTCAGACATGACTGAAAAATATGACAGGGTTCAATTAAATTTACATGGAACTGTAAGATTTGCATGACTTGTCTCATTTGATTCTCACACCAGTCTGATAAGGTAGGTAATATTAGGTAGTGCCCTCTCTCCCCAAATCACCTGCAAAGCAGCCTGCTCCTTGAAGTCAGAGACTGCTTCATTTGTCTTTGTAAAAGTACTAGGCATGTAAATGCTGATTGATTGATTAAAGTCTAAGTGATTTGCCCAAGAAAGCTCAAAAATATCAGAAACCTGGGACTCAGATTTAGGTCTGACTCCTATGATCCTATGATCCTGTGATTCTAAAGTCTGTGTGTACTCCATTAGAAGCAATTGTCCCATCCTAACCTTTCCTGGGGCTTTGCTGGCTTTTAATCTCTCCCACCTAGGTGTCTGACTCCCCAATTATCTCTACCCTACTGAACAAAGAGGAGACAGGTCAGCTAATACAAAAAGAAAGCTGATGGAACAAACAGTGCGATAGAGGAGCTATTTGGGGAGGAAGGGAGGGAGGAGGCAGGGGAGAATGTTATTTGGGTGTTGAAGGATAGATAGAAAAGGCAGTAAGAACTTAGACTGAGGTTTCCTGTCTCAACTCCTTGTACTGATGATTCTCCCTCTTTCAAGAATGGGCCCCTGGATTTAATCGAGACAGGCAAAGGGCTAAAGGTACAGACGGACAAGCCACATCTGGTGAGCCTGGGCAGTGGGCGCCTGAGCACCGCCATCACCCTTCTGCCCCTGGAGGAAGGTGAGTCAGGAGAAGGCATCTGTGCCAGAGTATCCCACAAACCACCTCCCAGCCTCATAATCACAGATGCTTCAAGGTCCGGGAGCCTCTGCAGGAAAATAGGTACCCTTCCCACCACCAAGAAATGGAGAATATCATAGTGGTGCTGCCCCCCACACCCTGCTGGGAAGCATGGGGGTGATACATTCCATTCCCACCAGGTCATCTCCTCTGCTGATTCCCTCTCCCTTTCCACTCCTCTTTTCCCCAACCACCTATCCTCTGACAGAGATAATCTAGTTTGCTGAAGGCTAGGATTAAAAATCCAATGAGAAAGTGGGGATACAGCAGAGGAGGGAGGACCCTATGGGTCCTTGGTTAGGAGACTTGAAGTTGGGGATTGGAAGGATGGGAGATCAGAGCTGGGGAAGGGAGGGAGGATGCTATCTTAGGAGTCTCTGGAGAGAAGGTATAAACAGAGTCAGGGTGAGCTGGGAGCACCCTCCTAAGCAGCATCTCTTTTCCCCTCTAGCTCCGTCCCTCCCTTCCTCTCTCTCTCCTTCCTGAGCTGTACTTGTTGCCTGGGTGATCCTACATTCCTGGCATTCTCCAAATACCAGCCCCAGGGGCTCTGCTAGGGGTGGGGTGTGGGGAAGCTGTGTAGGTGTGCAGAAGCTGTGATGGGGAGAGAGGGGCCTGAGAGGGAGGGGAGTGCCAGAGGGCAGGAGGAACAGGGTAGAAGTGGGCAGAGCTGAGAGCTAGGGAAAGAAGGGACCCTGAGAAGGAAGGAAAAATGAAGTGGAAGAGGAGCTTGTACAAAGAAGTGTAGAAGGGCTGGGGCCTATTTGTAGGGAAGGGGGGAGGCCTAGGAGGAGACAGCCCTGGCCAGAGAGGGGTGGGAGCAGGGAAGGGAAGGGAGGGGAGTCTATCTGAAGGGAAAGCTATCTATTTCGACATCTTCCTCGGGCCAGACTGAACCTGTGCTGCTTTTTATGATGATTGTGTCTGGGCTTCCCTCCCTGATTCAGGGTATTGTCTCCACTTCTGAGGATGCTTGCTACCAGTGTCAACCATGCCCAACAAAAGGGGGGGCAGATTAGGAAAGATTTAGGCATCATTTGCTCCACTATTGCTTCTGCTCCCTTTTGGAGCATATAGCACCAGTTCTGGGTCTCTTTGCTATTTCCTGTCTATCCTTGGGCAAACACCCCTAACTCTCTTCCTCACCCCCTCCCCACATTCCCTAGGAAAGACGGTGATTGGCTCTGCTGCCAAGGATATCTCACTACAAGGTCCTGGCCTTGCACCTGAGCACTGCTACATTGAAAATCTACGAGGGACCCTCACACTGTACCCCTGTGGCAATGCCTGCACCATCGATGGGCTCCCCATCCACCAGCCCACCCGCCTCACCCAGGGTAAGGCCCTGGATTGATTGAGAGGAGTTGAGGGGAGGGGGCTAAAAGGTAGGTTCTAATAGAATTGAGCTTCAGGGACTGCTTAAATCCTAGTCTTAGTGTTGTCATGGAAACTATCTGGGGGTAGAGCTTATTGGTGGGATAGTCAAGGGGGTTCTGTGTATATGTGCAAAGTCCTATCAGGCTGGAAGAGATATCCAGGGTTGGAGGGGAAAAAAATCCCCTACCTACTCCTGACCTCGGCGTCTCTGCCCGTCCCCAGTCCTCCTTCTCTTTTAATAGTGATCGCAGTGATCGCAGTGATAACAATGCCTGGGATTGTATCAGCCTCTTCCAAGTTACAAAGTGCTGTCATGTACATATGCCTTCAACCCTCACAAGCCTAATGTGAAGTAGTAATAAGAATAGCCGGCACTCACACATAACTTGGAATTTTGCAAAGTGCTCCACACATTTGTATCTCACAACAACCCTATGAAATAGGTACTCCTTTCTGACAGGCTAGGAAACTGAGGCTCAAAGCTACCTGACTTACCCAAGGTCACATAGTAATTGGCAGAAGTAGAATCCAAGGATCCTTCTTGACGCCAGGTCCAGTGCTCTATCCACTATATCGTGCTGAAAGTATCCCTGTGGTTCTCCCCGTTTTACAGCCGAGGAAACTGAGGCTGAGAGAGAAAATGATTTGTGCAAGGTCACATAGTTGGTAAATGGGAGAACCTGGGCTAGGATCCAGATTCTCTAACTCCAGGCCTTCTGCCCGTTCGCACTCTTGACTTCAGCCTTCTCTCTTCTCCTGGTCATCCCACGGTCCTGGCAAGGGGTGGGGTTACATCATTAGTTGTCAAAGGGCACTGGAGAAGGTGGCGTGACAGCTGCAAAAAGCATCAGCTGGAGCGGCTAGGAATGGGAACAATAATGGTGTTTGTGTGGGAATGAGGAGCTAGGCACCACTGGGAGCTGTCCTCCCAGAGCCTGGGCTGCCGAGGAAACGAGAGGAGATCTCCTGGCAAAGCAGGAGCAGGGTCTTCTGGTGCCAGTTACCAAAACAAGCAGAGGAGCGGGGGAGACACTCTCTGGTGCTGTGACAATATTGTAGGACCAACAGGAGCATCCTCGTTGCTATGGGGACTGGCATCACTTTCACTGTTTCCTATAGCAACTCAGTATCCATGGCAGAGTGAAATGTTTGGTAACCCTGAAAACTGGGCCCCTGATTTCTATAGTTACCAGGGTGGACAAGGGTTTTTCCTGGATTTTGCTGTTGTGTACAGGTTTTCATTGCCATGGAAACAGGGAATCCAGCCTCATTTCTTCCCTTTGGCCAGCATGGGAGGAAAAAGATCAGTTTAAGGGGGAGTTGTGGGTGGGGATGGAACTCAGAACCAAGTCAGACTCTGTGGAGGAAAGGTTGGAATGACCAAACCATCTGGGTTCTCTCAGTGTCTGGTGGAGCTGGTATAGGCACCCTTTACCCACTTCTGACTGCTTTACCCTTTTCTCGGGTGCCTGACCCTCTTTCAGATGACTCCCCTTTAGGGCTTTTGATCAACTTTTCTCTTCCATTAGGAGACAAGGTACTAGATTTGGAGTTGGAAGATTATTTGAGGCCTGATTCTCATCGTTGCCTGCTCTAGCTTGGGCAAATCCTCTAGTAAAGCTCCCTAGGACTCCATTTTCCCAACTACAAAAGGGGATAATACTTGCATTCCATATCTCACACAGTGGTTTATAGAAACATGTATGTAAATGCGCATTATTGTTATTGAAGGCAGAGACCATTTTGTTTTTGTCTATCTCCTGGGCCTAGCAGAGTGCCTGGCACATTTAGGTGATTAATAAATGCTTGGTGATTGAATAATTCGACTGATTCATTAATATTAGTAGTTGATGTCCTGCAAAAGTCAGCAATTCTGCTTTCTCACGCCTGTCTAGCCTCCCTCCTCCTTTGTTGGTGCAGGTAACTCTGAGGCCTCTTCCGCACTTCTCACTGTGCTGAAGATGAATCAACCTATTCTTGCCTCTTGACTATCTATCTGACTGACTTTAGGGAAGGCTCTGACCTTTGTGGGGCGTCAAGGTCTCCAAATAAAGCAGGCAATGTGGTGTAGTGAAAATAGCTCTTGGTTTAGAATCAGAAAAGCTGGTTTTGAATTAAAACTCTGTCATTTACTGCCTGTGTGACCTTGGACAACCACTTCCTTGCTGGGCCTCAGTTTCCTCATCTGTCAGATAAGGGGCTGGATGAGATATTCTTTAATATATCCCTTTCACTTCTGACATTCTATGATATTTGGCCATCTCCCTCTGGTCAGTTCTAGACAAAGCATCTTCCCTTACCCCTAGTCAAGAAACTGGTGGGGAGAGGTGGCAGAAGAGGGTTCAGAGAAGCAATATAATAAGGAACTGAAGAAAAATTCAAGGAATCATCACTGATGGCCTAGCTGTACTAATGCCTGTCACATGTATGCATGCATATGAACATGCCTGTATATACATGCTAAGAGCAGAGTCAAAGAACTGGGGGTGTCCAAATGCTTCTCCTCAAGTACACAGTCTACACAATGCACCCATTAGCTCGCTGAGGAGTGGGAGGGTCTGGAGCCAGTGCTGGACTGTCCTTAAGAATTTCCTGTTCTCCTGACTTTTTTTTTTCTATAGCCACCATGTGTCTCTACTGTCCTTTCTTCTGTCCTCCTCTCCTTCCTGGGCCTTACAGAAGGACAGGGACCCCATGCCCCCAGCCCCTCTTTCCCTTGAAGCCCACTCCCCTCCTAGCCTCCTTGTCTGGGCTCGCCTGACTCTTAGGGGTTTGGCAGTCTGGGGAGCAAGTTGGGGGGTGTGCAGAGAGACACAAAGGAGCCGGTGTTCTACATCCTGTCTCCTCCCCTTCCCTGGGGCTTGGGAGCTGAGGGTTTGCCTTGTTTCATCTGTAGAGCAAGGCACCAGCCCCCTCATGCTTTCCCCAAACCTCCCCCCACTTATTGTTGGCCCAGCTCCGGACATTCTTCAGAGTTCATCTCCCTGGAGACTGAGTGGCTCAGATGTGCATGTCTTATCTCTGTGTGTTTGTGTATTTTAGTATGTGTTTACAGTGTGTTTAGTATGTGTTTACAATGTGTTTAGTATGCGTGCATCTGTGTGAGTTTGGGGATCATCTCTGTGTTTGCAGAACTGTGTGTCTATCTGTACCAACTTTAGGGTGTCTATTTGTTATGTTATATATGCATATTTACATGTACATACATACATATACATTGTTGTTGTTGTTCAGTCATGTCCTGACTCTAGGTGACTTCATGGACTTTTGTCCATGGGTTTTTCTTGGCAAAGATACTGCGGTGGTTTGCCATTTCCTTCTCCAATGCATCCTCATTTTACAGATGAAGAACTGAGGCCAAAAGGGGTTAAGTGACTTGCCCAGGATCACACAGCTAGTAAGTGTCTGAGGCCAAATTTGAATTCTTGACTCCAAGCCTGGTGCTCTGCCCACTGTACCACCTATCTGTCCCACATACATACATACATACATACATAACATAACATAACATATTTCTTTTCTGCTCAGACCTTTAAAATAGTTTATCAGTGTGGGGACTTCTTGTAGGGAAACTCCTTCCACTGATACAAATCAGCAACTCATGTGAAACTTCTGGTCTTAGAGAATTCAGGGGGAGGGCAGGGCAGTCCTAGGAGGTTAAGTGATTTGTACATGGTCACACAGCTAGTTAGTGTCCGAGGCCCGGGAGGGAGAGGAGGACAGGAGGACATGAACCCATGTCTTTTGCCTCTCTGGAAACCGTATGTACTATGCAAGAAGCACATGAATGTGCATTTTAGGAAATTCTTGCCTAAATGTACATTTGTGTATACTGTCTAATCTCTTGACCCACTTAGTTGTTTCTATAACTGTGCCTATGGATGAATGTATGTGGTATGAAGGGCCCCTATGTATATGTAGAAAATAATAATAATAGTATCTAACATTTCTAGGTGCTTTAGGATTTGGGATGTGCTTTGCTTATAACAGCCCTGTGAGGTAGGTAGTAAAAGTATCATCCCCATTTTACATGTAAGAAAACCAGGGTTCCAGTCCCACTGCTGGGAAGTGTCTGAAGGAGGATTTGAGCCCAGGTCACCTGATTCCAAGTTCATCACTTTTTTTTTCTTTATCATGCTGCCTTCCCCAGGCACTAATCCAAGCTACCAGAAGGCACCCCAGCCACCCCCTTTGGAAGGAGGAGGCCTCCCCATCTCTGAGTGGACCATGCCCTCAATCCCTCATCCTGGGCATCATGCCCATCAGTGATAGCAGTGACGGGCTCCTCAGGCAGGCATACTCCTGCAGAAGGAGGGAGATAGAAGCAGATGCCAACTTTATCCTGGCATGGTGGGAAAAGAGAGTATCAATGAAAAGGCTGAGAAGCTCCTAGTTCTCCCTCCACCCCTTTTGAATGCCCAGGCACCTCCTACCCTGATCTCTTTGCTCAGAGCAAGGGGTGGAGCCAGAAAAACAACCCAGGAGGCTAGGCATCTGTCTGGGACCAGGCCATTCCACCCTGGGACCACAGGGACAGACCACATGAAAGAGCCATATGGAAAACCCAAGGATGCTTTGGAGAAAGGATCAAAAAGCCGAATTAATAGAAACCCAGGATGTCTAGATGGAGGATCCCTCCTCACCTCTTTCAGGCGAGGTTACTCTTACTTCCTTCCCACTCTGTGACACCATTCTAGATGGGCAGTGGTTTATACCAGAGCAAGCAAAGGGATTATTGGGTCTTATTGCTGTCTACATCTGGGATCCAGGACATCCTTTACTTCCTTAGTAATTTAGAATGACTCAGAAACATGCTGGGTCTGTAACCCAGGGATCAGTGGAACGCAGCCATCATCTGCTAAGTAATCTTTGAGAGGCAGCATATTACAGTTGAAAGAATATTGGACCTAGATTCAGACAACTGCAGTTCAGATCTCAGCTCAGCCATTTTCTTTTAGGCGAGTACCTGAGCCTCAGTTTCCTCATCTGTAAGATGAAGTGGTTGGACTAGATGGTATTTAACACCCCTTCTGCCTCTAGATCCATGATTCTATAAGATTCCTTCTGGGAAGAAGAAAAGAAACCCCATCTCTTTCCTGTCAGACTGGAAAAAAAAACAGGGAACAGAAGAGATGGTGAAGCTTTTCCTCCCTTACGTGGCCTTCTGTCATATTTCATACTGGCAAGCATTCTCTTGTGTTGGTCGGTATCTGTCCAGCTTGCTGTCATAGTTTCCAGATGGGTGAATCATTCTTCCTGCTGAGATTTCTTTATTAAAAAAAAAAAGGCTTTCCCTATTTGCATCTGAAATCCTTTGGTTCTTTCCCCTGCTGTCAGAAGAGGAGAGACAGCTAAAAGGAAGGGACTTGTTGGGGATGGAAAGTGTGCCTGGTTATTTCTCCTGAAATCTGAGTCACTCCAGAATCTCTCTAGGGCCGTGTGGATATGTGGTTGAGAGTATAGTGTGGGTGTCAGTGTTGTGTGCGATTGTATGAGAGAAGCCAGTACTATATGAAAGTGAGAAGAGTGAGTTGTACAAGAAATATGCCTATTTCTCTGTGTAGGGGTGCACGCCCAGAGTGGAAGAGAAGACTATTTGTAAGAGTGCTCGCCTGTAAAGGGCATGATGATCCTGTGGAAAGAGGCTGGGTTCAAGGTCTAGCTCTGCTTGTGGGCCTTCAACAAATTATTTATCTTTTCTGAGCCTTAGTTTCCTCATGTGTCAAATAAGGAGATTGATTAGGACAGCTTCTAAGGTTGTGAGAGAGTTTGGGGAGTGAGGAAGAAAGGGAAATCTCTACATGAAAGAGAATCTCTTTGTGAGAATCTGTGTTTGTGTGTCTATCTTTATGTGGCCACCACAATGCCTGGTTTGGCTCATTGTGTGTCAGGGACTTGTATTTAGGGAGGGTGGTTGGGTTGATGTTGTGTCTGGCTGGCTGGCCCTCCCCACTTGTGACCTTGAGGGTTCCAGCTGCAAGGTAACTGTAAGTGATTCCCAGGATGGGATAGGAGGAGCTGAGCACTGGGAACCCAGCTGTTGAAATAGGCTGCTGGCTTGGACAATATATCCGGTCACATTTGGAGGCTGAGAGAACCTAGAAAAAAACGGCCTGATCCCTGTGAGCCCTGTGGGTGTCTTTGGGAGGGGAATTTGTTAAATGAGGGAAGAGAGGAGGTCTGGGTTCAGCCTACATTTTACAGCGTCCAAGGCAAAGACATGGTAAAGTGGATAGAGCTCTCTAGTCCTAGAGTCAGGAAAATCCGTGTCCAAATCTAGTCATAGATCCTTGGTAGCTGTGAGAACCTGGGGCAAGTCATTTCTGTCTCCCTCAGTTTCTTCTCCTGTAAGATGGGGATAATAATAGCACCTATTTCCCAGGGTTGTGGGGATCAAATGAGATCTTTGTAAAGGTTAAAACACATAAATGCTCTCTATCATCACCACTACCACCACAGACACCTTAGGGATTCAGAGGAAGCATTGTGCTAGTCATTTCTTTTTTATTTTTTAGATTTTCTTTATTTTTTGCTTTTTGGAGGGCAATTGGGGTTAAGTGACTTGCCCAAAGTGACATGGCTAGTTATTGTGTCAAGTGTCTGAGGTCAAATTTGAATACAGGTCCTCCTGACTCCAGGGCCAGTGCTCTATTCACTTCATCATTTAGCCACCCAACCCATTAGTCCTTTCTTAGAGAAGAAGATAGTAGGGTCAAACCTGAATGCCCAGTGAGGTTCCTGAAGATTCTTCAGACTTTTCCTCTAGGGTCTTCTTACCCACTTCCTCCTTCCCCTGTCCCAACACAGAACCACAGAATGATGGAGCTGTAAGGAGCCTTCAAAATCATCTAATCCATTCTGCTCATTCTGTAGATGAGGAGACTGAGACCCAGAGAGGAATATTTATAGAGAGGAGTAGTATAGATTAAAAACAAGTTGACCCAGTGCATTAGAGTGCTGAGTTTGGAATTCAGATCTGAATTTGAATCCTGCCTCTGACATACGACCTGAGTCTGCCTCAGTTTTCCTTATTTGCAAAATGGGGATGATACCTCTCAGGAGTGTTGTGAGGCTCAAACGAAATTATATATGTAAAGTGCTATGCAAATGTTATTGCAGATTATTATATTATCTGTATTGTTATTATATCTATCATTATAGATTAACTAATCCTGGACTGGGTATCATAGTGCTTGGGTTCACACAGAGGACCCAGGACTTATGAGCTTTGTGATCCAGATCCATAGAGATAGAGGGAGGCTTTGGAGTTGGAAGGGGCCATACAGGCCAGCTAGACCAACCCTCTTCTTTTAAAGAATCTGTGTTTGTGTGTCTATCTTTACATGGACAAAGTCCCAGAGAAGAGAAGTGATTTGCTCTTGGTCATTTAGCAAGTAGCAGAAGCCAGGTCTGAGCCCAAGTCCTCGGACTCCACATCTGGCTCTTTCTCAAGCACCTCACTTCCTTTTCTGTTTTTCATCTGTATAATGGGGGTAATGCTTTCAGGACCTGTGTCACAAGGTTACTGTGCGGGGGAAAAAGCAGGACTCCGTGGCCCAAGGACGCACAGCAAGTTAAGGGCAGAGTGAGGCCCTTCTGCCCGGGCTCCAGACTCCTAATACTCTCTCCAGCTTCTTGGAGGAGGGTGGGTGGGGGGTGGAGACACTTGTAGTCTCCTGTCACCCTCACCTCGGAGCTCCCCTCAGCCTCCCGCTTCCACCACCTCTCAGGACTGCTTTGTGCCTCTCGTCGCTTTTCCTTGCCTGTCCCTTCTGCACCTCTGCCTCCACCTTTTAGAGCCGCAGACTTTGGGAGTCTTCCCTAGCCATCCTTGTCTTTTTATCCATCTCCCTTGGTCCTCTCCCTCTCTCCTCTCCTCCCCTCCCTAGTCCTCCATCACTTCCTCTTCCCCTCCCTCCACTTCTCCTTTGTCCCTCCTCCCTCCTTCCCCCCACCTCCCTAGCCCCGGCCCCAGCCCCGGCCCGGCCCCGGCCCCGCCCCGGTCCGCTCCAGTGGCTGTGCGGGAGGTCGGGCCCGCCCCCTCAATAGGCCCCGGGCCGGGCTGTGTAGCCAGAGCGGGAGCCGGAGCCGGAGCCGGAGCCCCGGGGGCCGGGCTGAGCCTGGCCGGGCCAGAGCTGGAGCTGGAGCCCGAGCGCCCAGGGAGGTCCAGGCTCGGCTGGTGAGTTACTGGCTCGGGGCCAAGCTGAGGCCGGGGAGCCGGAGGCGGGGACAGTGGCCCGGGCACTGGGAGGCACGCTGCACTGCGTGCGGGGGTGATCGGGGGTGCGGGAGTAGGCGGGGGGGGGTGGTCTCCCCTTCCAGCTGTTGTTAGCGGGGTGTGTGTGCTCGCCCAGCCCTGGGCGGACTGTCTCGGGGTGATGGTGCTGTTGTGGATCCCGGCGTGGGTCTGTGGGCACACAGACTGTGTCTGTGGGTCTCTGGCTCCTCCAGCACTGTTGGGTCGGGTACCAAACCCCAGTCATTCTCTGTCCCTCCGGGACAGAGGGCGAACCTCACCAGCGTGTTGGACACAGAATGAGAGGCTAGAACACCGTTACCGAACTCCTGGTCCTGTTCTGGACGGGAATGAGGGTGGGGGGTGAAGAGTAGGGAAAGGGTCTCTGGTGGGAGGTATTAGGAAGGGACTATGAAGCCCCCTCCAATCTGCTGTTCTCTGCTCCAGCCTCACTTTGGATGATCCTGTTTGCCTGTCTCTCTGGCAGAGTGAGAGCAGTGACTGTATGTATTGTGTGCCTTTCCAAGGCAGACTCACTCCCCTCACCTCTGGTACCTCATCTCCTGTTCCAAATGTACAGCCCCCCTACTTTGGCACCCAGTCGAGGCATGGCTGGACTCCTTAGCATCTTGGGGTCCATGATTCTGCCTCTGGTGAGTGGGTGAAATAATGTTCCTGAGTTCCCTGGTTGGGGAGGGAAGACAATCCTGGGGAAAACAAAAATGGGTTAGGAGCTGAGAGTAGAGAAAGAAAGAGTCAAAGCTCAGATGGGCCCTGGGACAAGTTGGGGGCAGAGCAGAGGCAGCCACTGGGGCTCCAGATCTTCTCTCTGACCAAGTGCAAATAGAAAGTTAATTTGGTCCAAAGCCCTACAGCGTCTGTCCTTCTAGCCTCCTTCCCACTCTATTAATACAGCCCTCACCCCACTGCCTGGCATCCCCTATTTATAGCCCAGGAGGAAATGTGGTCACACCCCCTCTGCTGGAGGGAGGAGGGAGGGGCAGGAGTGGGTGGGAGCCAATCATGGGGGTCCCACCCTGTCTGCATACTCCTTGGGTGGGCTGGGGGAGGCTTAAGGAGTCATCAATATCTAACCTTTCTAACCCCCAGTACCTTCCACCAGGGTACTGTACTGTTTTCTAAGCACCCTTTTTACCTCCTTTCTTAGGGTTAGACAGTTCATTTGGAGCTTCGGCCAGTTACTAAGAGCTGCTCATTAGTTTACTTGTTAAATAGCTGTAAAGTATGTGTGTGGGGGCAGGGGGTGGGGCAAGGACTGGGTAACTCAAAATAGCCGGGCTTGTTATTAGTACTGATTAGTAAAGTTGTGATTATTCTAGTGCTGGCTCCATGTGACCAGTGGCATAGCTGCAGATAGCCCCTGGCTAACTATCATCCTTTAGGATTCTTGATTCCAGCATGACTTGGGAGACCAGGAGACCTTGGGGGCATTTTAGGTGGCCACTCTGATGTTCTGTACCCTAGGGAGCAGGACAGGAAAGCTCTTTTGTATCTAAGGCAGGTGATAGCATTGTCAGTGGCACTGATCATTGACCACTGTAGGATCTTAGGATAAAACTAAGAACTCCTTCTACAGCCTTTCCCATGGCGCTGGCATCCAGACACATCAGCAGCTACCAGCTCCCTTCCCTGCAGGGCAGAGGGAATTGCCAGGGCAGACACGTGGCCTGAGATGCCCCCTACCCTTGCTGCCTGCCTGAGCAAAACTGTCTCAGCGTCCAAGAATGCAGTCTCCCTTGCCAGCCTCAACTGCATGTTGGCATAGAGCTTTGGGGTGCCAGGTGGTACCAGGTTAGGCAGACTAGAGGCTGGTGGGGGATGGAGGGAGTATGTAGGCAGAGGAAAGAATGGGTAGTGGCATCTACACAGACTATTGAGGGTATCCCCTGAACCACCTGTCCTCTCTGCCTCTCCCCAATAGGGTACCTCTCTCAGGAACGTATGTGAATGGGAGCCCATAGGACAGCTGGCACAGTGGTAATGATGGAGGTGGAAAAAGATTTGCTAACTCGTGCCTGGAGTGCCTGCAGGCACACCTGCTTCTTACACACTCCTTGGTGCCCCCAGCTACATTCCCTGGCTCCTACTCTGAATCCCTTGACTGTGTGGGCAGGATCAGGCTTGTGCTTCTGCCTAGGAATGTGTTAGGCTCTGAGGCTGGGGACTGACTTAGTGAGGGCAGGGTCCAGTGGTCTTGACTTGTGTGGCTCCAGTTCTGGACTTCCTCTGTGAATTATTGCCCTTGCTACCCTCCTTCTAACAAAGCATCTTCTGGACCAAAGCTTAGAATGTTAGGGCTGGAAGAGACCTTAAGGTCATTGTTTTGCAGCTGAGGACCTTTGAGGTGAAAGGTTACATCAACTTGGGTGTCAGGATTCTCTGTAGTTTAGAAAGAAACTAAGTCTCATTGAAGGGTAGCAGCACACCCTGGGCCATACTCAAGGCCACAGTCAAGGGCAGAATTAGAAACGGAGCCCACAGCTTATAGCAGGAATATCTTCTGACTCTGCAGGTGTTCCCTTCCCCCCTCCATCCCTCTCCACCCCCCCATCTGTAAATGGTGAGCACACATAGCATGCTTATACACACATCCCTGTGGCAGTGCATTGGTTCCAACTGGTTATTAATTTGGGGTCTGTGAACTTGTCTTTTTAATATGTTGATAATATTTAATATTTTTGTTTCAATATAATTGGATTCTTTTGTAATCCCATTTTATTTTATGCACTTAACATGCTTCTGAGAAAGGGGCCATAGGCTTCACAAGACTCCTAAAGGGGGTCCATTCATTCACAAAAGGTGAAGAGTCCCTGGTCTGGCGCTTTAGGTCTACAAAGCTTACCTTATGTGATCTAGGCTGGGCTAATTTCCCAACTTTGAAGAAAACAGAGGTTTACAGAACTTGAATGATTTGTTCAAAGCCACGTATTTTTTAAATGATAAAGCTGTCCCTAGAACTTGGGTCTTCTACCTTAGCCTAATGTTCTTTCCATGCACTATACAACATGCCAGGCGTGGATGTGTTTGTGGGGGAGGGGAAGACTCATTTACCTGTATGGGCACATGTGAAGCTTTGCTCATCAGCCTGTTATAGTTGAGAGCATATAAATAAGTGAGCAGCAGCCAGGTGGCACAGGCCTGGAGTCAGGAAGACTCATTTTCATGAGTTCTAAATCTGGCCTCAGACACCTACTAGCTGTGTGACGCTGAGCAAGTCAGGAAAGGGCAGCAAATGTGTGAACCCCTGTGTGTGTTCTGGGTTCCCAGGACTGACTCTTGGCCTGGAGGTTCATGTTGGGGGGGAGGGTGTCAAAAAATCTCTAGTTCTGACCTCTGGCTTTCTCCTCTGCTATAGGCTGCATGCTGTGCCTGGGTCAATCCACTTTCCTCCGATTTAACCACCCAGCAGAAGCCAAGTGGATGAAAAGCATGATCCCGTCTGGAGGTAGGGGACTTGGAGCACCTTATACCCCTGCCCTAGGTAGGTACCACAGAGTAAGATGGAACTGTGAAGACTGCCTGGCCTGGCAAAGAGCTGGTCAGTGTGACTCCTAGTGTCCAACACTGGGCCCCAGGAGAGCTGCCCCCTCCCACGCCGAGCTCACTCGGACAATACAGTGGGTTTGGCTTCTGTCATCTATTGAGTGCTCAGCAGGCAGAGGGGATACCAGGCAGAAGAGGCTCTGGGAAAGATCCAGAGCAGTGCCAATTGGTTGGTATCAGGTTTTCCTGGGGATCATGTGCCTAGGAGAAAAAAGGACTTTGCCAGCTTTACTGCCCACAGTGTGGTGCCAGGCATGGTCTAAGGTCTGAAGCCTCTAGTTATGCCGCTGTTGAAATGCCTTGCCTTTACTCTTTCTGGTAGCCTGAGGGGAGGCAGAAGATCAAGGATTATGACAGTCAAATGCCCATAAACTGGCTAGATTGGTTCCTGCCTGCTGGCAAGCACTGAAGTTCTCTGCCCCATATCCCACCCCAGAGTGCACTTTGCCAGCCTGTGACTCAGTCCAGCAGCTGAGGCTAGGGTGTGAATGACTGATTTTTGTAGGAGAGGATATGAGTGGCCTCTGGGGCCTGGGTCTGCCTCCCTACCCCCATCCAACTAACATGGGGTGGGGAGAGATGCCCTTGGCTTTCTTTTTAATGCCACACACACACACACACACACACACACACACACACACACACACTACCCTTCCATCGTCATTACCTTTAGGAGAAAACTGAATGTTGGAGCCAAGAATAAGGTGGCATAGCTTCTGTAGCCACTAAGGTTAGGCCTAGGCAGGAGATGTGAGGGAAGGTGGATACAAGAGAATAATGGGGTGGCTCAGGCCAGTGCCACCTGTGCCAAGGAAAATGTCCACTGCCCTTTGCCTGCTATTCTGCCCCATCTTTGGGCTCTCTGATGGTGGTTCCCAAACTTGTGATAGGAATGGCTTCCCTCCCTTTCAGGCCCTCATTAGCACAATTCTTTCTGCTTCCCTGGGGATTCATGACTGGGTTCCTAGGCTGCATCTAGCCCAGTTCCCCTCCTCATTCCTCTTCTTCCTTCATCCTCCTGGCCTTCAGCCTTGCCGCAGGCCCATCTGATTAAGGCAAGCAGTGGTTCTAGAGCTGCCAGGGTGGCAGTGGGAGGAGAGGAGGAGTAGGCAAGCCAGGAACGGAGAGCTCCTGTGGCTAGCAGCTTAATGGGGATAATTGGAGCCACAGAGCTGTACCTAGATGTCTGCTTTAGCTTCCAGGAACTGGCCATTAGCACTAGGTCCCGCCCCTCTGGCCTCTAAGTGCTCTTGATTGGTTACAGATGGTTTTAGGTCCAGTCTCCCCTTCCTCCTTTGTGGGAGGAGGGAGGCAGGTGATTTTTTGTTTCCCTCTTTGGGCCCCCATGAATTGGATGGGGGGAATATTCCACATTTCCTAGCCTAGGCCCTGCCAGATCGTGCCCCTTTTGGGTACCTAGCCTAATTTCCTTGCCAACTCCTCTCATCTTCATAGCGAGGGGTCAGAACCTACCCTTCTTGCAGGGCGAGCAAGTGAGGCTGGGGAAACCAAGGCACTGGGAGGTGTTTAGTGAGGGACTCAGGCTTTGGGACCCAGGGATGCTCAGTCTTTCATTCTGCACGTACTCCCTGCAGTTCTCTAGGAATTACAGTAGAGCTGGAAGGAACCTTAGATGTAATTTAGTTCACCATTCTCACTTTACAAGTGAGGAAACTGAGGCTCAAGGAAGTTAAGTCATTTGCCCAAAGTCACATAGATAGCTAGAATCAGAGCCTAGCTGAGAACTTGGGTCTCCTGTAGGCACTGGGAGAGGAAGGGGAAAGTGGATTAGATGGTAGGGACCATGTACTGGACCCAGTAAGAGATACAGACCTGACTCACCACGTACCCTCGGTCTGCTCTGTCCCAGCCGAGTCAGAGAGCCTGGTGAATGGGAACCACCCCCCTCAGCCCCCCAGCCGGGGTCATGCTGCTTGCTCCAGCCACAGCTCCCTGGTGAGCTCCATTGAGAAGGACCTACAGGACATCATGAACTCCCTGGTGCTGGAGGAGCCGGGGACACCTGGCAAGAAGGTCCCTGCAAGTTCCCCGCTCTCCAATGGTGGGCGCTACACACTCTCACCACCTATTAGCCCAGGGGCCATGTCTGTGGGCTCCAGCTATGAGAACACCTCTCCCCCCTTTTCTCCTCTCTCCTCACCGGCCAGTAGTGGCAGCTGTGCCAGCCACTCACCTGGAGGGCAGGAACCAAGCCCGGCCATTCCCCCCCTGGTCCCTGCCCGCTCCTCAAGCTACCATCTGGCCTTACAGCCCCCACAGATCCGACCCAGTGGTGCCCGCCCATCAGAGAGCCCCCGGCTTGGCAGGAAAGGGATCCATGAAGGGCCTTCAAGCCCAGGGCGGCGAGGTCTGCTGACCGATAGTCCTGCTGCTACTGTGCTGGCAGAGGCCCGCAAAGCCACGGAGAACCCACGGCTGGGGGTGTCACTGCCCGTTGTGGCCATCAGCCTAAGTGAATACCCTGATGGCAGTGTTCGAAGCCAGTCCACCAGCATTCCTGGCAGTCCCAAGTTCCAGCCTCCCATCCCTGCCCCCCGGAGCAAGGCCAGCACCCTACAGGAGCGGCCACCTAGCCCTTTCCGGGAGCTGCCAGGCACTGAGCGAACAATGACAGCCAGTCCTTCGCGCCAGCTGGTGGGCAGAACCTTTTCGGATGGAATGGGGACCCGATCCCTGCAGCCACTAGAGAGCCCTCGCCTGGGCCGACGGGGAGGTCCAGAGAGCATGCGGGAGCTCCCACCACTGAGCCCGTCCCTGTCTCGGCGGGCCTCCCCACTGTCTCCTATGCCTGCCCGGGCCACTGCAGACACTAAGCTGACCAGGGAAATGGCTGAGAGTCCCAGGACCCGCCGCTGGGCAGCACACGCAGCCTCCTCTGAAGACTTTACTCTCACCCTGGGTGGGAGGGGCCGTCGGACGAGGAGCCCCTCGCCCACCCTTGGAGAACCATTGGTGCCTCGAAAGGGCAGCTTTGGTGGCGGCTTAAGCCCAGCCTACAGCCTTGGCTCATTAACGGGAGCCTCACCCCGACAGAGTCCTCGGGCCCAGAGGAAGCTCTCAAGTGGGGAGCTCCGTGTGCCAGCTCCCCGAGAGAGAAAGAACAGCATCACTGAAATCAGCGACAATGAGGATGAACTTCTGGAGTACCACCGGCGCCAGAGGCAGGAGCGGCTCCGGGAGCAGGAGATGGAGCGGCTGGTGAGTGAGCCTTACCCGGGGGGCTGGGTTCCCTGGTACAGAGCCCCAGACCCACTGAAAGTTTGAAAGGGAAGGGATCTTAACATTTTTCTATAAGTTTTTATTATTGTCTTTTGTTTCTTACATCATTATAGTTATCCCCACTATCTTCCCTCCTTCCCCTCTCAGAGAACCATTCCATATAACATTTAGTATTTCTTTTTTTTTTTTTTGAGGGGGGAAGGCAAGGCAATTGGAGTTAAGTGACTTGCCCAAGGTCACACAGCTAGTAAGTGTGTCAAGTGTCTAAGGTTGAATTTGAACTCGGGTCCTCTTGATTCCAGGGCCAGTATTCTATTCATTGTGCCACCTAGCTGCCCCTAGAATTTCTTTTAAAGTGGAAAAAAAAATCAGCACAACTGGTACATTGAAAAATTTCAAAAACATATGCAACAAATAACAGCTGGAGATCTGATAGGGGAAAGATTGGGGATATTAAGATTTAGGCTTGGGTATCAGAGACAGAGTCAGAAGAGATGGGGTCAGGGCATTCTCATGTCTTCATTTGAGATTCATACTTGATCTTTATAATTCTGTTAATTCACTTTTGATCTTTTGGTGTGAGGTTGTTCTTTCCCTTTATGTTGTTGTAGTTGTATATATTGTTTTCCTGACTCTGCTTACCTCACTCTGTATCAGTTCATATAAATCCTTCTGTGCTACTCTGTATTCATAACACATATAATTTCTTACAACACAGTTGTATTCCATTAGATTCATATACCACAGTTTGTTTAGCCATTTCCCAATTGATGGACATTTATTTTGTTTCTAATTCCTAGCTATCACAAAAAGTGCTGCTACAAATATCTTGGAATGTATGGGGACATTTTTCTTATTTATGGCTTCCTTGGGATATAAACCTGGTAAAGAAATAAAAAAAGACCTTAAAACATTTTAGATGCCATTACAGATGAGCACCTGAGGTCCAGAGAAGGGAAATGACTTATCCAAAGTCACACGGCTAGTTCATGGTAGACACAAGATTAGAACCCATTTCTCCTGACTTCTGGTTCAGTGTTTACTCCATTTAAACCCTACTGCCTTCTTGTGTTTTCCTTTTAACTATGCCAGCATGAATGCCATTCTGACAGGACTGGTGAGGATCTTTGGAAACCTACTAGTCAGGAGACCTGAGTCCCTATCTTTTCTTTGACATTTGATATGACAATGATGATAACTACTACTAACAATACCTGACATTTAGATAAATAAATTGAAATAGTACTTTAGGGTCTGCAAAGCACTTCGTATACATTATTTCATTTGAACATTTTAATAACCCTGTGAGGTAGGTTCCATTTTTATCCACAGTTACAAATGAAGAAACTAAAAAGATTGGATCAGTGGTGTCAGACTCAAGTAGAAATGAGGACCATTCATTTGTAATAAGGGCCCCTGTGGGCTCCCTATTGATTTAGTTTTAAAATGTAATATCATCTTTGTTATTTTGTATTTTTATTAATTTTGTAAATATATTCCAATTACACTTTATTTCGGTCTGGGCCTGCTCAGGAATGTTGTCTGGGGGTTGCATGTTTGACACCTCTGGGTTAGATGACTTACCCAGGGTGAAAAAGTTATCTTGAACTCACATTTAAAAAGAACTTTATGATTTACAAATATTACTAGCCATGTGGCCACAAGCAAGATATTTAGACTTTTAAAGCCTCAATTTTCTTATTTGTAAAAGGGGGTTGGGGTTGTAATAATAAAATGTAATACCCACCATGAGGGTTGTCATGAGGAAAGTGCTTTAAACCTTAAAGAACTATTGAAATGTGATATTACTATTAATAGCATCATCATTGAAGAGTGTAGTAAGGTGCCCAGGCACCTCTCCTTTCTTCTCCTCCCTTAGCGTTTCCTTCTCCTTCCACAGCAAAAAGAAGGGGGCTTAGATGATTAGAGAACACTCTGCCAAGGTGATAGGGATAGACTAAGGGCTGACTCTGGATCGGAGGGATTTGTGCAGCAGTGACAGGCTCCTCTCTCTGGCCCCAGCTAGCCTCTCATCCCACAATCCAGGTCATTGCTCGGGACCAGGCTGGGATCAGATATTTCTCTGCCCTCTTCCAAGCTGTGGTGCTCACCTGGCCAAGTGGGGGCCAGATGGTCAGAGAAGGGAGTCTGCTTAGAGAGAAGAGGGTACTCTTGGCCAGGCCCCTAGGGCAGGTCTGTATGTCTCTGTCTTCCTGTGTGGAGGGGTCTGGGGGATGGGAAAGCCTCTGGGCAGCTGTCTCTGAGCTGGCATCTGAGCTGGGTGGGGGCCTGGGATTCCCAGGATAACTCAGGGAAAGGGAGGGCTGGGGGGAAAGCTGAGAGAACATGAAGGAGGAAGAGCAGATTCTCTTTATCATCCTTCCCACCCTCACTATTTTTGCTCAGATCTGGAAAGAATTCCCCACTCCCAGGAGGGGCTCGCCTAAGCTTTTCTTGCTAGCCTATACTAGATCCTGGAATGTCCCTGTCCTAGGAGAAGAACAGTCACTGTGGGTTATAGAACTGAGTAGTGGGTCCAGTTCTCTTTTCCCCAGCTTCCTACATCACAAAGGCCCTGACCTGCCTCAACCTGCCACTTTAAGGCTTGGAAACTGCCTGCCCCTCCCATCTCTGTAGCAGCTGCTTATCTGTGTCCTGAGGCAGGGGGAGGAGGAAAGAGAGCCTTGCCTCCTGGGGTGGCAGGACGAGGGTTCCGGGTCTTTTTGGTTATGGAACTGGGCAAAGAACAGGAGAGAGGTCAGGTGAGATATTTGTCTGGGCTGGTGGGAGATGAAGGGGGAACAGAGTTTTGGGGGTTTTAGAGGAGGTTTGCACTTCGGCAGGGCCAGGGGTTCTTTTGGGGGTGGGGCCCCGACTCTTGCTTGGGAGGATGCCATGGCGTACATGGGCATCTTAGGACCAGTGGCTCTCATCCCTCAGGTTGCTGAGGGGAGATGGTGCCCTGGTGACTGCGATGGGGCTAAGGGGCCAAGGATTGAGGGTCAGGCCAAAAGACAGTGATCAAATTGGGACCTACAAGACCTAGGCCTGGGAGCAGTTTCAAGAAAGCTGTCCTTCAGTGGGATTGGGAATTAGCTCTGCCCATTGGCATGGTGCCCAAGGCTCATGTTGATTTGGGTCTAAGGTAGGAAGGAGAAGATAAAGCTGTATCCTTGCCCTTGTGTGTTTTGTATATCTTTTGGTCTGTGCACATGGGTCTGTCTGTGTGTCTCTATGTTTTACACATGTGATTGCGTGTCTGAGGGCCTGTGTGTTTTCTTTGCAAGTGTCCCATTGGGGTGCAGAATGAAAAGTGAAAGGAAACCAGGGTAAGGGTGGGGAAGGATGGCTGCCCATGTGGGCAGGCATAAGGAGGTGCCTTTAGCTACGCAGACCATGTTAGGGTTCAGTCCTTGGTTTCTCTTCTCTTTCCCATTCTCCCAGGAATTCTTGGAGGTTGGACTTGATAAGGGAAGGACTGAGGGGCCTAAGACACTGACCAGAATTAAACCGTGGTATAGGCAATGCCAGAAGAGTTAACCGTCCCCTGCTCCTTTATGGGATTGGGTGTGAGTCTTCTCCACTGGCACGAGAGTGGTCATAGTGGATAGAGTTGGAAAGACTGGGAGGATTTAGCTGTATCCCTGTCCTCTAGACCTTTCCTGTCTACTAAAATCCCCCCACCCCACCCTGCCTAGAGTGTGGATCTAGGTTTGAGGAGGGTCCTAGGAATTCTCCATTCACAGAGAGCTGGAAGAGACCTCAGAGGCCAGCTAGCTCAGCCCCCTCATTTATAGGTGAGGAAACGGGCTCAGAGAGTCTCAGTGCCTTGAGAAGGCCACACAGGCAGTAGGCCTCAGAGGAGAGAAGGACCAGATGGCGTCTGAGGTTTCACCCAGTTCCAGATTCTATGACCCAAGTTTTCTCATTGTTTTGGAGGTGGAGTGCCATGCCTTTAGTCTTTCTTGCTCTCTCCCCCTAGGAACGCCAGCGTCTAGAGACCATCCTGAACTTATGTGCTGAGTACAGCCGGGCCGATGGGGGCTCCGAGGCAGGGGAGCTGCCCAGCATTGGCGAAGCTGCCATGGCCTTGGCCCTAGCAGGCAGGAGACCTTCCAGGAGCCTGCCTGGGGCAACTGGGACCTCTGGACGGGGCCCTGAGGACCCCAGTGGGGCCACCCCGAGGCTCTGGGAGAGCGTGGAGCGCTCTGATGAAGAGAATCTGAAGGAGGAGTGCAGCAGTACTGAGAGCACTCAGCAAGAGGTGAGGGCTAGAGCCCCAGGCTGGATGCAGAGGCAGTGGCGGGCGGAGAGGGTCTTAGGGAGGAGGACAGTTTTGAGATGAGGACTGAGGGTGATGGGAGGATTCTGGGGATGAGAGGAAGGAGAGTCCAGATGAGAAACAACATGGGAGGTGGTGGGAAGGAGTCCAGGAAGGGAGGAGATTTGGGGAATGGAGATTGGAATGGGGGGTGGTTACCAGGGTTGGGGACAAGAAGAGGAAGGGCCTGGAGATGGGAAATTAGGTTCTACGAAGTAGGGAGGGGTATATGAGGTAGTATGATAGGGCTGAGAAGGGGGACTGGGAATGATTCATTATAAGAAAAAAAAAGGAGGCTGAGGTTAAGGGATGGATATGGGAGGAAGAGAAGGGAGATGAGGGGGAAGGTAAAGGATGAGAGGTGAGAGGAAGGAGGGAGGAGGTGGCATGGGGGAGAGTTTTCTAGGTTTCATAGACTATAAACTTTTTATGACCCCCCCCCAGCTTTGGCCTTGAGGCCCCACCTAGGCTTGGCATTCCTACTATAAATCATTACTCACTTTAAGTGAGTCAGCTTTTTCTATGGGGTCCCTTGGATGGGGAAATAGGGGGAGGGTGGTGCAGACAGATAGCTGTTTTTTCCCCACCAGTCTTCCAGTCTGACACTCCAAAGGACACCCAAAGTTTGACCCAGTCCCTCTAAGTCTTATGGCTCCTCTGTTCTGCAGCATGAAGATGCTCCAGGCTCCAAGCTCCAGGGTGAGGTGTTGGCCCTGGAGGAGGAGCGGGCAAAGGCACTGGGGCGTGTGGAGCAGCTCAAGGGCAGAGTAAAGGAACTAGAGCACCAGCTGCAGGAATCAGCAAGAGCGGTGAGTGAGCCTGTGCAATAGACTGGTGGCCCTTGAGAGGAGCCCCAGGACCAAGGGCTTCGACTCCCCCGGTTGTGACACAGATGCTGGGCTGTGCCCACAGGCTGAGATGGAGCGGGCGCTGCTTCAAGGGGAACGGGAGGCAGAGCGGACGCTACTACAGAAAGAGCAGAAAGCCGTGGACCAGGTGCAGGAGAAGCTGCTGGTGCTAGAGACGGGAATGCAGAAGGAGAGGGACAAGGTAACCCGAAAGTGGGTACCTCAGCTGTGTCTGAGGCCCTCGCTGCCTGTGAGAAATGGAAATTTGGTGTCAGTATCACCCTCTCCACTGGAGATGGGGCTTCTCTGTGCCACCCTCCTAGGTTGTGGAGCCCTGTCCCTTGTGGAGGATGCCAGCTTGGGCAGGGGCACTGTCAGGGTGCTGGGCTGGTATCTGGGCCTCTCCTCTCTCTAGGTCTCTCTCTGCTGCCTCTGGGTGTCAGGGACTTTGCCAATGCTGGCTTCCCCTGGGCACTTAATAGGTACCTGGGCTCATCCTTTGCAAGAGTCTAGAAACCCCCTTTCAGTAGGGGAAACACCACTGGAACAGAGGAGTAATTTGGTTTTCGATGACACCGCCCCCACCTGGGTTTGCTGAGATTCTGTATGGCCCAGACCTAGTGCCTGGTTCTGTAAGTGGGCAAAGCCCTATTAATGCCCAGGCCCTGGTGATATGGACCCAGCCCACGTTGCCTTCTTGGTCCCTGTCTTTTGTGCCCCCCACCTCCCCCAGTGCCTGTCCTCTGGAGTATGCAGTTTCATCATCCCAGATCGTCCCAGCTTTCTGCCCCTGAGCCTTTCAGATCTTGTGCCAGCCTGCAGGGCCACTCCGTCTCACAAGTGCCATGCCAGCTGAGCCTGAAGAGCCCAACATCGTGCCAAGGGGTCTGAAGTGAAGAGGGGGGCATTTGCTTCTGGATATGACATTATTTTTATGAGGATCTTTCCCCCTCTTGGAATTTTTTCAAGTCTTTTTACTCTTCCTCTCCTTTTTTGAGGAACTATTTTTTTTTCTTTGATTTTTCTTTTTTGTTTTTGGAGCGTTGGGCTCTGGGTCCCCAAACCACACTCCCAAAGTCTGTGCCAGATTAATCCCATGCTTGCCAGCCAGGCCTGCACTAACACCTTCTCTAATAATTGTCGTGGGTCCTCCATAGGCCCCCCGCATGCCATCCTAACTGCCAGTGCTGCCCTAGGTAGGAGTTATGCCCACTGCCCCTAGGGCAGCTCTCTGGCTTTGCCCACTTCTGCACTAACTTCATGGGCACCTGTGTGCCCCTGACCTCTCCCCTCTAATGCTGTTTCCTTTTCTTCTTGGTGTGGGACCCCGAAGCCCCTGATCAAAAAAGGACAGGGGAAGGGAGCTAGGGGTGGAAAATACAACTCAGATGCTCTTCTGTGGGGCATAGAGGAGGCACAGTGTTGGGGGATGTGCCTATAGAGGGGCCTTGACATAAACCACATTTTAGCATAATCACCATCAGGAACTCCAAGGTATCTAAGGGCTTATTCTGTGCTAGTTACTATGTATGTGGGGGAAATAATTCCCCATCTGTGCCCTCATGGAGTTTACAGTCTAGTGGGGGTTAGTGGGAAATAAGGAACAAACAGAGATAACTGGGGTACGTAGCATTACACAATGCGTGCGTTTGAGATGCAAAACAAATTGGGGACCCACCAGGGATTGGGAAGAGCAGGAAAATCTAGTATTAGTGACAGTCAAGAGCAATGAGAATTGTTCTGGAGGAAGGGAAGACAATCAGTGCCGCCCCAGACTGCTTGACCCTGTGTCTAGTGCAAGAAGAGCCTGGCAGGAATGACATAGCCATATCAGGGCCCCTGCAAGAGGAGGAGAGAGTCTTCTGCCAGCCTGATAGCTGTCTCTCCCTAATCCAGAAGTTCTGATCCTTTTTGGTCATGGATCCCTTCAGCAGAGCCTTCTAAGGACCATGGTTTTAAATGCATAAAATGAAACACACAGGCTTACAGAGGAAAACAATCATATTAAGATTTAGTTACCAAAATATTAAAAGCCAAGTTCACAGCCCTCAAATTAGGAATCCCAGCATTGGACCCTCTTTTTGGTGCCATGCCCAGAACTGGGCACTTCAGCTACTGGGGCAAAGAGCAAGCCTTTGAGGAGGGAGCTGGGGAAGAGCTGGTGCCCCAGTTGAACCACAGAGAACATTAAAAGACTAAGCCCCCAGAAGAAGGCAAGTGTGCCCCAAGAGCTTGCAGCCAGGGGAGGACAGTACCTCCAGGGAGGAGGAGGAGCTGTATGTCCCAAACCTCCTTGGCAGCCTGAGCCTATACTCCAGGCTTTGGTTTATTTGGTGTTTCAGAGTTAAAGCTGGTACTTAGAATTTATTATCCAAGCTCTTAGGAAGGTTCTGTTGGGTTTCCATCTGATTTGCCTTCTACCTGGGATTAACCAGAAGGTCTCCTCAGCCATGAAGGGACTTAATGAACTCTTCTTCTAGCCCAGGCTCCTAGGCTTGGGAGCCAATAATATCGGTTTCTCCTCTGCCCATCCTTTTCCATGGGGTGACTCACCAACTCCTCCCCTCTTTTCCCACCCCCACCCCTAAAGGTGTCATCTGTCCCCAGACTGAGCCATCTACCCTCCTCCCCTTACCCATTCCTGGGGCTCTGATTACCATGGCAACGGCCACACTAATTGCAGTCCTCAGCCCAGCCCATGGTTCAGACCTCAGATGCCATCATCTCTACATCCTGGGTGGGAGGGAAAAGAAGTCTGAGTGAGGGGTGGGGGTGAGAGGGTGCTGGGGTCCCCTCCTCTGTGTCAGCTGCTGCATTAATATCCTTAGCTTCCCTTCCCCCTCCATACATACATCCACTAATTTAAGCCCCTTTCCCAGGTTGGACTCTGGTCTCTGGGTGCTGGTGGGTGGGAAGGCAGGGGGAGGGGGAGAGCCAAAATCTCCTCATTTGTAATATGGAACAAAGCACGGCCATAGCTGGTTTGGCAGGAAAACCAGCCTGTTGGCATCAGTCTAGGACCCACAAAATTTTCCGATTCTGGGCACCTCCTGAGACCAAAGCCTAAGTCCCTTCTCCTCTGCTATTACTCCTCCATATTCCTTTTTCTGCCCTGATCCATAATTCCTCACCTTCTCCCTTCTCATCATCTTTTTTCTCTACCCTAGTCCCCACTTGGACTCCTGTTGTCTCCTTCCCTTCTTGTTTATTTCCTTTTATTTCTTTCTCCTCCTCCTTCCTCTCTCCTCTTTCCATGCTTTCTCCCTTCCTTTTATCTTCTTTCTGCCTCATCCCATCTCCCTTCTTTTTTCCTCCTTCTCATCCTCTTCCTCTCATTTTCCATGTCCCTCCCCCATCAGCCCCCCTTCCTTTTCCCATCCCCAGCCGCATGGCATGGAGTTAGAAGTGTGTGTTCTGTTTTTCCCCTTTTTGTGTTGTATACCCCTCCCCCCCCTCCCTCCAGGAGAGGGTGGAGCTGGCCGTGGGACGGAGTGAACTGGAGGCCCGCCAGGCGCTGTATGACGAGCTCAAGACACAGCTCGATAACTGCCCCGAGTCAGTTCGGGAACAGTTACAGGAGCAGCTGAGAAGGGTCAGTTTCACAAACCACTAGCCCCTATCCTGACTCCCCTGCCATGGCCTTGGAGCTGCCCTCGGGGGCCCTCCCTCAAGCAGAGAAGGCAGCAGAGCGGACTGTGCCATCGGGCAGGACACTGGACGAGCCTCCCTTCGAGGGCTCTGCAGAGGAGGGGGCATGGACTTGGCCCTTCCATCTTCCTCCCCGCCCCCTTATTCAGTTATGTTTTTTTGTATTTCCTGCCATCTTTGGCCTGGGCTCCAAGATGCCCTTTTGGTACCAGATAAAGGGGCGTATGGGTAGAGCTGTGCCCAAGGGGAGGGTGGGTGTAGTGTTTCTTCCCTTCCAATCCCAGAAACATCTTGCTAGGTAGAACACGTCTTTGTGGCCCCTGTATTTTGCCTCCTCCCTGGTAGTCTGGCCCGCCAGGCCCCAGACTGGCCCAGCGGACTACAACTTAGTCCCAACTATTGTTATCAAAGGAAGCTGAGGCTTTGGAGACAGAGACGAAGCTCTTTGAAGACCTGGAATTCCAGCAGCTGGAGAAGGAAAGCCGCTTGGAGGAGGAGCGGGAGCTGGCTAGCCAGGGACTGCTCCACAGCAGGGCAGAGCTGCATCGGAGCATTGCCAAGAGAAAGGTGGGACTCCCCCCCTTCCCCGGCATTCCCCAGGCCCCTGCCTTCTCAGGGAGCAATCAAGTCAGCCTGTGCCCTGTCTGAGCTTTCTGTGGGTGTGGAGCCCTGCCCTGGGCAAGGGGATTGAGAGTGGGCAGCCTGGGGCAGAGAGCCAGTCAGCAAGCACTTATTAAGCACTTACTATATACCAGGCTCTGTGCTAAATTCTAGGGATGCAAAGGAAGGAAAAAACATGGTCTCTGACCTAAAGGAGCTCACATTTTAATAAGAAAACAACATGTAAGCTACTAGGTACATTATTATATACACTTGTATCAAGTAGATGGCAGGTCATCCGAAAGGAGGAGACACGAGGAGCTTTAAGGCCTAGAGACACCTCCTGGAGAAGGTGGGATTTTTTTCTTTTTTGGGGGGGTGGGGGAAAGGCAGGGCACTTGGGGTCAAGTGACTTGCCTAAGGTCACTTGGCTAGTAAGTGTCAAGTGTCTGAGGCTGGATTTGAGCTCAGGTCTTCCTGACTCCAGGGCCGGTGCTCCATGCACTGCACCACCTAGCTGCCCTGAAAAGGTGAGACTTAAACTGAGTCTTGGAAGAAGTCAGAGAAACCAAGAGGTGGGAGTGAGGGGGCAGTGTCCCGGGCATGGTGGGCAGCCAAGGCAAATGTAGGGAGAGAGGGGCTATAGGTAGACTAGAATGTGTAGAACAGACTGAGGCATGAAATGATGCCTAGGTAAAAGCGGGGCTAGCTTGTGAAGGGCTTTACATGCCAAACAGAAGAGTTTTCTTTGACTCTGTCGGTAATGGAGGACCCCTGGAGTTCAATGAGTAGGAGGTCAGCCCTCCTACTTGGAAGGGTCACTTTGGCCACTGATGGTAAGATAGTTCAGACCTGGGGGTGGGGGATTGATGGTGAGGGGACTGGTTAGGGGGCTGTTGCCATAGGCCGGGTGAGAGGGGGCGAGGCCAGAGGTGGGGGGTGACTGTGTAAGGAGAGCAAAGGGGCTGTGGCTGAGATATTGTGAGGGTGGGAATGATGAGCTTCAGCATCAGATTAGACATGAGGAGCTGAGGATGATGAGCCTGGATGACTGGGAAGACTGGGAAGACTGGGATGCCCTTTCACAGTTCTAGCAGATCTAGAAAAGGAAGTGTTTGGAGGGGAAATGAACTGTTTGGGGCATTTTAACTTTGAAGTGCCTTTGGGGCATCCAGTGCAGGATGTCCAAGAGGTGCTGGTGATGTATGACTGGAGTTCAGGAGAGAGACTAGGCCTGGGAAAAAGTCTGATCTTCCCCTCTCAGTCCAGTGGGAGACAAGACACAAAAGCTGAGAGACCTAAGTGGCTAAAGGCCTCTGGGGAGACCTAAGAGCTCCCATGGTATAAAGTAATAGAGAAAAATAGACCAGAGGATAGAGGGAAGGAGGTGGTGGGGGTTGTTTGTCCTTCATTTTAAAAGAGGATCAAAGATTCTGTCTCAATTCTTACATAGCCCTTGAAAGGAAGTTAATTTAGAGAAAACTTCCTAAAAAAAGTTAATGTCCATGTTCTACATGACCCTATGGACAAAGTCCTTGGGGTTTTCATGGCAAAGACACTAAAATGGTTTGCCATTTGCTTCTCTGGTGTATCCCCATTTTGCAGATGAGGAACTGAGGCAAGTAGGGGTTAAGTGACTTGTCCAGCTGAGGTCATACAGTTAGCAAGTTTGTGAGGTCAGATTTGAACTTGGATCTTATCTTCCTGGCTCTAAGCTCCTTTGCACCTCTCCAAGTAGAGATGCAAGCTGAGGTGAGAGCTGTGACTTGGAGGAGAGGCAGCAGAAAAAGCATGACTTGGGCTGAGTGAATGACTTCGAAGTCATGTTTTTTTTTTTTTTGTTTTGCTTTTTGGAGGGCAATTGGGGGTCAGTGACTTGCCCAAGGTCATTTGGCTAGTGAATTGTTAAGTGTAGGAGGCCGGATTTGAACTCAGGTCCTCCTGACTCCAGGGCTGGTCCTCTATTCACTGTGCCACCTAGCTGCCCCAGGGTGAATGACTTTGAGACAGAAGAAGAGCTGTGTATGAGAAGGGAGCAGGTTTGCTAGGGAGGAGAGACCCTGTGTGAGGGAATCATGGGAAAGGAGAACAGTGACGACTCAGCCAGCAAGTTCAGGAATGACTGGGAGCTGTCTGGCTGTCCTGTTTTCTCCAGTTTTTCCTCATGGACTCAACTGATTTCAGTTCATCTTCCCATCTGCAGTGATCACTCAGGGAAGGAAAGTTGGAAGTAGACAGTAGGTAAAATCAGACAGGCAGCTAAACAGTGTAATGTCAGGAATACCTGAGTTCAAATCCCACCCCATCTACTTTCTAGCTGTGTGACCCTGGGCAAGTCCCTTGTCCTCTTTTCATCTATAAAATGAGGATGATAACAGACCTACTTCACAGGGTTGGGGCAGCTAGGTGGCACAGGATAGAGTACCAGGCCTGGAGTCAGGAAGACTCATCTTCCTGAGGTCAAATCTGACCTCAGACACTTATTAGATGTGTGACCCTGGGCAAGTCACTTAACCCTGTTTACCTTAGTTTCCTCATCTGTGAAATGAGCTGGAGAAGGAAATGGCAAACCACTCCAATATCTATGCCAAGAAATCCCCAAGTGGGGTCACAAAGAGTTAGACATGAATGAAAAATTACAGAACAAGAACAGCACCAACATGGGGCTGTTACGAAGATAGAGTGAGATAATGTATCTAAACCCTCCAGATATTACATGTTAACACATCCCTATCATCAGCCAGTCCTCCAGGCTTTTCTTGTGCCTTTACAATGGGGAGAGCCACAAACTCGGTCCTATTTCCTGAGAGAGGCTTAGGTGCATGATCTGTGCCCAGGTGATTTGTCCACTTCATAATCTCAAGCCAGCTGGAAAGCTTTGTGTGTCTAATCATCTTTCAGTGGCTCCATGATTCCGTTGGAAAGGTGCCCCTTCTGACTGTGTAGGTCATCACTCATGAACAGCTTCTCATCCTGGACAGTCCATGTCCATGTCTTCCCATGAAGGACCTACCTAACATGCAGGAGGCCTTCCTCTCTCTTTTAAAAATATGTTGTGGATCCTAGTGCAACATCCTGTTTTCTCTGCTTGTTTTGTCCTCAATGATATCATTTATGCCATTTCTTGCCTGTGAGTCATCTCTGACTCTAATCCACAGCCACCTAACTTCCCTGCCCCTCCCCTCACACCCTGTTTGAGTTGGTTACTACAGTTTTGATTCTCCTGACGTTACCAGACAATGCTACTGGCAGCAGCAAAAACATATCTTTCAAAACTCTGTTATTCTCTTGGTGATGAATAGAATCACCTCCTGGAGGATTGTTATTTGTCCTTTGTTTTTGCAGAGGGCCATGGCATCAGGAAGGTGAAGTGCAAGTGAGTTGGATTTAAGTGAGGCAGGGCTGTACAAAGTCACCAGCCTCACTTTTCTCTTCTGGAGCTATCTGGGTTCAGGGTCAATAGACAGATCAGGATGACTGGAGATGGCCTTGCATGCAGTGGGATTCCTTGGCCTTTTAAGCTAAGGTCTTTAACAGGTCTTAGTTTGATTGAGGCAACACCTATTCAGTGATTAAACCTAGGTAAGAAGTGAGGCAGAGAATGGCCTCTTACCTTGTCAGAATAATGGTGATGACGATGATGTTTAAAAAGATGGGCTTTTCTTACTTGGAGCAGTTTGGGAGTAGTGGGAGAATTGCAGTTCCTCATCGGGAGCTCGGTGGGGCAGCGGATAGCTCACTGTGCCTGGAGTCAGGGAATCTCTTCTTCCACAGTTCAGATCTGGCCTTTAGACACTAGCTGTGTGACCTTGGGCAAGTCGCATGGCCCTGTTCATCTCAGTTTATGCATCTGCAAAATGGGGATATATTAAAAGAAAGAAATGGCAAACCACTCCAGTATCTCTACCCACAGAAAAATAAAATGGGGTCAGACATGACTGAAAAATATTATTCACCCCATTTCCTACTCCTTTTCAGTTATGGGCCCTGTTCCTTGTCTATCTGTGCATGTGCATGCACGCACACACACATATGCCTAAGACTCGATGGGCTTTCCATCCAACCATTTGTTGTAGTCTGGGAAATGGGCATTCTTCATCGGTTTGGTTTTTCCTCTGTGGATTGGTAAGATTGTTGTCATTTAAGTGACTCTGAATCTTTCCAAGGAGGTTATGGAATGGTCTGGTACTAGATGCAATCATTCTAATGTCATCTGTAACCAGGAACATTTGGAGAACTTCATTTCTAGGGAATTAGTTTTCTATTTGGAGGACATACCAGGAGGCATCCTCCCTGACATCAGTGAATATCTTTGGCAAATAAGTATCTTTCTGGCTATTTTATTTTTCACTGATGTTCACAGATTGTTGTTGGATGACTTATTGTTGAACATGGTGGTCTCTGTGGTTGTCTCTATCATGGAATCAGTTATAATCATGTGCAGGGAGACCTTGTTGGAGGAGAGTCCCCAAGGCTGTGTTTTACCCCACTGAGTCAAATGTTTTTTTGTAATCATCACACAATAGACACAAGAGATCTCATGTATTCTCCTCAGTCAGCTGTGTTACTACAAAGATGTGCTCTGCTGTGGACAATCATCTATGAAAGCCTGACTGTTCCCATTTCATGCTTTCACTTGGGGATACTCTCAGTCCATGCTCTTGCAATGACAGAATACTCACAGTTGCTGGTGTCTTTTCAGTCATCCTTTGTAAAAAGTGAAAACCTAGGTCTGTAATCTTTTCCATCCCTTTAGAATCTTCCCTTCTTTGAGGTATTTTTTTAAAATGGGTCCTAGAGTATATTTGCAATGGTAGCCCCTCCAGCATGGATCTCCCCATTATGTAATTTGGTCAGGGATAATTTCTCTTTCAATGTCATCTTCTTATTCGTCATTGAGATGCCATTGATTAAGTACCTACTGCCACTGTCCTAGGCATGGGATGATGAGAGATTTCTGTAGAAGCACCAGCTGATTTGTTCCAGTGCACACATAGTTATTGTTTTTCCTTCAGTTTAATCTTGGCAATAATTTGGTTTGACTGGGTCATGTGACATTTTTTCCCCCTCAGGATCCTTTCCCTCTCCATTGCCTTTTGTTGTTTATTTATTTGTTTTTGAAGTGATACTGTTTGTAATCTTCTGTCACCTGCTTCTGTAATGTTTTACAAATGAGTTTATACTCAAAATTTGTATCGTTGGCTGCCTCTCTCTGCTTATGAAGCATTTTCTGGCTAAGAAATTTTTCTAGACTCCTTTGGTCTTCTTTTGGAAACTATTTTTACTAGTTAAATTTCTCTAACAAATAGTTATAATAAGACTCAGTGTCTTTTCTCTTCCCCATTTTTTAAAGTTAAATTTCTTCTTAATCATTGGCTAATTAGATATCTCCTTTCCCTTGACCCAATTCAGTTCAATTCCACTGGCATTTATTAATCTTACTATGTGCTAGGCACAATGTAAGGCCCTGAAGATATGAAAACATCGAAAAAGTCTCTGATCTCAAGAAACTTGCGTTCTACTAGGGGTAAACAGAACATTAAGTAAATATAAAATGTAGGCTCTTTCTGGCTCTAAAAGTAAACTAATTTGATTGGAATGTAGATTGATTACAATGAGGGAGAATAATATGAAATTTAGTGAGCTTGGAACCAGATTGTGAAGGGCTTTAAATGTCAAACAAAATAATTTGTATTTTTATTTTAGGGTGTGATAGGGCTTCTTTTTTTCCTTTTAATTAATTAATTAATTTTTAGTTCTCAACATTCATTTCCACAAGATTTTGAGTTACAGTTTGGTGATAGGGCTTCTTGAGCAAGGTGAATGGCATGATCTGTTAGCCTGTCAATAAGCATTTATTAAATGTTAGACACTGTGCTAATGCTTGGGATACAAAAAGATACAAAAAACAGTCTTTGTTCTTGAAGAGCTCATGGTCTAATAATCAGACCTGGCCTTTATGAATATCAGTTTGGCAGCTGTATAGAAGCTAGATTGGGGAGGAGACTGAAAGCAGCACAAACAATTAGGAAGGTATTGTTATAAGTCCAGAAGTGATAGAGGGGCTTCACAAACAAGAATGCTGGTCACATGAGTTGGGAAAGGGATGGATCCAAGAGATGTTGTGGGGGTAGAATTGACAATTGGCCGCTGATTGGATATGTGAGTTGAGGCCAAGTGAAAAGTGGAGGATAATTCTGAGGTTGTGACCCTGGTTTACCCTGGTGTCCCAGATAGAAATAGTGAGGTTTAGAGGAGGGATTGGCTTAGGGAGAAAGATGAGTTTTATTTTAAACACATTGTTGTTCTTTGTCCTTCCTTCTTGAAGAGGACCATCACATCAGGAAGATGGTGCCATGACTTGAAAGTGAATTGGATTTACGTGAGGCAGAGCTGTGCAAAGTTACCAACCTCACTTTTTCCTCCGGAGCCATCTGGGTCCAGCAGCAAGATATAGATCAGGACTGGAGATGGCCCCTGAGATTTTAAACATATTAACATATTAAATGATAGTAAGCATATTAAGTTATGGAATGGAATGTCTTATGTGAAATGCTTTATAAATCTTTAAGTCTTATATAAATGATTAGCTTTTTATTGTTGTTATTATTATGTCTAGCAGGAACATGTGGTGATGTGCACTGAACTCAAGAGAGAGTTTTCAACTGGGTGGTTAGATTTGGCAGTCGCTAGTTTAACTCGCTAGTTAAACCCATGGGAGCTAATAAGCTTACCAAGTGAGACTACAGTGATATGAGAAAAAAGCCCGGGACAGGATCTTGGGGCTGGGTCATGGATAAGAATCCTGTACAAGAGACTGAGAAGAAGTGGTCAGACACATAGGAGGAAAACCTAGAAGGAGCAATGTCACTAAAACCTATTAAGGAGAGGTTGTGTGTGAGGTTGTCTGCCATGGAGAGGTCAACAAGGACAAAGACTAAGAAAAGGCCATGGGATGACCTTATAAAAAAGTCAGTTTCATTTGAGTAAGGTCAGAAACCATATTCTCAGAAGTTGAAAGTGGAGCAGGAGCTCGGCTGGTGGAGTTAGAGTGGGTAGAGAGCTTTTTTCTAGTTTGATTTTAAAAGGAAGGAAAGAGAAGATGGCAATTTGAGGAAATGGTAGCATCAAATGAAGTTTTTCCTTGCTTTCAAAGGATGGGAGAGATCTGTGTGTGTTTGTAGGCAGCAGGGAAGGAGCCAGTGGACAAGGGGAGGTTGAAAATTAGGGAGAGAGGGGGTGATCAAAGGGATAAAGTCTTCAGAGAATATAGCAGTGCTTGCCCAAAGGGGCAATGGGGGTAGGAGGAAGGACTCATACAAGATATGACATTTGTCCCAGTCATCTTCTATGAGGAATAATTCAATCCCACTTCACTTCTAAAGTTGGCAGAAGCTATCCCCTATTCCTGACAGGCTGTAAGGACCTCAGATATCAAAGCTTCCCCTCCTGTTGCTTCCTCACATTGCCTATCCCCCTTATTCTGCCATTATATCTCTTGGCCTTCTCCTTTCCAGCCATATCTCTTACTCCTCTCCTGGCCTATTCCAGTGTTTAGTTTGCCTCTTGCCTTAGCCTTTTCTTAAGATGCTAAGTTAACCTGAAACAGGAATGGGAAACCTGTGGCCTTGAGGCCACATGTGGCCCTCTAGGTCCTCAAGTACAGCCCTTTGACAGAATCCAAACTTCACAGAACAAATAGCCTTAAATAGATTTGTTCTATGAAACCTGGACTCAATCAAAAGGCCATACCCAAGGACCTAGAAGGCCACTTGTGGCCTCAAGGATGAGGATTCCCCACCCCAGGCTAAAACCATTGTCTTTCATTCTTTTTCCAGACCTACTTCCTTGCTGCTTTTTTTTTTTAGGAAGAAACTTAAGACCACCCCTTCTAAGAACTCCCCAAGCATTGAATCTTCCTAAAGCACAGTGCTGACCATGTCATTCTTACTCAAGAATCTTTAGGGGCCTCCTCACTGCCTCTAGGATGAAATACAAATTCCTTAGCGGGACATTCATGTTCTTCACAGTCTGACTCCAGCCTTCTTTCTAAACTGATTTAAACAACTAGTCCCTGTTCTACACTTTGTATTCTGCTAAATGTACTGTTCCCAAAACTCAGCACACCATTCATGGTCTTCGTGGCTTTCTGCAGACTGTCCCCCTATGTCTGGAATCCTCTCCTGCTCTCTTTTACCTCTAAAATCCTTGGCTCAGGTGCTACCTCCTGGGAAACCTTTTTGATCGACTTAGTCATTTGTGCTATCCTCCTTACATTAGCTTGTATTTATTTATCTTGGCAGCTGGGTGGTACATGTTCAAATCTGGCCTCAGATACTTACTAGCTGTGTCACCCTGGGCAAGTCACTTAACCTTGTTTTCTTCAGTTTCCTCATCTGTGAAATGAGCTGGAGAAGAAAATGGCAAACCACTCCAGTATCTCTGCCAAGAAAACCCTAAAAGGGTCACAGAGCATCAGACAGAACTGAAACAATTCCACAAAATTTTACATGTTCTGTTTACATGTTCTGTTCCTCAGTAGAACATATGCTTTTGGAAGGCAGGGACTCCTTTTGGTCTCCATGTTCCTCAGTGCTTCAGACATAGTAGGTGCTTTACAAACACTTGTTGAATAGTATTAAATGTCCATCATGTCCAACATGCTGTTGTTCTATATCCTGACTAGCCATCCTCCTGTCTCCTTCCCTAGGAGCGCCTCGCAGTGTTGGAAAACCAGGCAACTCAGATCCGGGCCCAGGCTGTCCAAGAATCAGAGCGATTGGCCCGAGAGAAGAACTCTTCCCTGCAGCTGCTGCAGAAGGTACCATGGGGTTGGGGGCCAGGGATGGGGAAGGAAGAGGCTAGCTGGGGAAAGGAGTTAGGAGCTGAGGGGACTGGTTTGGGATGAACTGGAAGAAGCCTTATATCTCTCCATATTCTATCCTGGCTACCCTGGACTCTAGGAGAAGGAAAAATTGGCAGCCCTGGAGAGACGCTACCATTCACTCACAGGGGGGAGGCCTTTCCCTAAGACAACATCGACACTCAAAGAGGTAACTGAGCTCTGGGACTGGAGAGGGTATGGGAAGCTGCAGAGCCAATGGGATCACTTTGAGGACTGTCCTCATACTTTCACCTCTGATGTCTCAATGTGGTTTGGAGAGTGATTGTGTATGTGTCTGGGGGAGAGGGGGCGGGTGGCACAGGCATTTGACTTGGTTCTATATTAAACCAGATGTTTGGGAATAAGGAATTTAGGATTTGGGCTCCCAACTGCTGCGTTTCAGTTGTCCTTATCTCGGGGGAGCCCATTGGTCCTGATACCCAGGCTGCCCCAGTGGGTAGCATTGCTGAGGAGCCCTAATGCTCTGGAATATCAAGGTGTTGATGAATTGAAGATGAGATTTTTGCCTCAAGAGGAAACTGTCTTGGGGTACGGGGTGGCTGGTATGAAGTGTCACAAAGCTGGCTGCCCAAGTATTGCAGGAAATTTAGCCCCCCTTGCTTGAGCACCAGACTTAAGGTCTGGTTTTTATTTATCTTTATTTTTAAAGCTCTTATTAATATCTTTTGTTTTTGCATCATTGACATTTCCTTATGTGTCGCACTATCTCTCATAACAAACAGTTAAAAGAGGGGGGAAATGCAGGAACACTAACCAACATATATAAAAAGTCTGACATTACATGGAGTGTCCGTCATCCACTGACTGCCCCTCTGTATAGCAGGGGGAGGTGTGGACAAGTTTTAAAATCTAGATCCAGGCTGACAACTCACAAGTAGTCATTGGGGTCTTTAAAAACAATTATAAACATTTGTATTTCTGTAATGTTTTCAAGTTTGCAAAGGTCCCATGCATTCTGCTGGGGAAGGGAGTTTAGGTCTTATCTCCATTTTAGTGATAAAAACCTGAGGCTTAGAAAGCTTAAATAGCTTTGCCCTGGCTAACACAACTAGTCTGGCTAAAGTCCCCATGGGTCTTCTAAATCTAAGAACACTTTTCTTTCTGCTCCCACTGCCTCAGGGCACCTGGCATAAAATGCAGGCCATGTCCATGTGCCGGGAATGGGACGGACCGCTAATACCAGTCTAGTCCTGAGATTCACATGCAACTAGCTCACTGTCCTGTCTCTGCCTGTGTCCTCCCTCCACACTGTTAGAGCCTCTCCCCTAGCTTCTTCCCCACACAGAGTGTGCATTGGGCCTGGGGTTGGTGACTGTACTGTGAGTAAGAATGTGAGGACCCCTTACTCACCACAACCCCTCTCTGTAGGATGAACTGCATATCTCTGAGTCCTCAGAGTTGGGGCTGGAGACTGAGGCTCTGGGCTCCTTGCCCAGGCCCTCGCCACACGGGGCTGCTGCCGGCCCCCTAACCCTACCTGCCACCGCCCAGCTCTGCCCCAAGACGCAAGAGGTAATCACTGCTAACTGCATGCCTGCTGCCTGTTCCTGCGTGGCCCGCATTCCTGCAGCTCTGCCTGGAGAAAGAACACACAGTGGTGTTGGTGGCAAGCACAGGGTGATGGCTTTGGCTCCAGAGTTTGGAACTCTGTGTTTGTGAGAGAGAAAGGGGGAGAGATTCTTCCCTAACATGATGTGTCCGGTTGACCTGTGCCAAACCAACGTGCCAAATTTTGTTTGCTTACATTTTGTATCTCATTTATCTCCTATCTTAAAGCAAAAAAAAAAAAAAAAAAAATTCTCCCATTTCTTCCTCTTCTCTTGTGATGTCTGGAATGTGGCCTGGTCCTGCCTGGAGATGGTTGGTCTGTCACTGTGCAAGGCACCAAGCATCTAGGTGCCATGCCATCTTTTCTGCCAGGATCTTTTGCTGATCCCTGCTTGGGCTCTCTTCCTGGGAGCCCTCTTATCTTTCTGATGGTGCCTCTTGCCATTACCTCCTCCTTTCCCCCATCTTCTCTAGGGTAGATGGGAGTCCAAGATGGTGCTTAGTGGGGTTCTTGCTAGTTTGCTGAGGCTGCATGTGTGTGTTCCTGATATTGTGGGTACCACTATTTTTCAGGCATGTGAACCTTGGAGACCTTGAAAATAGGCTTGAATTTTCAGTGGGCATTAAGTGGCAAGCTTATAGGCGTTAACCTGGGACAAACCCAGTGACCAGTCTGGAGGGCTGCGGTTTCCATAGCCATAAGAGTTAGAAGTCAAGGTGGCAAAGCTTGGTGACATGAGGACTGGATATTTTTAGCCATAAGGGCTGAGTGCTGCCAGGCTATGGAGACAGAAGCGGCTCTTAGAAAGGTGCCAGGGTTCCCATCCCATGGTGGATCTTGTGGGGGAAAGCTAAGCAGTTTGCTATCCTCTTACCCCAACTCGGGATTTGGTTTTGCCTATCTGGCATGGACTGTTGGTCCTTTGACTTGGCTTGGAGTGTTGGGTGCCTGGTGCCAGGGCAGCGTGCTGCTAATTTCTTCTCCCTCCTCCTCCTCCTTGTTCTTGCCATGTGGTCTAGGAATATGTGAGTCTGGCAGATGTTCTCCAGCTCTGTGCCCGCTTGGACCCCAGTGCTTCTGCTCCTCCCCCCCACGCTCTCACTCTTTCCCTGCCTGCCAATGAGGTACCCACCACTGAATATATCCATTGATGTTCATTGTGTGCCTAGTGGACTCCCCGTTCTAGGGCTCTCTGGATCTCACACCCAAGGAGACATCAGCAGTGATTAAAGAAACTACTTCCCCAAGGGGGCAGGACCCTGTGCCCCCAAAGGGGAGGGGTATGGACGTCTTGGCATGGGGTTGGCATGGGGGTGGGTTGGAAATGGCTATTGTTTTTTTCCTCAGGGCAACTCAATGCCTGTTCAACAACTAATGGCATATGGAAGGTCCTAGACCTCCTACTGACACTGTGAGAACCCCAAGGGGCATAGGAAACCCCAACTCACTGAATGCCCTGGACGCCATAGGAATTCCCAGCTGGCAGGCAAACTCCTTGTCCTTGGTCCTTCATCTTCTTTCCTCTCCCTTACCAACCTGCTAGGGGGCTTCTCTTGGGCATTGCCTTTCTGCTAACTTCTCGCTTTCCCTCCATGCCTTGTGCCCCCAAGTATGTGACGCTTGAGCAGCTAAAGGAACTGTGGGGCAGTGGCCAAACAGGCACTGTGCCCATGACCCCAGCCCCCACACTCGGCCCTCCCCTCCCAGGCTCTGCCTTCCGAGCTTCGCCTCCAGTCACCTGCCTCCCTACCATGCCGCCATCCTCCTCCTCTTCTACTTCTTCCTCCGTCTTGCCCGAGGTTTGTGGTTCCTGTATTGTTGCTCTTCCCCATCTCCTCCCCTCCCTGTACAGTCATCCATGGGCGTGTCTGTGTGTGTGTGCCAAAGCTCGATGTGGCTCTTGGGACTGCCAACGTCAGAAGCTCTGGTCCTGCCTACCCCGGCTTTCAGGCCTACTGGGATTAGCCGGCAGTGCCCAGAGCACTTGGGTTTTGGGTGTGCTCTTTGGCATGAGGGTATTTCTGTGGCCACGGGAGTTCTGTTTGCAAGGCCTCTGCTTCTCTTTGCTTTCGTATCTTCACTGATGGCTTTCTCACTGTGTTTCTCTTTGTATTCCTTCTCTTCCTTCTCTTCCCCTCACCCTTCTCCCCTCCCCTTCTTTTCTCTCTATTTTTCCTTCTCCTTCTTTCTTTTCCTTCCCTTCCTTCCTTTCCCCTTCTTTTCCCATATTTTCTTTTCTTTCTCCTCTCTCCTTCTCTTTTTTCTTCCTTACTTGCCCTCATCCCTTTCCCTCCTCTTCCCTTCTTCTACCTCCCTCTTTCTTTTCTTTCTCTTCCCCCTTCTTCCTCTCTTTTCCCTTTTTCTCCAGATGGAGAAGCTGTTACTTCCTGCCCTAGACTTAGAGCAGTGGTACCAGGAGCTCATGGCTGGGCTCGGGGCTGGCCCATCCGCCTCCCCCCGCTCCTCCCCTCCACCTCTGCCCGCCAAAGCTTCCCGACAGCTGCAGGTAACACTTCCCCTCCCCTCACAGTTCAACCCTGACTCCAGCTCTGTTCCTTTCTGCTCTCTCTTATTCCTGGTGAGCTCTCACCTAGGACTAAATTGAGCATCCTTGGCTGAGAAGAATGGAGGGGTGCATGGGAATGGGGCTACAGGGACCATGAGGTTCTTCTTCCCCTGGAGAGGGGGTTGCCCTGAAGTCAAAAGCCAGGATGAAATGGCTCCAAGGAGTGGAAAGTCCCAAGGGAAGCATCAAACTGGCATCTTGTCTAAGGGATTGGAACCAGGGTGAGGAGGGGCATGTAGATCAGTTATTCAGTAGGTATTTATTGACTGTTCACTGTATTCCCAGCACCATGCCATCTGTGTGAGTTGGATTCCACTCTGACACTTCTCTCTGAGCCCTGAACTCCCAATACTAGATGATTTTCACTTACATTCATGGTTGGGGTGGGGGTTGGGAGAATTTGCCTATCCAGCTTAGCTCTGAGTATGAGGACTGGTGTTTCCTGGATCAAATTGACCACATATTATTGTCCTATGATGTACAAGTGAGAGGCAGTATACACAAGGCCAACATAATCAATTATTAAATTATCAGATTAATCAATAAATTAATGATTAAATTAATAAACGTGTTAAGCTCTTCTATGTACCTGGCACTGTGTGATAAGTGCTAGGACTTAAAAAAGACAAAATCGAAAGAGTCCTTCCCTCAAGGAGCTTACATTCAAATTGGGGAGACACACACACACACACACACACATATATACATATAGAAGATAGAGATATCCATTAAACATACCAGTGGGGTCTGGAGTCCTTGGAAATTGAAGTAGAGAACTAAGTCCTGCTGAAAACCGTAGAGGGCATAATCTCAGGCAAAGGAAAAGATTCCTACAAGGTTCCTATCATTTGGGGAGCATTGAAAAAGCCTCTTTGCTCCCCAGTCCTCTCACCCACCAGACTTCTACCAGTTGCTTCAATGGTCCCCCAAATGCCACCATTGAAGAGTCATTCCTTTGGGTTCAAAGAGGTCAAGGAGGATGAAGACTGGGTTTAAATGGCCATCAAATTTTGCCACAGAATTCATTTATTGGGAAGAGCAGTTTTAGTAGAGTGTCAGAATGGACAAGAGGGAATGTGGTCATTGTAGATGGACAATAAAGGGGAAAAATAAGATGGTAGTTTGGGGGACAACAGAACCAGGTGATGATTTTTGAAGGATGGCAATGACCTAGGTATTTTGGAGGCAATAGGAAGAAACTGGTGGAGAAGGAGAGATTGAAAACTACATGGGGAGAGTGGATGCTCAAGGACAGACTCCTAGAGCAGATAGGGAGGGGATGAGGTGTAAGTGACAGGGTTAGCCTTGGCAAAGAAAAGATCCATCCCAGAGCCTGGAGCAAAGGGGGTGAGGACAGGTGAAGGTGTCGGGGATTGGAGGTGTGCAGTAGGAGGAATGAAGAAACTCTTGGCAAATGGCATTAATTTTCTGATTGAAAACTGAAATCATCTGCTGACAAATGGGACTGGGGTTGCATTGGGGACTTGAGAAAGAAGGTTTGGAACAGGTACCGTGGATTGTTTTATCCCTATGAGTTATCGAATAGAAACACAGAATTAGTGATGTAGGGTGATTTAAGGGGTATTTGAGTCTAGCTCAGGGGTGGGGAATCTGCAGCCTTAAGGCCACATGTGACAACCTCTAAACCCTTATGTGCAATCCTAGGATTGCTCTGTAAAATTTAGATTCAGTCAGAAGGCCACATGTGACTTTAAGGTTGCAGGTTTCCCCAACCCTGGTCTAACTCATACCTGGACAGGAATCACTACTACAATATCTCTAACAAGTGGGCACCCAGCCTCTACTTAAAGATATTTAATGATCAAGAGCCCACTACCTCCCAAAACAGCTCATTCCCCTTATGGATACCTCTGAAAGGTCTGAACTTGTCTCTTCAGCTTCTACCCCCTTACTCCTAATTCTATCATATGGGGGCTAGAAGAAAACAGTCTCTCTCTCTTGGAACTCTGTGAACCATCAATAACTTGGCATGAATTAGTTTTCATATCTTTTCCAAGATCCTAGCCAGAGTAGGTCTGGATAGGGATAAGGTCTAAATGTGGGGGCCATATCAGGAGAGGGAAGGTAGGTCTCAGAGGGGAGGTGGGGGCTAAAATGGGGACGTGGCTTGAGGATCCTGGGCTCTCTGAGGGGAGTAGAGGGGTGCTATCAAAGAGGTCAAATATGAGATGATGAGGAAGACAAACTTCACATGTTCAGGAGCTTTGTTAGGACCCCACCCACCCTGGCTCCATTGGCTGGTAGCAGGCAGAGGCTGCTGTGAGGCCAGCTCCTGGGGTCAGAATCACCCTGTGTGATGGTGACTGGTATAAGTGGGAGGCTTCAGCTGTCCCGAGTGAACTCTGTTCCTCTTTCCCAGGTTTACCGCTCCAAGATGGAGAGTGAGGCTGGCAGCCCCCTGCCTCGTACCCGCAGTGGGCCAATCCCTTCCTCTTCTGGGTCGTCATCTTCTTCCTCTCAGCTCAGTGTTGCTACCCTGGGCCGAAGCCCTTCTCCTAAGGTCTGGGACTGGGGGGCAGGGGTTGGTGAGGGAAGGTGAAAGTAGGGAAGGCCCTATCTTGGAGCTCCAGAGAGGATGCCCATGTGTGTTTGTGTATGTGTATAGCTGGCCTATATTCATATTGAGGAGGGGGTGGTCAAAACAAACATCATCAGAACAGTTACCTGGGAATGGGGGCCAGTTCCCCTGCCAGGACACTGATTTCACTTCCCCCACAGAGTGCCCTCCTTAACCAGAATGGCACAGGGAGCCTGCCCCGTAACCTGGCAGCCACGCTGCAGGACATTGAGACCAAGAGACAGCTGGCCCTGCAGCAGAAGGGTGAGTGCTGCCCAGTTTCGTCCCCTCACCCCCATGTACTCAACTTGCTCCTGCAGTATCCTTCAGGATCTTTTTATTTGAATTAGGGCCCTAGCCAAGAGCAGGGGAGATTTAGGATATATATATATATGTGTGTGTGTGTGTGTGTGTGTGTATGTGTGTGTGTGTGTGTGTGTGTGGGCATGTACATACATATACATGTACATGTACACATACATGTACACATGCACTGTGTATGGACTTCCTGACCAAAAGAAGGGAAGATTGTGGGCCAGTGGGAACATTGCCTTGCACATAGTAGGTATAACACAACTGAACTGACCAGGGATGTAGCTTTTTCCTTCGAAGCTCCAGTAAATAGGAGAGACCCCTGTGAGCCTAACTAACTAACATAGTTGGTTAGGTGCAACAGTTTGGGAAGCCCTCAGGGATGGCTCCTGGCCTCTTTACTTTCGGGGACCCAGGAATCCGTTTTCTGTGTGTCCTCCCTTCCTTGTCTCCCACATCCCATGTTTTGGAGTCTACAAATGTTTTGAAAGCCCACGTCTGTGCCTTTCTCTCCTCTTGTCCCCTCTGTGTCTCCTCCTTTCTGCCACCCCCATCCTCTGTCCGGCTGCCCCTGTGCCAGGCCAGTCACTTCCTGCAGAGTCCCTGCCTCTCGACGACACAGCAGGTAGAGCGAGGGTGGGCACTATGGGCATTGCTTCTGGCCCGGCGATTCCTCCCTTCCCCCATGGCAGCTGCATGACAGCAGGTCTTCCTGTCAAGGCTCTGTGCCAGGGCCCTTGGCTCCTAGGGCTGGTGGCTCTCATGCTAAGCTGTTTTGGGTATTTAGGGCCCTGGTTGTAGAGGGTAGAGGAAGTAGCTTTTACCCTGAATTCTTGGGGGGGCATTGTGCCCCTCTCCTCAAGTCTGGCCCCTGTGTTTATCCCCTGTCACTTACCCCTGTCCTTCCTCTTCTGTCCTGGCTGCTGCTGCACCTCCTAGGCAGGACCTGAGCAAGGCCTGCCTGGCAAAGCCAGGAGCCTGCCTGTGACTGGCATTGCTTTTCCCACCCCCTATCCCCAAGGGGGTCTGATGCATGTGCTCTACCCAGCCTCCCTTGCTCCTGGCTGCAAGATGGAAGAGGCTGGCAAACTGTTGATCACTGGGAGGGTCCGAGGGATGGACATCGATCAATGTAAAGGAAAGATGTGGGCAGGAGGTTGGGGGAGTAGTGTTATCCTGAGCTGATGATGGCTGGGGGAGCTGCTGAGGGAGGGCACCCTGGGGGGACCTGCCAGTGCCAGCTGCTGCCAGTGTGGAGCTCTGTCCCCAGGAGGCCCTCTCCACTGATCCCACTGATCCAGAGAGTTGCCAGCACACTCCCATCTGGGCACCATGCCCACCATGACATCCTCTCCCCCGTGCAGGGCAGCAGGTGATCGAGGAGCAGAGGCGACGGCTGGCTGAACTCAAGCAGAAAGCAGCAGTGGAGGCCCAGTGCCAGTGGGAGGCCTTGCATGGGGCAGCCCTCTACAGCCCGGCCTCGTCAGGCTACCCCCCTCTCATGCACCACTCCATCCTGCATCACCTGCCAGCCAGCCGGGACCGGGCAGAGGACGGGGAGCACGCCTACGACACACTGAGCCTGGAGAGCTCAGACAGCATGGAGACCAGCATCTCCACAGGGGCCAACTCAGCCTGCTCCCCTGACACCATGTCCAGGTAATGCCTGCCCCAGGCGCTGTCCCTGGTGCTGCCCCCCCCCCCCCAGCATCTGCCACAGCCTGCTTGCCAGCCCAGGCCCTGAGCCGCTCCCTTGGGGCATCAACCTCTCTTTTCACCCTCCATCAGTGCCAGTGCAATGGACATGGGGAAGATTGAGGAGATGGAGAAGATGCTGAAGGAAGCCCATGCTGAGAAGAGTCGGCTCATAGAATCTAGGGTGAGCCTGGAGGGGGAATGGGCAGGAGAGTCGAACAGTAGTTGGGCCTGGAGTCAGGAACCCTGCCTCAGAGGCTTGCTAGATGTGTGACCCTGGGCAAGTCACCTAACCCCAGGGTGTTCATCTGTAAAATGGGCATAATGATCACCCCTCCCTCCCAGGGGCATTGTGGGTATCAGATGACCTGATGCTTGTAAAGCAGTAGGAGCTTCATGAATGCGTGTCACATCCCTTCCTGGTCCCTCTGTATCCTTGCTTCGTGCATGGAATTGGCGAGTGACTGGACATCATTTGCAGAGCCCCTGCTCTGTGTGGGAAAAAGAAGGCAGAACCTTCCTCCCTGCTTTGGACAGGGAGGATTACGGGCACAGAATGCTACCTATACCATAAAAAGTGACCAATTGCTGCTTTTACCAAAGGTTTTCTCTTTTTTAATATTTGCACAAGGGAAGCCTCTCTGGGAAGGGGAGGAGGGAAGGCTATATTCAGAAATGAAGATGACATAAAAACAAAAGATTAAATATAAAATTTATAAGATTTAATAAAAGAAAAAACCATCAAGAATACAGATGTAAATAGGCCAAGAGCCCCCCTCCCTGCCTCCTAGAGCTTACATTGATGAGACAGAGGGAATTCTTGCACTCAGGACAAATTCGTTTGAAGGAGGAACATGGAAGACGTGAATTCAGGTGCAGGTGTGCTGGGAAAGGGTGTACCATCCTTCAGTCTTGTCCCTCTCTTCCTCTGAGTTTGAGGGAAGGGTCCTGAGAGAGATGGAGTGGTGAGGAAGCCCTAGGAGTGGCAGGACCAGGCTTGGTCACATTCTGTGTTGGCCCAGACCAAGGGGGGAGGTGTGGGGCAGCAGAGGAAGCATGCCTGGCCCTGGGGAAGAAATGTGGCCGTCTCCCCCAGACCCCTGATGTCTGCATCCTGAGGCCACCTTGGTTGACATGTGAGTGATGCCTGTGGTCACATTTCCACTTCGCAATTTTGCAAACTATTTTTCTCATGAGTCCTGTCAGGTGCAAGTGACATCCCCATTTTACAGATGAGGAAGCTGAAATTTAAGGAGCTGAAGTGAGCAGGCTTACAGGACAAATGAGTATTGGTGCCAGGACTTGATTGGGGTCTTCTGTAGTGATGTGCCCTGAAAGAAGTACGGCATGAGTTGAGGAGGAGGGTACTTCCGTTTATTTGTCAGCAAGGCTGTGAGATGCCCCACCCCTGCCACCTGAGAGGTGGAGATGAGTGCCCTGGGGACCTCACCCTCCCTCCTTCTCCTCACTGAGCTCACAGGAGCGGGAGATGGAGCTGAGGAGGCAGGCACTGGAGGAGGAGCGCAGGAGGCGAGAGCAGGTGGAGAGACGGCTCCAGAGCGAGAGTGCCCGGAGGCAGCAGCTGGTGGAGAAGGAGGTCAAGATGCGGGAGAAGCACTTCTCCCAGGTGCGTGGGTGTGTGGACAGGGGGCCTTTCCCAGAGGCCTAGGACCTGGGCATCTCAGTGGTGAGCCAGAGAGGAGGCCTACACTCAGGGACACACCTGCACATGTGAACACATGCGTGTGTACACGTGTAACCACACATTAATGTGCAGTGCATGTGTATGTCGTGTGTGCATATATTGGATATATACATCCATAACTCTGTAAGGGATGAGAACTGAACCTGTGATTTCATAGGTATAGTAATTCCTGGAGAAGGAAACTCCTTTGAGCACTGCAGGTTGGTACCTTTTCTACACCTTCCAGTACTGGAGAGTTTCCTACAGGACTGAGAAATCAAATGACTTGTGCAGGGTCACATAGCCCTTACATGTCAGAAGTAGACTCAAACCTACTTCTTGGATTCCAGGCCACTTCTTTAGCCACTCTTCCTTGCCATCTTTTTACACTTGTATGTATCAAACCTGATGATATGTGCTTTTTCTTTATTTTTATTTTTTTTGCTCTTTTGGAGGGGGGAAGGCAGGGCAATTGGGGTTAAGTGACTTGCCCAAGGTCACACTGCTAGTAAGTGTTAAGTGTCTGAGGCTAGATTTGAATTCAGGTCCTCCTGACTCCAGGGCCACTGCTCTATTCACTGTGCCACCTAGCTGCCCCGACATGCTTTTTCTTTAGGAGAAATTGCCCATCAGTCTTTCTACATCTCACTAGTGGTATTTCTTATCCCACGGGGGAATAAGGAAGGCCCTGAGCTGCTTCCCCAGCCTCCAAAATCAGTTCAGAGGTAGGAGTCCCAGGGTGCCCTTTCCTATGGAGTGGGGCTTTTAAAACTCAGATACAATATAGTCTGAGCAGAGCTGGAGGACTGGGTACCATATTTTAAAAGGTCCTCTGACTGGGCCATCTAACTGTCCTGTCCTGTGAGATTCTGCTAAAGAAATTGGGGGTAGGGGCAACTAGGTGTTGCATGAATAGAGCACCAGCCCTGGAGTCAGGAGGACCTGAGTTCAAATGCAGCGTCAGAAACTTACTAGCTCTGTGAACCTGGGCAAGTCACTTTACCCTGATTGCCTCCAGGAAGGAAGGAAAGAAGGAAGGAAGGAAGGAAAGAGGGAGGGAGGGAGTGAAGGAAGGAAGGAAAGAAAGAAAGAAAAAAGAAAGAAAGAAAGAAAGAAAGAAAGAAAGAAAGAAAGAAAGAAAGAAAGAAAGAAAGTGAAAGAGAAAGAAAGAAAGAGAGAGTGAAAGAGAAAGAAGGAAAGAAAGAAAGAAGGAAAGAAAGAGAGAAAGAAAGAAAGAAAGAAAGAAAGAAAAGAATTGAGGGAAAGAGAGGATTGAGGGGGACGTGTGATAGCTAGCCTTTTCCACATATTTGAAAAGATGTCATATGGAAGAGGGATTTGATTTGTTTGATGTGGCTCCAGAGGGGAGAACAAGGAGCAAGAGGTTTATGGTGGATAGAAATCTGGCCCTAGAGGCAGAAGATCTGTGTTCAAGTCCTGCCTATGACATGCAATTGCAAATCAATAATTCGTTAGTGTTCTAGGCAAGGTTAAGTCTATAACTTGCAGAGAAAATACTGATCTGCATTGATGGGAGAACATTTATGAAATCACAGGTGCAGTCATTCATAAATAGAGGGAAAAAAAGAACTTCCTAACAATCGAGAATTATTTAGGTAATGAGTTCCCTATTGCTGGAAGTATTCAGACAGAGTATAGGTGATCACCTTTAAGGGAGGGCATAGTGGAGATTCATCAGTGGCACAGGAATTGTCAGATAATCCCTAAGTTTTCTTCCAGTTTTAAGATTCCTCCTTTTTTTTTCTTTTTTTGCTTTTTGGAGGGCATTTTGGGGGGTGGGGTTAGGTGACTTGCCCAAGGTCACATGGCTAGTAAATGTGTCAAGTATCTGAGGCCGGATTTGAACTCAGGTCCTCCTGACTCCAGGGCCGGTGCTCTATTCACTGTGCCACTGAGCCGCCCCTTCTTTGATTATTTTGAGGACTTTGGCCTAGTTAAATTTTCCTAGTTAAAATGTCAGGCTTGAAGACTAACCAGAAAATCCTGTTGGTTTTAGAACTCAATGTTGAAAGTCTTTCTAAAATGTCTATATGCTTTCCCTGCCTTAGTAAACAGTGTGCCAAATGGAGGGTCCTCAAGGGCTCAAAGTTCCCCTGCTCTGAGTGTCAGTGATGGATGTGCTGTAGCTGTTGACCCTGTAGGAGATAATGATGAATCCTTGCTGACTTCAGGGCAAATACTAGGAATTGCCGGTTTTAGTAAAATGGAAGACACTGGTCTCAGCTAATTTGTTCTTATCATTTGCATCTCTCCTAAGAGATAATTAAAAAAGAGAGAGAGAGAAAAAAATGCAGCCAAGGATATGAATCTTAGAATATTAGTGCGGGAAAGGACCTTGTAAATTATCTAGCCCACGACATTTACTGCACAGATAAGGAAACAGAAGTTAAGTGGTTATCTGGGTTCTAGTAATCAAGGCTCTTCTGTGCTACTTATAGTGAGGAACAACTCAAGAGTAGATAAGTACAGTAATCATGGTAGAAAAACTATGGGTTTCTGTATTCAGCCTATTGTTCTGAAGTAGTTTATTCCTCTCCTCTCCTTTTCTTCCCTTTAGCTATAGGCATGAGAGAAGGAAGAAAGAAAGGGTAAAGATGGTTGTCTCCTCATTACAAGTGGGGACGTGGAGGCCCAGAGAGGGTCAGTAATTTGTCCAAGGTCACACAGCAAGTCAGGGATAGAACCAGGACAAAAATCCAAGTAACCTTAATTATCAACTGGAAGGCTTGTGAAGGACAGAATGGTACTGTTGAGATGGAGTGGGTGAGGGCCACGGAGGCTGCTTAAGAGTTTTGGCTTTGGGGCAAGTAGGTGGCACAGTGAATAGAGCACAGGCCCTGGAGTCAGGAGGACCTGAGTTCAAATCTGACCTCAGACACTTGACACACTTACTAGATGGGTAACCTTGGGCAAGTCACTTTACCCCAATTGCCTTGCCTTCCCCCCTCAAAAAAAAGAGTTTTGGCCTGTGGAGGAAAGGGAGGTTCACAAGGAGTCACAAGGAGTGAGGGGATGTCCTTGAGGTCTGTTCACCTTTGCCCTCTTCTCCCATCCCATAGGCACGGCCCCTAACCCGATACCTGCCCATCCGCAAGGAGGATTTTGACCTGAAGACGCACATTGAATCATCAGGCCATGGTGTAGACACCTGCTTACATGTGGTGCTAAGCAGCAAGGTATGTGTGTGTACATGAGGGCTGGGGATGAGGCTGGTGGGGCAGGGAGACTCCCAGCCCTGCCGTCTCAGACACATCGAGGAGCTGGAGAACCATCATTTCCCCTCCCTTAGCTCCAATTCCCAAAGATTTCTGGCCAGTCACCCTCGTGGGGTCAGGGACAGTGTGGAGGGCATGTGTAAGGCATGAGGACACAAACGGGAAAGCCAGCCAGAGGGCATGAATGGAAACTTTGGCGTTCAGGTTTGTCTGACTCTTCATGACCCCATTTGGGGTTTTCTTTGTGACCCTATTCAGGGCTTTCTTGGCAAAGATACTGGTGTGGCTTGCCATTTCCTTCTCCAGCTCATTTTACAGATGAGGAAACTGAGGCAAACAGGGTTAAATGACTTGCCCAGGGTCACATGGCTTGTGAGTGTCTGGTGCCAGATTTAAACTCAGGTCTTCCTGACTCCAGACTGGGCACTCTATCCACAGAACCACCCAGTACCCCTTGGTGTCAAAGGACATGCATTCAAATCCTGACTGCTATTTCCATCTTAACCAAGGCACTTAATTTCTGTGGACCTCAGTTTCCTCTGCCATAACAAGAAAGGACTGAACTAGATGTGCTCTAACCCTATGGTCTTCTTACCCCTTAAGGAAAGAAGTGTGAAGATAAGGTTTGGGTGTTCATCACGTACCCTGTTGGGGTTCCACCATTCTGACTTCCTCCCCCCAATCCTGTTCCACCTTTAAAAGAAGCCAAGGAATTGGGGTAGCGGGGTGTCTTCTGGTTTGAGATCTTCCCCTTCTCTCGGTTTCTTACAAGGTCTGCCGGGGCTATCTGGTCAAGATGGGGGGCAAAATAAAGTCGTGGAAGAAGCGTTGGTTTGTCTTTGACCGGCTCAAGCGCACCCTTTCCTACTACGCTGGTAAGTCATGCCGCTATGCAGTCTCCTCCTCAGCCCCACCCCCAGAGAGCCGGGCAGACCCCTTCGAAGCTGGACTTCCCCCCCCCCACCCCCGCCCATGTCCCTTGTAGCCCTGGAGAGATACAAGGAGTACAGTTTCCTTGGCATGCCCTACTGCTCTGTCAGACTAGAAATCAGGTGATTATTATTCATTTTCATCAATAGTAGTAGGAGTAATCACTAACATTTCTATAGTTCCTACCATGTGCCAAATGCTTTACAAACATCATCTCGTGTGACCCTTGTGACACCCTAGGAGGTAAGATGCTGTTCTTATCCCCAATTTACAGATGAGAACACTGGGGCAAACAGAACTAAATGCCTAGCTGGTGGTCACACAGCTAGTCAGTTTCTGAGACTGGATTTTTACCCAGATGTTTCTGACTCAAGGCCCAGTGCTCCGTCCACTGCACCACGCAGCTGCCTGAGTTGACCTGGGTTGGGATTCTACCTCAGATGTTGACTAGCTATGTGACCCTGGGCTGGTCAGTTTACCTCACTGATCCTCAATCTTGTGATCTGTAAAATAATGCTTAATCTACCAACCTCAATAGGATTGTTGGTGGGGGAGGAAGGGGAGGTTTTGTCAACCTCCAGATAATAACCGTTTTTTGTTTTGTTTTTTTTGCATAAACCACATGGCATAATGGATAGAGAAACAGCCCTGGAATCAGGACAAAGCCAAATTCAAATCCTGCTTCTGACATATGCCAGCTCTGTGATTCTAAGTCTAAGTTACAGAACAAGGGTAGCTATACCTTAATAGAGGGAGCTTCCTCACCATGGAATCACAGGTCTGTTCCCCTAAAAAAGTTCATGTCCTGTGCATTTCCAAGAAGGTTCAAACACTCCTGTGGACAGTAACTCCCAGAGGATGCAGTGTCCAAACCTTGCTTAAGGTCCACAGAGACCTTGCTCAGGGTTTGGTCACATTCCGTTGGAATCTCCAGACTGGAACCTCCAGGCCTACCCCAAGAGCTCTAGGCACATCGATACCCAGACTTTTGTTTCACCTGGCAAATTTTCATTTGAAACAGTGGCATCAGCCAAATGCATTGACAAGTTACAAAACTCTCTTTATTGTTTATTTTTCTTGCTTTTTAGAGGGAGGAGGGCAGGGCAAGTTAATTGCCCAAGGTCACATAGCTAGTAAGTGTTAAGTGTCTGAGGCTGGATTTGAACTCAGGTCCTCCTGACTCCAGGGGCAGTGCTCTATTCACTGCACCACCTAGCTGCCCCCAAGCTCTCTTTAAAAAGTGATATTTGGCCAATTCTCAGTCATCTGTCTTATCTGTTTGGTGGATTATCAGCATGTTAGATTACCTAATCCCAAAATTGGGTCCCTCTCACTTCTCTCCCCCTGAAGACTGGCTAGGAATCATTTCAAAGAATATTCATGCTCCCTCCATCCTTCATCCCGCCTCCACCCAAAGCGTATTGGTGCAGGGGACAAGGACAGACATTTACGTTACTTTAACACTGGCAAAATTCTTTACCAACTAAAACTCTGTGTGCTTAAGTGATTTGTTCATGGTCTCTCTGTGAGCATCTGGATTTAGATTTGGATGTAGGTCTGTCCTAACTCCAAATCCAGGGTTCTTTCTACAATACTAGACTGCCTTTGCAATAATGGTTGAGACATGATAATATACACTTATCACAATACAACAGTGCCTCATTTATCTGGTAGTACTGGTGAGTGAGGTGTTCTACATAACCCAAGCTTCCCAGTCATGGAAAGTTTTTCTAAATACATTTTCACTGCTATCTTTTCATTTACATCCCCTACATTTCCCCCTATATCCACCCCCATCCATCTCTGTAACAGAATAAAAAAGAGAAAAAGACAGTTCAGCAAAACTAATCAAAATATTGAAAAAAGTATAACATTATTGGCAGTATTCCATACCCATCATCCCCCAGCTCCACAGGGTGACCAGCGATCCCTTCTCCTATCTCTCTGGGGCCAAATTTGGTCATTATTTCACCACATTCAGCCTCAAGTGCTCCATTGCTGTTGAGGTAGCTAGACTTTTGCTTCCATACACTCTAAAATTTGTTGATATGGTCATCTTTGGCTAGACACTTCTAAGAAGTGTCATATGTTTGCCTACCTTCTTACACAGAACACAGAACACAGAACACTTTTATTGGCCATTGGGGGCAGACTTGAGCCCAGGCCATCTGCTCTCAGTTTCCATCCTCTTTGTCTGTAAAGTGAGGAGGTCGAACCCAATGATCTTTCCAGGTTCCCCCCCTTTTTAAAACTGACCTCGACGACACAGAGGTTTTGGGGTTTTGTTCCTCCCAATTTTTAAACATTTTTTGTTTAAAGTATTGAGTTCCATTTTTTTTCTCCCCCCCCCCCCCCAGACAGCAAGCATTTTTTTAAACCCATGTTTGGGCTCCTGATTGTGTTACTAGCATTCTGACCTTCAGATAAATGACAGGCTACTCCTTCCCTCCTTCCCCTCTGCTTCCCCGTTTAATTAGAAAATTAAATCAAAAATTAATTAAATTTAAAAAACCAGTACATTTTAAATTAACCCAGTGGGTGCAGTAGAAAGAACCTGTAGTCTGAAGTTTTATATGTTCACTATGGTTCCACTATTTATTTCCTGTAAGACTATAGGCAAGTCATTGAGCTTCTCTGGTCTTCAGTTTCCCCATCTGTAAGATGGGAAATGATAATAGCTAATAACTATATATTGATTTAAGAACAATGCTTTGCACAAATTATCTAAGGTAGGTGCTATTATTAACCCCATTTACAGATGAGGCAGACTGAGACGGAGAGGGATCTGCCCAGGGTCACACAGCTAATACATTTGTGAAGCAGGCTCAAGCTCAGATGTCCTCAGAGCCCCTCCTGCAGGTGCACGCTCTCTGCTCTGCCAGCTAAATGCCTTCCTGTATTACCACTTCACAGGATTTACTGAGGAAGGCATCTAATAATGTGACACAAGAATATAGTCTATTATTAATGAAGGTAATCTGACAGAGCGTTTTCTGGGGCTTCTCGTGGGTGCCAGACCTCTTGCACTGTGCCCCACTGTGGCCCCCCCTTGTCCCGTCCCTCTCAGAGAGTGAGCTGAAGCAGTGGGCAGTAGTTAGCCTAGAGATGACCAGACTTTGCTGGTGGATGTGGAAAGGGTGGAGATGATTCCTCCCAGCAGTCACTGAAGGGCTCCCATGGGGAGCAGGGAGTAGGTTTGCCCTGTTTGACCCGAATAGACAGAACCAGAAGCAACAAGTGAAGGCTTCAGGAAGCAAAAACCCCAGATCTCTCTTAAGAGCTTCCTCCAGGTGGAATGGGCTTCCTGGGGGGCAGGGGCTTGTTTCTCCCTGCCTTGGATGCCATCAGACAAAGGCCAGATAACCACTTTTTGGCCTGCTTTTTGAGGGGTTTGGACCTCTAAAATAACAATAATAACGGCTTGCACTTATGTAGTGCTTACAGTGTACTGAGCACTTTACAATCATCAGGTCATGTGGTCCTCACAATAACTGGGGAGGGGGTATAGGTGTTATTTTTATCCCCAGTTTACAGATGAGGAAACCGAGTCAGTCAACAGTTAGGTGATGTGCTCAGGTTACACCGAGAGCACGTGTCTTTAGGTCTGGCACTCTATACACTTGACTGTCACTGGGGTGTCTTCTGCCTCTCTCTAGCATGTTGTTGGCTCAGAGGTTGTAAATGATGTATTTCTAAAGACTGAGATTTTGCATCTCAATCCTGGGAGAGGAAGCTCTGTGAAGGCAGGGAACAGGGGGAAGGGGAATAGGAACGGGGCCAGAGGATAGGCAAAGATTGTCCTCCCCACTTCACAGACAGGAAAACTGAGGCCCATAGAGGCTGCTGTGAGGCAGGCCAGGAAATCAGTGGCAGAGCCCTGGGACTCCCACCTACCTGCACCTCCCAGGTCTTCCTTGTCAAGTGGGCACTACTCTTCAGCCCGTCTCTTCTCTTCACAGACAAACATGAGACTAAGCTCAAGGGCGTGATCTATTTCCAGGCCATTGAGGAAGTGTACTATGACCACCTTCGAAGTGCTGCCAAGGTGAGGGCAGGGGAGAAGGAAGGCCTTCTGAGAGCACTGGCCAGGTGGGGGGGGGGGGTTGACTGAGGTCACTGAGGTGGGAGGATGGGGCAGTATGGGGGGCTGGTGAGTCTCAGGAGGGGATCAGGAATTCCAAGCTCTGACTTCTTACATCACTCCTGTTGACATCTCTTCCTTTCTTTCCCTCACACTTCCCCTTTCCCCAGAAGAGATTTTTCAACTTCAGCCTGGTGACTGAGGTACCCCTGACTTCCAGCCCAAAGTCCTTTAATCAATGCTGTCTCTGCCTTCATCCTGACTGAAGCCCTGATCCCCCCTCCCAGAGCCCTGCTCCCTCAACCTTGCAGTGTGTGTCAGAGACAGAGGGGCAAGGGAGAGATCAGCAAGCTGATGGTGCCACCCAGGCCAGCAGATGAGGGGCAAGAGTGTTCTCCTAGAATACCAGGCCCATAATGCCTCACCCTGCTTTCTCTGTGAATGACAGCTGTCTGTCTGTCACCCTGCCTGGTGTGGATTTGGGGGGGTCAGAGGAAGGGGAGTGAGTATAGGCAGTTTCTTAAGAGGCTATATTTGAGAGGGTGGGCCAGAAGTCAAAAGCTTGGGAAAGGAAGACAAATTGATTTGACCAGTCTTCTAGCCTCTTTGGACAGAGGCCTGCACGTAGAGAGAGGGGCAGGGCCATGCCTGAAATTTGGAGCCCGACATCCTCCAGAGAATCAGAAACACTCACACCCTAAGCCTGACCCTGATCCCGGTACTAATCCTGCTGAGCTCGCAGCTCTAACCACAACCCCTGACTTTCCTGACCACTGGGATCCCAACTGCCCAAGTGTGTTTAACCTTCAATTCTACATTGTTTCTAAGTGAGGAACCTGTGCTATAGGTGGACAGGGTTGCTTGGCATTGGCCTTTCTCTTTAGTGGTCCCTCCTTCCTCCCCTCTCCTTTTCCTAGGGAGGCAAGTGAGTGGCCTTCTCTGAAACTGCTCTGTCTCTGATTCTCAAAGCTTTCTCTTGGGTGGGTGGGGTCTGGAGGGGAAATTCCTAGATCTACCCTGGTGAGGATGGCCCAGAAATAGGCTCTGAGGATGGTGGAGACAGAGATCAGGAAGGGGGAGTTGAAAGAGGGAACCTGTGGGAATTTCTGAACATACAGGCTTCCAGATGAGGTGGGGTAGGTGCCAGGCTTTGATTCTACCCTTCTGTCCATGCCTACCTGGATGCCAGCAAAGCTCAGTCCTCAAACCCAAGTGCCTTCACGAAAGAAGGAGCATCAGGTCTAGGGTGTGGGGCTGACAGATGGCCTGGCAGCCAGCCAGTCAGACATAAGCCTGCCATGGGTCGGGGGCTTGTGCCTAGTCTCAGACTCAACTCGCCTGTCTTCCTTTTCCTCCAGAGTCCCAACCCAGCCCTAACCTTCTGTGTCAAGACACATGACCGGCTGTACTATATGGTGGCACCGTCCCCTGAGGCTATGCGCATCTGGATGGACGTCATTGTCACTGGGGCTGAGGGGTACACCCAGTTCATGAACTGACCTGGAGGTGATGGGCCACCCCTTGTGTTCCTCTCCATAGGGGAGGAGTCACACCCAGCCATCAAGCCCTTCCCTCCCCTACCCCCACTGCTCCTGGGGGCCGTCAGCCTTAGTGTTCCTAGGGGAACATCTTTCCTGAGGCTTGGAACTTACTCTACCAGGATATTTCCTAGAAATCCCCTGGGAGGGGAGAGCCTGATTTTGATGGTTTTTATAAGACACTTTGTTAACATCCAAGAGGCTTCTCACTCCCTGGCACAAGATGCCAGGCTCTGGGCTTCCTGGGAGCTTGCCAGAAGGGGAAGCAGGGATGTGGATGTGTGTCCTCCTTGGGTCTCGGCACCTGGTGTAGTCCTCAGGAGCCCTCCAAGGACGTGATCAGGGCTGAGGGCCATGGAAGTGTGCCTATGCTGGCTGGTGTCTGGGACAGACAAGGCTCTCAGTTCAGCTTGGGATAAGGCCCCTATGTCTCCCTGGCCCCTTTTCTCTTTTGGAAAGGATATGCTTAAGGTACCAGAATCTGCCAAAGATCCTTCTTCATCTCAGCCCCCTTCCCAGGGGCCCTGAGGGCTGAGCACAGGCCACATCCTGGAGGAGGTAAAAGGGTGGGGAGCTCTACTTCCCAAGACCCCCTCATCTCTCTCCTCCTTCACTCCCCCTCCCCCAGTTTATTTTTTATGATTTTGCTCGTGACAGAGGAAGTGGTACCATGACTGTGGTCACAGCCCGATCTCCAGCAATCTCGAGCCATGCCCAAGCCATAGCTGTGCCCCCTATCCCGTCCCCACCGTTGTCCTATCTTCACCTCCCTGTGGCTCTAGACACCTCTCAAGAGCCCTGCCCCTGAGTCTTCCTAAGGCTACTTGCTGAAGATTTCTTTCTCCTAAGGCCCTTGAACATCTTACATTGGGAGAGGGGACCTGACCACCCATCCCCTTTCCCCCACCGCATTCTCTTACCACCGGGCCCCAATGCACTAGCCCTACCTGGTCCTAGGTCTGGGCCCCTTCCCCCTCCATTCGTGCCTTGACTGGAGCCAGAGGTTGCCAGAATCTGGGGGTATAGAGACCCAAATAGGAGCCACAGGGTCTGGGTAGGTGGTGGAGCATGTCCTGAGCCATTTCCTTGGCCCAGAAAGGGTTCTTTAGATTGTTTTCCAGGGAGGAGAAGAGCTCACCCGAACTTCCAGGAAGAGAATAGTATCAAGGAGGAAAGAACCAGCTAGGGGGATGAAATGGGCACCCCCTGCCAGCTATCTGGGTCCTACCCCTACCCCTGCTTGGCCTCAGGAATGTGGCAGGGAAGACCAGGCTCCCACCCTGGCTGGTTCCAGCCCTTTAGGCCTTAACACTAATCCCTCTTCTCCTGTCCAGACCTCCTTCCCTTCCTGCCTTTATTCCCTGTTTGCCCAAGGCCTGAGTTGCCTGGGTCCAGGCTGGGATTGATTGTTGTTTTTTTTTTCCAGTATTTGTAAGCAGTTCAGCAGAAACAATAAAGCGTTTGAAATAATCAGCTGAAGGGCTTGATTTGGGGAGAGGAGAGAACGGTGACTGGAGGTCATCCTGATGGAGTACATTCTGGCCCTTCAGTGGATTCTCAGGCCCTGAAGTGACTTGGTTTACCATCCATACCTTGGACCACTCTAGTCCAGGGCCTCACTAGCCCAACCCTGGCCTTCAGAAATAGAGTTAGTGAAAGTATTGAGTCTAGGATGACAATGAGAATGGATTTATTAGATACAAAGACAAAAGTGAAAGTCTCTGCCCAGGGGGAACTTGCCTTCTACTGGGGGAGTCATGTATTCCCAGGGAATATGCCGACTCAGTGCAAGACATTCCCAGGCTGAGTACTTCCATCTCAGCAGAGCAAGCCCAGAAGCAGGAGGGCCAAGAGCAGCCAGCAGGGACTGGGCAGCAAGGGTCCTGACCTAGAAGTCAGCAGGTCACCATATCGATCCATGAACAGCAGGGCAACCCCATTGGTCCAGCCAAAGCCCTCCTAGGGATAGTGGAAGGATAGCCAATCAGGTGGAGGGCATTCTATCCTCTGTGAGGACTGTCACTGGGGACAGGCCCCATCTCTATCTCACAGACCTCTCCTTCTGTACCAACCACCCTGGGCACAGGCACCATCTCCATCTTATAGGGTCTCCCCTCCCTCCATTCTGCGTCTCCCAACCCCCCCCCCCGGGGGTGGCTGGCACCATTACCTGCACTTTATACTCTCCTCCACCACCAGGCTCCCCAGAGTCAGTGCTGACATCATACTGGAGAGGATGAGGTTGGGACAAGGGTCAGATGCTGCCCAGACAACCTCCCCGCTACCACTAAAGTAAACTCTGCCAACCTGAACCTTGTGATCAGACATCCTTGGGCCGATAATTCTTTTGTAGTGGCGTGGGAAGAGGCGACACAGGCATGGGTTAAGGCAACTGCCAGTCCCCAAACTCCTGAGACCATCCCTAGGTAATGCTGGCTGGGATGCAACCTCAGGGTTAAAACCAATCTGAGGACTGGCAATTCTAGGGAATGGCCACGGAAGGCTGCTCTTGTCCCTATACCCCCAAATCATGAAGCACTTTCCCACCCAATCATGTCGTAAGCAGAAGGACCCTCAGTAGGGAACTAAGGAAGACCTTATTACCTTCTCATACATGGCTTTGTTCTTCTGATAGACAGCAAAGTTGGTCTGAATCCAGTTCTGGGCCAGCTGAAAGGCCGCCTCTTGAGCCTGGGCTGAGCTGGAATCTGCTAAACCTGTTCCCGAAATCCCAGCCGGGTTCTTAATTGGCTCCCAGAGCCCTTTCCCTCATCCTGGGGGCCAGGGCAGGGGTGGGGTGGGATGGGAAGGTTGAAAATAGGGTCTGGGGGGCGGCTAGGTGGCACAGTGAGTAGAGCGTCAGCCCTGGAGTGAGAAGGATCTGAGTTCAGATCTGGCCTCAGACACAACGCACACACACACACACACACACACACACACACACACACACACACACACACAAAACAAAAACAAAAAAAAACCTAGCTGTGTGGCCTTGGGCAAGTTCCTTAACCCCAATTGCCCTCCAACAAAAAAGAAAAAAGAAAATAGGGTCTGTCTGGGCAGGGGACAGAGGAAGAGGCAGCCATGGCCTGAACACAGGGTCAGTAAGACCAAAGCAGAGCGCTTCCGGAAGGCCAAGGGCCCATATGCCCAATGGTCTAGTGCACTGAGCCCATTCTGTCTTCACTTGGCTTTCCTGGGATGAAGAAGGATCAAGTAACCAAAGCTGGACTTTACAGAATACTTAAAGGTTCACAAAGTGCTTTACAGACACTCTCCTATCTTAGCCTCAACCTGGTGAAGGAGGGGCTAGTGTTATTCCCATTTTACAGATAGGAAAACTGGAGCTTAGAAAGGTTAAAGTGATGGTCGTTGGAGGTATCTGAGGCAGGATTTGAAAGCAGGACTCCCTGATTACACATACAAAGCTCTAGCCACTATATCAGAATTAGAGCTGGAAAGAGTTATCTAGTCCAACCCCTTCATTTCATAGATGAGGTAACTGAGGTACAGAGAAATTCCGTGATCAGCAGTAACTTGGGTTGATGCACCCCAAGATGCTGTGCTGAGGGCCTGTTATCCTAGAATGGAACTCGATTTGTCCTACAGGAAGCATCCCATCTCCTCCACGCCCCTTGCCCAGTAGACCCAGGACTCTTCCTCCCGTCTGCCCACTACTTGAATGTTCATTACCTTTGACAACCAGGTCTTGAAGAGGGGCCCAAGCGTTAGGAAAGTCCCACTGCTGGCCACTTATCTGGAGGGAGGTTGGAATCCCATGTTTGTAGGTCAATATCTTGTTGTCCTACATGAACCAAAGATAACCACAAGAAGAATGGGAGAAGACCTGGGCTTGTGATGCAGGGAATAGACTTCCAAAAAGGAGGGCTGGGGTCAAACATAACTGTCCCTATCGCAGAGCTTTTCTTGATTGGCCTGCTGGGCTCAAAGCTGCCCTCTGGTGGATGTGGGGATCCTATCCTAGTGGGAGACACCAGGAAAGAAGCTGCCATCTGCCCTCTAAGAATCCTATGATTAAGAAACTAAAGTTCTGAGAGATCTCCTAAGCCCAGGGGTGGGGAACCTGTAACCTCGAGGCCATATGTGGCCCTCTAGGTCTTCAAGTGTGACCCCTTTGGATTCTGGAAAGGGCCACTCTTAAGGACCTAGAAGGCCACATATGGCCTCAAGGCTGCAGGTACCCCACCCCTGCTTAACCCAATCCCATTATATTATTCATTATTTATATATAATATAATATAATATAATATAATATAATATAATATAATATAATATAATATAATATAATATAATATAATATAATGTAATGTAATGTAATGTAATGTAATGTAATGTAATGTAATATGGTATAATATAATATATAAATTATATAATAATTATACCATTATTTACAGAAAATGAGGAAACTGAGACCCAGAAAGAAGCAGCTCAAATAGCAAGTCAGAGGCAGAGGCAAGTCTCAGCTTCCCCGGGCCTCAGTTTCCTCGTCTGTCAAATGAAAGGGGATGGACAAGATGGTCTTTAAGGTCCCTTTCAACTGTAGAACTATGATCCCATAATGCTTTGGGGTCCAGGAATCTGGCCTCCCTCTCTCTCTGAAACCCTTCATCCATACCTCTAGGTACTTTATATTCTTTCTGACTGTGTCAGAATCAGAGAAGCACCCTGCCCAGAGTGGACTGAGGTTGGAAGGATAGAACGCATGATTTTGCTGCCCATTCTCTAAGTGAAAGTCAAACCAGCTGCCCAAGGTCTCGTTCCACAGAAGAGCCTTCATGGCTGCCTTCCGCTGAGCCTGGGCCTCCAGGTAGTACTGAGTCATGGTTGTATTCCCTTTAAGAAAAGAGCAGGGTCAGTGAGAGTGGGGAAAGGGCCTGAGGACTTGGAAGTTGACAGAAGGGCCCTGTGAATACACACATCTCCCTCAGAAAGATAGAAGAGCTTAGCCCCAATGAGAAACTGGGTCTTAACTTTAGGCAGAGTCTTTGTGCCCCTAAATAAGGACATTCCCTAGGGCCCCTTACCCAGTTTGGTATAGAAGTTGGCCAGTAACTCCTCCACCTGGCACAGGAAGGCATTTAGATCAACCGGAACTACCTGACTAGTCTTGGTGTCAAGCAAATAGTTGCTGCCAACAAACCAGCGGGAGGAGAAATCCCAGCCCGATTCAGCTCCAGCCTTCAGTTCTGCCCACAGGGATTCCCGGGCATCTATGAGGGCAGAGGAGGGTGACTGAACCAGGCAGTGAAAGGTCAGAATTCTGGATGTGACGGACATGGGATAAGTCAGGGTGAATGGGGTATAAAGACAGCATGAATATGGAAGAGACATTGACAGGGCCACCATCCAGATAGATGAATACTTCCTGAAGGGGTAAGAGACTCAGTCTGGCCTGTGTCTTCTCCAATGCTATTTACCTTCTGGTAGGAGCTCTGCCAGTTCTTCATCTTTGCTGTAGGATTCTGGCCTATGGGACAAGAGAAGGGCAATCTGAAGAAAGGGATGGTGGGGATCGGGGAGAGGCCAGGACATCTTGGCTAGGAGGGTCATTAACGAGTGGCCAAACAGGGTAGGTGCTGAGATTAGGGGTGGCCCTGGGGTTAGAGGTATTGTGTGGTTCAAATAAGATAATGGAGGCACAATGAACAGAGTATTGGCCCTGGAATCAGGAGGAGCTGAGTTCAAATCCAACCTCAGACACTTGACACTTACTAGTTGTGTGACCTTGGGCAAGTCACTTAACCCTAATTGCCTTGCCTCCCCCCCCAAAAAAAAGATAATGGATGTAAAGCACTTTGGAAATCTTAAAATGATACAGAAATGACAGTTGTTGTTATTAATATTATTCTTAGCCTCTGGTCTGGTGATGACTTCTTTCCCTGAGCCTCCTACTGTACTCCTTTCTGTTGAGTTCAAGCAATGTTCAGGGGTGTGTGGGTAAATTTTTAACAACCACTTTCAGGAGAAAAAGATGTATACAAACTTTTAAATTTAATCTGCAATATTAACACTTTCTAAAGTCTAGACAATCAACCAAATAAGAAAACAACCTCTGATTTGCAGTAATTGCCGATTTCTAAGGTGTAAGTGTTCCTACTGAAAATTTAAGCATTGCTTCTCACAAGTCTGTCAGAGCCGGCTCCATCACAGCCCTGTCCTGGGCCCGCCATTGACTTGTTATGGGACCTTCGACAAGGACTTAGTCTTTCAGTAGAGTGTCCAGAATAAGGGAGGTAACAGTCCTACTCTGCTCTGCTCAGCCTTCCCATCTGAAGTGCTGTATTTAATTCTGGGCACGTTTTAGGAAGGACAACCTAGCATGTGTACAGTGACCAGGCTGTCGAGGACGTGAGACTGTGCTAGATGAAGAATCGAGGTTATTTGGGGTGAACAAGAGAAAACTTGGGGGAAGGAGTAGAGGGAAAACATGGTAGCTGTCTTCAAGTTTTTGAAGGCCGGACATGTAGGAAAGGGATGATATTTGCTCCCTTCTGCCCCATTAGATGGAACTAGAAGCAATGGGTGGAAGTTGATAGATACATAGATAGACAGACAGACACAGATAGACAGACAGACAGACACAGACAGATAGAGAGATACATAGATAGATAAAACAAGGGGAAATTCCCTAAATATTAGAGCTATCCTCAAGTGAAATGAACTGTCTCTGGTGAGGTGGGCTTTCCATAACAGACTGGATGGTCCCTTGTTTGGGGGAGGGGTTTGGAGGGATTCTTACTAAATTACACTTGGGAGGAGATGACATCTCCAGGCTCATCCAATTCTGAGATACAGTGACTCTCACCCTCCCTCAGGGGTCCCAAAAAGACCAGGCATCATTGGGTCCTCTCCAAGATGCCTGTAAAAGGGTTTGGGGGGAAAAACATTGATTTTTTTTTTTTGCTTTTTGGAGGGGCTTTTGGGGTTAACTTGCCCAAAGTCACATGGCTAGTTTTTGTGTCAAGTGTCTGAGGTCAGATTTGAACTCAGGTCCTCCTGACTCCAGGGCCCATACTGTATTCACTGCACCACCTAGCCACCCCTCCAGGGATCATTAACATTAGAGAGAAGGAATCTTGCCTCACCTAGGCCCCCCATATGGTACATGGTAGCGATTCAGGATATAGTTCTCCCCCTCATGACTGATGTTGACACTTCTATTATGCATCCAGAAGCTCAGTTCCAGCTCCAGGGTTCCAATGTTCTCTCTGAGTTGAAGAACCAGGCATCAGCTCAGCCACTGCTCAGGAGTCAGGGCCACCATTTGTGTGTGTGTGTGTGTGTGTGTGTGTGTGTGTGTGTGCACGTGCCAAGCCACATGTGTCTTTCTGTCTCTCTGTCTTTTTGTCTCTGCCTCTCTTCCTCTTTCTATCTCCTTCCCTTCCCCCTTCTCCCTTTCTGTCTCTCCCCTTTTCTTTCCCTCTATCTCTACTGCTCTCTCTTTCCCTTTATCTCCCCTCTTTTTGTCTCTCTCTTTCCTTGTCTCTACTTCTCTGTCTCTGTGTCTACCTGTCTTGTTTCTGACTCCCTCTGTCTCTCTCTTTTTCTTCCCTTTCTCTCCTCCCCCCATCTCTGTCTCTGTTTTTTCTCTTCCCCTCCCTCCCTTTCTTATCTCTCTGTCTCTATCTCTGTCTTGTCATCCCCTCAGAGGTCATTAAGACTTCTGTCTTACTTGGTAAAATGGCTGTGGCAGGAGAATCCTATGGTGCTGTGGAAAGACTGTTGGGCCTGGAATCAAGAGACAGGAGTAGGACCTTGGCCTGTCCCAGATGGGGAAACTCCCTCACCAAGGCAAGTCAGAACCTTTTCTGCCACTTAGCATCTAACCGAGCTGCTTGGAGCACTGAGAGGCTTCATAATTTGCTGAGAACTGCATAGCCATTATGCATCAGAGGTGGGATTTGAGCCCAAGGCAGGTCTTCCCAGATCCAAAGTCAGCTCTCTAGCCACTAATCCACATTGCCTCCCAAGAAGTGGTGGGATCTGGGTGCAGATCCAAGTTCTGGTGCTTACTAGCTTTGTGACTGCAAGCCCCTGTCTGGGTCTCAATTTCCTTGTTTCTAAAATGGAGATTAAACACACATGTGGCCCACTCCACAGGGCCATCATGAGGAAAACCCTTAGTGAGCCTAGGAAGGCTGTAGAAATACGTGCTTAGGAATTAGACTGATGGATGTACGACCCAGTGACCAGAACAGGCAGAATCAGGAGCTGTGGGTTCAAATTTTCACTCTGATTCTTAACAGTTTTGTGGCCTTGATTGATTCTTTTGATCTCTCTGAATCTGTTTCTTCATCTATAAAATAGGGACAGCACTACTCTTCCTGCCAACCTCAAAGAGCCCTTGTGAGGATAGTGTGTTGCCAGGCTGATAGCCCTGTGATTCTCCTGAGGTTGTAAGAGGCAGGCAGCACCTACCTGAGGAAGTCCATGTCATTGGTGTATGCTAAGTATCGGTCCATCATGAGGGTCAAGAGTGGGGGCTGGCTCCGTTGCAGATAGTACACTCGACCACCATTGGGGATATGTCCGTAGCTGATGATGAGAATTCCTGCTGAGATATTTGCTGCCCTAGAAGGGGCTTCCCTGTTTCCTCCCCAGCCTGCCTGGCTCCTGGAGGAAGAGCTTATCCCATCCTGGACTCCAGCTCCTTCCACCATCTCTCCTCTCAGTGGCCCCCAAACACAGTCTTACTGTGTCACTATATCCAGGAAGTTCTGTATCATGCCCTTGACTGTTCCAGGCATCTCTGACAGAAGCAGCCCCTGCATTACCCAGTAGGAATCCCTGTGGGGAGAAGAAGGGGTCAGAGCTGGGAGGGACCTTAGCTGTCATCTGGTCCAACCTCTTCATCCCACAAGTGAGGACCCAGACACCAGAAGGTCACCTAGCAAGCCAGTAGCAGAGCTGGTCTCGTGCTCCCTTGGACTAGTAGGTTTTGTTTTTCCATTAAACCTCACTGCCTCCCTCAGGATAGAGAGAAAGGAACAATATCCAAACACCAGCTCTACCCTCCCTTTTCCTCTATTTCATGCCATCTTGGGCCACAAAGGGATTAGATTGGGGAGGGGCATAATGCGATGCCAAGTCACCCCTTGCCTAAGAGTCCTGTGTAATTCAGGCACATATGCACTTTCCCACTACCCCCTGCCTCTAGGATTCCCTGGCTGCTCCCAGGACCCAGGTGTCCCTCCCTTCATCCCCAGAGGAGGGAGTGTTTCTAGCCTCTCACCAATAGTAGAACTCAATAAAGCGTCCACCAGGCACAATGAAGGGGTGGGCTGCATAGATTAAAGAGTATAGGTCAGGCTGCTTGGAGACCTCAGGTTTTATCTGTAGGGAAGAATAAAAGAACATGGACCCCCCCTGTGAGTGGATGAACCTCGTGGGGGAGGGGAGAAGAGAGGGAAGGGAAGGAAGTGGTCTGTTATAGTTTCTATGTGTATACAAGCTGAGCCAGAAAGAACTGAATAGCCTTTGGGTTCAGGACCTGCCATCTCTACTCTGGAAATAAGCCGACAAATTGAAAGAATTCCCTCAGATAGGAAACGGGGATTAGGGGGTAAAGAAATAGTCTCCAAACCAGGAAAAAATGAAGGTCTGTCTTCATTCCTCAGAGGGTATGTGCCTGAGGTCTACAAGCTCCAGGGGTACTAAAATGGTCGTTAAGGTCACATGACCATGAGAGAAGCCAAGGCCAGAGTCTAGACTAGAATAAGGGAGGAGGAAACCGATTCACTGAAGGGTAGAGACTTTCTTTCCTCACAAGGTTGAAGTGAATGTAACCAGGGATATGTGCCTGAAATCATCTGTGCCAACCAAGCTGGTCTGTGGCAAGCTCTAAACCAGGGGTGGGGAACCTGTGGTTTTGAGTTCTCATATGGCCCTAGGTCCTCAAAGGCAGCCCTGTGACTAAATCCAAATTTCTTCGTCTTGAGGCCACATGTGGCCATGAGGTTGCTCTAAGCTATCTTGAGGCAAGGACTGTGCCTAGGCAAGGGCATAGGATGAGTCCATTGCCTGTAATTTTGACATCCTCATAATCAAAGGCTGGAGTACCACGTCCACTAGAAGAGCCCCTCTCTTTAGCCGCTTCCTCACACCATCCCAAGTATCACATCTTCTAGTACCTTCCTTCCCAGCTTCTTCCAAAGATTATGCATATCTTCTGCCCAGGCCCGAAGTCTGGTGTCTGAAATTTTCTGTAAGAATTTGGGGCTGGAAGGCAAGCACCCCAGTGTTAGTTACTTGTAATCTCATGTCAGAGGGATATTCTCTGGACTGCCTTGCCTTCAAATGGAACATCACCCCACACTGATGTTGTACCTGGGTACCCAGTCCTCAGGAATCCAGGTTTCCATTTCCTCCCCTGGGTCCTTGAAGTGTTCGTTAACAAAGGTTTTCAGGTTGTCCCGGGAGATGTTGCCTCCACTGGAGTCGAGGAGCTCATTAAAGTCACTTAGGACTTGGTCTAGGGGCAATGGAAAAGGGGAGTGAGCAACCCAAATCATCTCGAATGGCCTCTGCCATCTTAAGTCATAAGATTTCAGAAAGTGAAGGGACCTGACTAGTCCACCCTCCACTTGAAAAATGAATCCCTGAGGACTGGTCCAAGAAGATCTTTAGTGATCACAGCCTTATTAAGAAGCCCATCCCAACTTCCCGCTGAGATACAGAGGCAACAGCAAAGTTCCCTTATGACTACTCCAGCAAACAAACAAACAAAAACCCTTTAAAATGTCACCAGACTGCATAATTATTTAAAGAAATCCGGGGGAAACTATCATAAGTAACCTCTTTCACCACAGAACTGCAAAAAACCACAAAAACAGGGAAAGGAATGAATATTTACTAAGTGCCTACTGTGTGCCAAGGACTGTGCCAAATGTTGTTTGTTTTTGCAAGTATTATCTCATCTGATCTTCCAAACAATCCCGTGAGGTAAATGCTTGTATGGTCCCCATTTTGCAGTTGAGGAAACTGAGGGAGAGGGTAAGTGACTTGCCCAGAGTTCCATAGCTAAAGTCAGCTAGAAGCCCATGTAGTCTCCCAATATGACAATGACACATGCAGTCTGCAGAGGCAGCAAGAGTAAGAGTGCTTAGGGGTAGTTAGGTGGTGCAGTGAATAGAGCACTGGCCCTGGAGTCAGGAGGACCTGAGTTCAAATCCAGCCTCAGACACAATACAAAAACTAGCCATGTGACCTTGGGCAAGTCACTTAACCCCAATTGCCCTGCCCCCCTCCCTCCAAAAAGCAAAAAAAAAAAAAAAAAAAAAAAGAATAAGAAGGCTCCCCCAAGAAAGCCCCTTGTGGGGGTGTAAATTCACATCCGGAAAGAAATGGAAGGGAGCAGGAGTGACTGCAGCAAGCTGGGCTCATACTGGGGCTCTGCAGAGGTCAGTGCCCTGTCTGGAAAACCTGAAAATCCATCACTCTGAACCTCAAAGTTCCATAAAGAGACAAGTCTTTTTGGACCCAGCTACTATGTGAATTTGCCTTGCTTGACTATACTAATTTGTTATAAAAAAATTTTTTTTTAATTTAATTTAGCTTGGGAAGGGGTGGTGGTGGTAGGTGGGAATAAATTAAAAGAAGAAAAAGAAAAAAAAGAGAAGGGATGGGGCAGCTAGGTGGCGCTACTGACCTGAGCTAAAATCCAACCTCAAACACTAGCTGTGTGACCCTGGGCAAGTCACTTAACCCCTATCGGCATGCCAAAAAAAAATAAAGGGAACATTGAGACATTTTTTTTTAATGTATAAAGGAGTACAGAAAAGGCAGTCCAAAAAGAAAGAAAGGAAAAAAGGAAGAAAGGAAGGAAGGAAGGAAGGAAGGAAGGAAGGAAGGAAGGAAGGAAGGAAGGAAGGAAGAAAGAGAGAGAAAGAAGGAAAAAGAAAAGTTAGTCCAGAAGGAGGTACAGAGAAGACAGTATTGAAAATGATGGCTTGAATTTATTATATCCTTTTTTCAAAAAAAGCAAATGGTATAGAGTTGAGATCCACATTTTCATATACAATCTTTTTGCTCTACTTTGTATATGAAAATGCTTGTGTGGAGTTTTTTGTTTCGTTTTTGGTATTTGCTAAGTTCAGAATTTTTTTTTTTAAACTTAAACTCCTATTTGTGGACAGCTTGAATTTATTCCTTCAGCGCCATGAATTGCTAAGCTCCCCGAGGACACGGGAACTGTTCTGGTTTTGGACTTTGTGGCCCTGTATGTGGCACCAAGTAGAAACCTAAGACATGTTTGCTGAGCCTCAGACTGATCATTCGGTCCGGTCACTGGTATCAGGGCTCCACCCACACCACAGATCACACACCCTCCATTGTTTTCAGGAAGCCCTGGCAGTCCCAGCACCCAGGCCAATATATGTGGCAGGTGCTATTGATTGATGAATAACTTATCGATGGGCATGCTCCCTGCTGTGTCTTGCCCACTACTGACCCTCCCAAAACTTAGCTAGGCTAACCCTGGGCCAGCGGACATGCGAACTATCACTGATCATATACTCAAAGGCTTTCCAGATTGGTAAAATCTGCTGGACCTTTTGCTCCACTGGGAAAAGCAGATCTATCCTAAGGAGGTTGCTGACCAAGAGAAAGGCTCCAAAAGATTTCTAGTAGTCCTTTTTGTCCCCATACAAGTCGTGTAATGTACATAGTGCGAAGTTTACCAGCCCCAGGAGCTAAGGTTCCAAAAGCTTTAGGGACTTAAGGTCTGTGGTCACCCAAGTGTTCTCTGCAATAGCTGAGATGCAAACCCAGGTGTCCTGACTTCAAGGCCCATATTCTCTCTGTTGTACGATGCTGTCCCTTTTACAAAGTTCTTCCTTGTATTGATTTCAGAATCTGCCTCCCTGCAACACCCACTTTTGGATGCCAGGTCTGCCTTCTGGAGTCAAGCAGATCAAGTCTACGGCCTCTTTCCTCAGACAATCATTTAGAAATTTGAATTGGAGCCCAGCCTACTCCCCACCCCTAAGCCTAAGGGCCCCGTGGTTCCAGGACCTGATGATCAGCCTCCTGGGCACATTTAGAAAGCTGACTTTTTATTTATTTATTTATTTTTATTATTATTATTATTATTATTATTATTATTTTTGGAGGGCAATTGGGATTAAGTAACTTGCCCAAGGTCACACGGCTAGGTTTTTGTTTGTGTGTGCATTAAGTGTCTGAGGCCGGATCCAAACTCAGGTCCTTCTGACTCCAGGGCCTGAAAGCTGACTTTTTAGCCAAGAGTGGGAGACAATGGCAAAGACCATTGGGAGAATGAGAGAGTCCATTCCCCTAGCTTGGTCTTTACCCCTCCTCCCACTGTGCTCACCTGGAGCTTTGGTCAGAGGCATGTCGACAAAGTGCTTATCATCCTGGTATAGCTTGGCCATCTGAACCTGCCGGAGGAGCTCACCTGTGCAGTAAATCTGACTGGGGGAGAAGAGGGACCACCAGACACACAGGCAAGAGAGCAGAGAGGATCAGAGGCAAACCCTCTGATGGATGCAGGTTCCCTGTAGGGAGGCAACTGGGAAGAATTGAATAGGAAGGTCTCCACTCAGCATCCCCCACCCTCAAAATGTGGATCGAGGTGAACTTAGGCGAAAGATAAAACCAAGGGTGAAGGAAGTTGCAACAGGGCACCACGAAACTGAGGGGTGGGTGTGGTGAAATGGGGGGGGGGTGATAATTTGTGAACTATTCCTCTTTTTCGCCCTGGCTCCAACCATTCACCTTCTCTGCATCCATAGTAATGTGGGTTCACCTTACGAGGGGCACAAGGTGCCCAGAATGACCAAATCTCAAGGATAGTTCCTTTCTTGAACTCTCTAGGGAACTATCTTCACATGTGGCCACGCCAGTGAGGTGACAGATCCCTCCTTCTCTCTAGTGGCTCAGGCCTCCCTCTTAACTGCCTAGGTTTACAGGCCCTTGGGATCTCAGGTTTCCTTTCTCCCCTTTCTGCCTTCCTTCCCAACCCCAAAACTTGGACCCCAGAACCAGGTACCTGTCACAGGGTGGAGGCAAGGCCCCCTGCAGCCCCAGCTCCAGCCCCAGCAGGAGAGCCAGTAGAAACATCCTGTTTATTCCCTGCATGGTTGGGCACTGAGCAGGAAGAGTTCTGGTACCACCTGTTGGTAAGGGCAGAGTCCCTCTGTATTCCCTAATCTGCTGTCAAAGTCCAGATAAAAAAGTTATCTGGTTCCAGCAAGTCCTTGCTGGTAGGTGTGGGTCAGAGAATCTGAACTCACTCTAGCCTCCCATTCTTCCTTTCCACAGCCTGTAGACTCTATTAAGGGGAGAGGGGGAACAGAAGATAAAATACATGTCTAACTTGAGTAAAACGATGTTGGCCCCACCTGATCTTGGTGGTGTGCTTGGGGCTGTGCTTCTGTCTGTAGTGGATATGCAGTTGAACCAGGGTCAGTCCTTCGGAGCCTGGCTTCTAATGAGAGGAGGCTCCTTTCTCTCACACTCAGTGTTTCATGAAGTTCCCTACTTGGGGGAAAAATTTGCTTAAGACCCACATCTAGAGCCTCCCACCAAAAAGAGAGGGGAAAAAAAGATATTCTAAAAACAAATGTTAAAAACTGTTTTTACATGCAACCGGGAAATAAGATATACAGGTAATGGGGTATAGAAATCTATCTTGCTCTACAGGAAAATAGAAGGGAAGGGGATAAAGGGGGGTGTGATAGAAGGGAGGGCAGATTGGGGAAAAGGATAATCAGAATGTACACCATCTTGGGGTGGGAGAAATGGAGATATGGGGAGAAAATTTGGACCTCAAAATCTTGTGGAAGTGAATGTTGAAAATTAAAAATAAATTAATTAGGGGCGGCTAGGTGGCGCAGTGAGTAGAGCGTTGGCCCTGGAGTCAGAAGGACCTGAGTTCAGATCTAGCCTCAGACACTTAACACATACAAACAAAAACCCAGCTGTGTGTGACCTTGGGCAAGTTACTTAACCCCAATTGCTTTTTTAAAAAAAAATTAATTAATTTAAAATTTCACTTTAAAAAAGATACTCAGGGGCGGCTAGGTGGTGCAGTGAGTAAGAGCGCCGGCCTCAGAGTTGGGATGACCCGAGATCGAATCCAGCCTCAGAAAATGAGCACCCACACATAAATAATGACTAGCCGTGTAACCTTGAGCAAGTTACTTAACCCCAATTGCTTCAAAATAAAAAAATTTTTTTAAAAAGATACTCAATGTACAATATGAATCAGGTATGGGACAGATACTTTATTCCTAACAAAAAAAAAATGCTAAACATAAAAAGACTCATGCATTAACACAACAAATTAAAATATGATTCAGTAATTTAACCAATAACTATTTTGTTAGGAAATCATCAACTCCACATGAACACGCAATTCTCAGAAATCCGATGAGAGATTTGTACTTAAACTTTATCAGAACATAAAGCAGTTTGCAATATTGTTAATTAGGTATTTCAAATTTCACCTTGGTTTTACACTGTCTAAATAACTCCTAGCAGATATCTACTGATAAACAGCTAGGCTTGGGTCAATTTTCTTGTTGAGGGTTTTCATCTAGAAGAGTCCTGGAGAGGGGTGGCTAGGTGGCACAGTGAGTAGAATACCAGCCCTGGAGTCAGGAGGACCTGAGTTCAAATCCAGCCTCAGACTCTTAACACAAAAACTAGCTGTGGGACCTTGGGCAAGTCACTTAACCCCAGTTGCCCTCCAAAAAGAAAAAAGAAAAAAAAGTCCTGGAGTAGCTGTTGGGTCTTCCTCCCTGCTTCCCAGGCCCTCAGGCCCTCAGTCATCTCCAATTTGATGGGGTCCAGGACTCTTATATCTCTAGAATCCCCAAGGTCACCTCCAATTCACCTTCAGAGCCATGTTCAAAGCACCTACTAAGGAAAGGAAAAAACAAAGTGGAGAAGATAGATCTAGTTCAGCCAGTGTGTGCACAAGGAGGGGAAAAAGCATAGCTCACATCCTTGACCTGCCCTCACAGGGAGAGTGTCAGCCAAGGGCCCACCAGTTGAGAGGGCTCCTTTCTTTTTGACAGATTCGGCATCCCACCCTATGCCATTGTCACAAGAAGGGTGAGGAACACAGACCACTCGTTTGTCACTTGATACTAAGACACTAACACTTATTTAAGCCTTGCTCACCACGGGACCAGAGGCAAGTCCCCAAACTCCCACAAAGTCAACCAGAACTAGGAAAGTCAGCTCTGAACATTCGCCAAGGAATGGCTCCTCTAGACCAGTCTCTGCTCTACACAGATATAATATACCAACTATCCCCAGTGGTTCTTGGGGGCTCCCTTTCCTCTCCATCGCTATCTTCTGCCACCCCAACCACTTGACCTCCCTCTTCCAGACTCTGCACACCTTTCTCTGCCTGCTACTTCCTATGGCTATAGTTTGAGTCAGTGTGTTCATCCCTGACTGCTCTGCAGCTAGGCAAACTGACTGTGAAGGGGCAGAGAATGGGTTTAGGGACAAGGTAACCTCAGAAAAGCCTGGAGCAATTAGGGCAAGACACAGAAGGATTCCAAGGGAAGAGGAGGTTTGGGGACTCCTTACTAGTACAATCAGTCAGGAGGTGATTTTTAAGCCTCATTGTGATAGTCACTAATTTTTTGTAAAAATTTATTTTTGTAAAAATATTATTTACTACCACTATTTTGTAAAACATTTATTTACTACCACTAAGGACAGCCCCATCAAAACACAAATTGGGACCTGACTTCTAGAGGTCTCCATATGAGACTCCAAGAGGAAGAGTCCCAGCAATCCCAGGACTAGGTGCCCCCTCATAGAGCTCAGAGCACAACCTGGACCCAAACAGGAATTCCCCTACACCCTCCTGGACAAGGGGTTTTCCAGTCTTTCCTTGAAGGTCATCTGTGAGAAAAATTCCACCAGATACCTCCAGAGGCAGCCATGCTACTTTGGACATCTCTAATTGCCAGGAAGCTTTCCTTAGATGGACCCCAAACCTGCATCTCTGTAACTTTCATCTGTGGTTCCTTCTCCTGCCCTCTGGGACCAAGCAAAACAAATACTAGGCCCTCTCCTTCAAAAAAACGAGAAGATACCTGCCATGCTCCCATAAGTCTTCTCTTCTCCAGGCTACACATTCTGGACTTTCTTCAACTGATCCATATATAATGTGCCTCTCTATAGCCCTTTCACTTGGAACATGCATAGATATTCTCCAAAGCTGGTAGAATCTTGAGCAGGGGCCTGTTTCTAGGGTGGGCTATGGGGTTGATTCTTCCCTCCCCTCCCACTGGAAAGGCTGATGAGGAAGGGAGAGTCACATTGAGAAGAAGAAGATGTGGCTTCTGGCTGGTGGAACCCTTGGAGGCAGCTCTTGAGAAGACAAGATGATTTCAGTTGGAGGTGGGGCTGGTAGAAAGGAGAGAGTTGGGCTCTTCTCCCCTTATGTGGATCTAATTAGTTAGGACTTAATTAGTCAGTTGGTTAGCTGTCTTTTTTTGTGGGGGGTGGGGTTTGTGTGTGTTTTTCTCCTTTTGTGTTTCTTTTCCTCTGGCATCAGGCTTGACTCTCCAAAGGTTCTGGAAGGACTATGAGAGCTGGCCACAAGGGCTACATCTACTGGAGAGGTTGTGGTTATGGCAGCAGCAACTTTTTTTATTGTTTTTGCTTTTTTTTTTTTTTGAGGGGGGGAAGGTAGGGTGATTGGGGTTAAGTGACTTGCCCAAGGTCACACGATTAGTAAGTGTTACGTGTCTGAGGTCAAATTTGAACTCAGGTCCTCCTGACTCTAGGGCCAACACTCTACTCACTGCGCCACCTAGCTGCCCACCCATCAGCAACATTTTTAACAAGAAGTAAATAGCCTTGGAGTTGGAGACCTCTAGAAGGCACATCCCAATTTGTGTTTTGATGGGGCTGTACTTAGTAGTAGTAAATGAAGTATGAACTATTTACAAAAAATTGGTGACTATTTCAATGAGGCTTAAATATTCACTTCTCAACTACTAAGGATAAATGACTAGATTTTGCTTTAGTTCACAATCTGTATTGCTTTGTATTCCATTTTCAGTGTCGAATAATTACTTGTCTCATACATGATTCATATTTATATATTGGGCTCCCTTGCTTTCTTTCTTCTTCTTTGGGGAGAACCTTTAGACTTAGAACCCATGATCTTTTCCATAATTAGTGACTCTGCAAACAGCAGCTATCCTAGAATAGCCAGGACAAGGGATGAAGGGTCAATAAATATGAGAATTGGAGAGTCTGTTTTCATCTTGAAAAGTTCTGAAACCACTTCAGACAACGCACACACAAACAAAAATCCTAGCCGTGTGACCTTGGGCAAGTTACTTAACTCCAATTGCCCTCCAAAAAGGAAAAAAAAAGTTCTGAAACCCAGGAGCAATGAACACCATGATGGTGGGTAAGAAAGGAGCTTGGTACAGGCTGCCAACCCTGTGGCCACAGGGAGCAGTATCTAGCTATTACCATGCTCCACTTTGTATGGCAAAGTCTCCAGTCTGTTTACCATTTTGGTTATCCTCCTCTAGACTTGCTCCAGCTTGTCAAAGTCCTTCCTGCTCAGTTCTACCAGTCTACCAGGCTCAGGCAAGCAGAGGTGTGTCCTAGCAGGTGAAGTGAAGGACAGGAAACTTTGAGAATTGGGGAAGGAGCTGGTAGAGAGAGGTTAGTCTTTTGGTGAGGAGGACTGTATTTGTTTTGGGGAAACATTAAAGCCCTGTTAGAGGTAGATGTGCAGTTAATTGGGGTCTCTCTTCATCACATCTCCCTACCACCAGACCTCATACTCTAGCCTAGCTCTTTTCCAGTCAGTGCAGGGTTGAGTTCTTCATCAGGGACTAGGGAGTGGAATGTGATGCTGAGGGTTTGGAGGTAGAGTTTTCCACCTATTGAGCAGAAATATTCACTAAGGGCTCACTTCAGTTCCCTGCTCCTTCTTCTTTTATTACATAGACCTCTTATCCTCTAAACCCCATACCACCTAGCAGCTGTTTATTGAAAGCCTCTCACTGTCTTTCCTTTCCCACCCCACCCCACCCCTCTTTTGAAGCTTCATGCAGACAGAATTGAAAGATGAGAGGGCCATGCTCAGCCTCTCTGCACCCAGAGATCTGTGCTGTACCTCCAGCTTCTTTAGAGTTTACAGCTTTTAGTAAGCATTTTAGCAGCCGCTGCCACCTGCCACTGAGCTGTGGGTGGGTTAGTCTGAGAGCAGGAGCACCTGTCAGTCCTGGCCTGCTGCCTTTCACAGAATCTGCCCATCGAGACTCCCTGTGCCAACAAAGAGCAGCACCATGGGCTGGCCATCTCAGAAACATAATTTCCTTTCACACTGCTAAAGCTGAGCATTTGAAAGAGAGGGTCAAGTAATGAAACTCTGGATTATTCAGGAAAATTCAGATCAATCCAGAAGAGCCTAGGAAAGAAGCAACTGGAATGCTGGGAAAAGAACACTGGTTCCAGAGCCCCAGCTCTTTTATTTTATTTTTCCTTAATAATTTTTTCCAAAGTTTTCAACATTTGTTTTTGTAAAATTTTGAGTTCCAAATTTTTTTCTCTCCTTCCCTTCAATCTGATGTAGGTTATACATGTATAATCATGTTAAACATATTTTCACATTAGTCGTGTCATAAAAGAAGAATCAGAACAAAAAGGAAAAACCAGAAAAAAGAAAAAACAAAAACAACAAAAAAGTGAAAATAGTCTGCTTTGATCTGCATTCAGACTCCATAGTTCTTTCTCTGGATGTGATTAACATTTTTCACCACAAGTCTTTAGGAATTGTCTTAGATCATTGCATTGCTGTTACTGTATACAATGTTGTCCTGGTTCTGTTCAATTCATCCAGCATCAGTTCATGTAAGTCTTTCTGGGTTTTTCTGAAATTTTTCTGTTCATTGTTTCTTATGGAACAAAGGTATTTCATTATATTCTTATACCACAACTTGTTCAGCCATTCCCAAACTGATGGGCATCTCCTTGATTTCCAGTTTTTAGCCATATGAATTTGGGCAAATTAGTTAATTTATCTAAGGCTCACTCTCTATATCTATAAAGTGTGAATAGCAATATTTATACTGAGAGCATTAGGTTTTTCACCAAAGGTTATTATGAAAAAGATACTATCTAAACAATAAAGAAATATCTATTATTACTCTCTGTTAAAACTGATGTTTCCTCTCCTCTTCCCTCCCTTCCCCCTCATCAAGGCCCAGTTAGGGAGTTGAGGTGACCAAACTTTTTAATTTAATCCAATTTAATCCAATCTAATTCAATTCAAAAAGCATTTATTAATCACCTATTCTAAGTCAGGCACTAATACTAGGCAGTAGTGACTCAAACACAAAAAATGAGATGCACCTTGTTTTCAAGAAACTTACATCTGGGACAGCTAGGTAACACAGTGAATAGAGCACCAGCCCTGGAATCAGGAGGACCTGAGTTCAAATGTGACCTCAGACACTTGACACTTAACTAGCTGTGTAACCTTGGGCAAGTCAATTAACCCCAATTACCTTGCCCTCCCCCCTCAAAAAAAAAAAAAAAGAAACATTCTACTGCAGAGGGGTGGTGGTGGAAGTGGGTAGGGTTTGACTTGTACACAGATAAGTAGATACAAGATGATCTGAAGGAAAGCTACAGTTTGGAGCATCACAGAGCAGTTGGCGCCTGAGCTAAACTTTGGAGGAAGCTAAGGATTTTGAGAGTGGAAGATAAGGAAAGGGTGCTTTCCAATTGTAGGGAGATCATCAAGGTTTGTGTTAGTCTTAATGTAGCACAAAAGGATTGGTGCTTTTGTTGCTGGTGGATATTCATAATAAAGGCAGAAATATGGAGCAAGAGTAGAGTTAGCAATGGCCCTGCCAGATTTTGTTCTTTACCCTAGCTTGATTTTGCATGCAAGTCTGAGAAGATAGTGGGAAAGAGGGAGCCTCATCACCCTAGATCCCTATACAGAGACTATGGGTTTTCTTTGGGCGTGTAGCATTTAAATAAGTTTGAAAGACATAATTTCTGGGTAATTCAATAATCTTATTAATAATGCCAGCATTTTAATAAAAGGATGGTCATTTGGCTCTCCATTTCAGAATAAAGACAGTCATGGTGGCAGGCTTATGGTTTAGATGCCCATTGGAAATGGGATGTTCCACCTGCCCCCAACCCTTGGCAATCAACTCTGATTGGCTAATAATTAATGAGAAAATGAATTTTACCATAAAGGGCTGGACCTGAACTTTGATTATGTAATTTAATTCTAAATTACCCCCAGCCTTAGGCAATCTATTCAAAGTCTATCCCCACACAAACCTGAGTACAATGGCTGCCCCACCTTGATGGGGTCTGGATCGAGGAGAAGGTTAGATCAACCTCCAGAGTCAGAGGTCTTAAAAGGAAGATAAAAGAAAAAGGGTGAAATCTGAATGTTCCCAAATCAACAGTTATTAATAATAATTTCTCTCAGGTGTAGTCCTTGAAATGAATTTCATGGACAAAGATTTAGGGTCAGAGGTTTAATAGGCACTAAAATAAATTCTCACACCAAATCAGATAAGTTGTAAGTTGTCTGGGAGCATCAGCTGGCCCTGAAATAGCTAAAAAGATTTAATCCAGTAGATTGTAGCAGAGAGTAGCTGGGCAGAGAACACACACACACACACACACACACACACACACATTCACATAGATTTTGGTGTAGGAATACACTTAACTGCATTTAACAAATGTGTGCACCCCCAAAACTGTGTGCAGCAGAAATCCTTACCCAAATAATACTCAGAGGTTTCTCAAGGTAGGAAGCAGAAAAGAATGCTTTATTTATGATCTCGAGAAAGGGCCACCCTCCTGACCAATGGTCAGGGAGGAGAAGCAATTTACAAAAGGAAATGGTGAAGTTATAAAGCCCTAACTTCTCCCCCCACCCCCTTCCTGATCCTTTTCTTCCATTGGCTGGAAGCTAGGTGAACAATCTAAACACAGCAATCTACCTCAAGTGCTGGAACAAGGAAACAGTAGATCACCCAATGTACATTTGAGAAAGCCCTTCCGTCCTTATTTGGCATATCTTGTGCTGAGGTGGCACTGGGGAGGGTCTCCATTGCTCTAAGCCCCAGATTTCTGCAAGGTCAGGTGACTTCTAAACTTAGGCCTAGTGGATGCTGAAGCCATTGTAGATTTGATTTTTCAGAATGAGGAAACTTCACTGCAAATTATCCTTCACAAATCCCCCCTGTTCTTTTATACCTTTTGAAGTTTCCCCACTTTTCTTAATTCTAATTACCCTCGTTGCATTGACAACATACAAGGGGACAGTACCCTTTATAAGTGAAGATACAGAGATTCAAAAGAAAACAAGAACAATTGTCCTTTCAAAGTCCAAAAGTCTCTTTTCACACTGCTGTATGGATCTGAGGGAGTCTTCTGGTGGCTTAGGGTCATCCATCTTCAGTCCTGCATCCCAGCCTCTCTTTCTTCCACCTTCTTTCATTCATTTACCTACAAAAGGAACCTTGGAACCAATTTAAATGGCCACTCCAGAGCCCTTATTCTCACAAAATTAAAATTGGAGTCTTGGTCATTGCCATGATCACACATTAAAACCAGTTTTCTATATTTTGTATTAATTCATTATTAATTCCTCCACCAAGAGGATGGGATTTCATTAAGGGATTTACATTAAGCTCACAATTAAAACAATTAAAATTTTTACCAAGTAGTCCAAAGATTATCCTTCTTTTAACATTGACCAATTGTAACAAAGTTGAGACAAGTGTGAAACTAAATACCAGAATAATATTCCCACAAACCCTACATCTATTTGTTCTTATACTATTACAAAGAACCAAAGGACCCTGACTTATACAGGAATACCTATACTAAATCCTAAGCCTAATAGCTTTAACTTAATAGTAACTTGAGATGTTCCAGAATCAAGTATTTGATAGGTTTGTTGTTGTGTTTTCAAAACTTTTGATTATTGAAATTTGCCACCAAGAATAGGGACAAGACTGTAATGAGCAAACCATTTCCCCAATTTCAGAATGTCAGTTCCAGGCAAAATGTATACCAGGCTGCAATCTGCATTGAGCCAAGCTCAAAGTCTGCCAGGTGTTGCTGGAAAGGTTGAGTTAGGAGAATCCTACCTCAGTTCATTTTGGAAAAGTTGTTCTCCTGACCTTCCATACCCATACTTCACAGGCCTTCCATACCTGTACTTCACAGGGTCTGGCATTGTGGATCAGTGACTCAGATAGCTTGGATAGCTTTTCTTAATATCCATACCTGGTGTTAGACTCAGAGGAAGAGTCAGTCAACAGTCCCATCAAATCTTAAATAACAAGCTTCAACAATCAGTTTAAGATATGATTATAATCTTATATTGGTTAAGGAACATCTCTAAAGTGAGCCTCAAATAACCTGTATTCATTTCTTTATTTCTTCTTTTTTTTTTTTTTTATTAAAGCAATTGGGGTTAAGTAACTTGCTCAAGGTTACACCAATAGTTATTTATGCGTGGGTGCTAAGTAATTGAAGCCTGAACCGATCCCAGGTCCTCCGGACTCCAATGCCGGTGCTCTTACTCACTTCACCACCTAACTGCCCCTTCTTTATTTATTTTGGTTCACAAAAGTCAAATCTCCCATCAGGATTATAAATTATTGTTCTAATATATTTGCATCTACTTCCCAAGCTTCCCTATCTTCTTGGGACTATGCTTAATCCAAACTCATCCTAAAATTTCTTTTCTCTCAACTAAAAATGTCTCTGATTTAATCCCAACAATTAATTCAGTCAATTGTATTACTACCCAATTACACTTTGAAATACACTGGGATACCATTCCACACATATACACAGATATAACTTTTCTACAATAACTTTATAATCCCAATCTCAGTCCATGGGATAATGATTCAATATTACATTTGTGTCCTTATTTCCTTTCCTTCTCAAATATGATTGAGCTATTAATCATAGAATCAAGTTACAAATATTTCTGCCTTCCTAAATACTTCCTCACACCCTTCTCAACATACTTAAGCCAATCTGATACAAAGATATCCAGACTACTATCTAGAGACAGGAGGGGCTTGGATAAATCCCCATTTGTCCCCAAACCTTTTAATCTACCTTCCATATTTCTAATCAAATCTTTATTTATCCTTCGAAATATACCAAATCCATTATCCAGATTATTCAGCTTTCCTTTACATTTTTAACCATAAAACAAGATAGCTCATAAATTATTCTTTTGCTAACCTAACCATTCTGCTTAAAGACAGCAAAGAAGTTAATGGCTGAACCCCACAAGCTTTTCCCTAATTATACTCAGTCTGGAAGAGTGAGATACTTCAGGAAATCTAAACCTTTTACTTATACATTCAATTAAAAATGTTAGCTTTGCTTATACCATGCACTAACCACAAATTCAGATTGAAACAGCAAGATCTCTTCTGCAAAACATCTTTTCTAAAAGTATTTCTTTTCTTTAAAAACAGCTTGAATTTATCCTCCTGTTAAGGGGAATAAAGACTTGCATTATGCCTAACTTTCCATTGATTACCAAACTCTGCCATAAAGATGAAAAGCGGGGACCTGATTGGACAAAGCATTCAAGCATGCAGTGTAGTCCCAAAACCCCCTACCTCAACATCAATTCACTTTCATTGAATGCAATATACCACAAAGATTTACCAGAATTCCCATTCTAAATTCCAAATTTGTACTAAAAACCAATTATTAGAAATCAATTTTACCAACTTTAAAGGCCAGTTTGGAGACTGACTGATTTCTCAGTAAGACTTCTTCAGAGGCTGAAGAAGTAACTGCTGTCCACTCCCCCCAATGGAGAGTGGTGAAATTCCCTTCTTAATCTGATCTGTGATAAGTGGAATCTAGGCAATTTAGGCAATCTACCTGAAATTCCCAAATCCCAGGGTCCCATCTAGAAACTTCAGAAAATTCACAGTAGGTTTGAATATTACAAAATCTATACATAATTGATAAAATGATCCATGCTTGAGCCATAGGATCATCTAAATTTAGACCAGAGAATTTTCTGATATTTTCTTTCAATTTATCAAGAAAGGCATATGGGGGCTTGTCTTTGTCCTGCTGTATTTCCTGTGCTTAAAAAAAAAAAAATTCTGGTTCTTAGGCACTGCATTCCAAATTCCCTGGATCACTATGTTCCTAAGATCTTGTAGGTACCCTCTATGTATGGAGTTATTGTGATACCAGTTGGTGTCTCAGAGAGAACATTTTCCTTTCCTATTGGACCACCTTGAGCCATAGGCTGGGATTCATCCCAAGCCTGCATAGCGGCCCGAATAATTTCTCCCCTCTCTTCCTCAGTAAATAATACATCCAAGATTGATAATGATTCCCCCCAAGTATACAAATTGGGTCCTAAAAACTGATTAATGTGGGGGGCGGAGCCAAGATGGCAGAGTAGAAACAGCTTGTCCAAGCCTCTCTGCCCCCAGATTCCCCCCAAACTATGTAAAAGGGGACTCTGAACAACTTCTGGAGCCCCAGCACCCACAGAAGGACACAGAGAAGCTAACCTCCCGCTGAGGACAGCCCAGCAGCCCTGCAGGAAGGACCAGCGCAGTGCTCAGGGACCTGGCAGTGCGCAGAGCGCAAGAGCCAAGCGGAGCCCAGGTCCGAGTGAGCCGAGGTTTTAGCCCCAGGGCAGCAGGGCCAGCAGCCGGCTGGAGGAACCCCAGAACACCAGGAGCTGTGGCGGACTCCAGAATTATCAACATAGACATGCCTAGGACAAAGTAAGAGGTTAGTGTCCTATGGACTTTGGGACCTGTATTTGGGGAATGCGTCAGCTCCCTCCCCTGGGGGCTAGAAGCCACTGAGGAGACACGCCATTTTGAAGTTTTCAGAGGCAGCTCCGGCTCCCAGCCTACAAATCGTGGGGAGATCCAGCGATCAGTCTTGGGGGGTAATCGCTCTTGCTTTAACCTCCCTGGATCTGGATTGTGATCTAGGATGGAAGTCGTGGGTGGGTTTACAGCTTGCCAGAAACAGAAGTTGCCCCCCACACGTTCGGGACGAAAATTCCTCTATCTGGCCTTAAAGCCATAGTGTGGCAACAAGCCCAAAAGTCAAGCAATTAAGTGGCAACATGCCAAGTCAAAGGAAACAGAAAAATGCAACCCTAGACTCCTATTTTGGGGGCATAGAGTGGGAAAAGAACTGTGAGGTCAGAAGTCCTGCTCCAAAAGCCCCAGGGGAAAACATGAGTGGGTTGCAGGCCATAGAGGACCTTAAGAAGGACTTTAAAAATCAAATAAGAGAAGTGGAGGAAAAATTGGAAAGAGAAATGAGAAGGATGCAGGAAAAGTATGAAATGAGGTCAACAGCCTGACTGAGGAAAACAACACCTTAAAAAATAGACTAACTCAAATGGCAAAGGAGGCCCAAAAGGGCAATGAGGAGAAGAATGCATGAAAAAGCCGAATTTGCCAGATGGAAAAATAATCTCAAAAGTTCACTGAGGAGATTCATTCCTTCAGAGTTAGACTGGAGCAAATGGAAGCTAATGACTTTATGAGAAATCAAGATGCTGTTAAGCAGATCCAAACAAATGAAAGATTAGAAGGCAATGTGAAATATCTCATGGGAAAAACCACTGACCTGGAGAATAAATCCAGGAGAGACAATTTAAAAATTATTGGACTACCTGAAAGCCATGATCAAAGAAAGAACCTAGAAATCACTCTTCAAGAAATTCTCAAGGAAAATTGCCCTGATGTTTTAGATCCAGAGGGCAAAATAGAGGTTGAAAGAATCACACAATCAGAATAGCCCAGGACCTGGCAGCTTCTACACTGAGGGATCGAAGGGCATGGAATATGATATTCCAGAGGGCAAAAGAACTGGGAATGAACCCAAGGGTCACCTACCCAGCAAAACTGAGTATTTTGTTTCAGGGGAAAATATGATCATTCAGTGGAATAGAGGATTTTCAAGGATTCTTGAGGAAAAAACCAGAATTTAATAGAAAATTTGACATCCAGACACAAGAAGGAAGAGATGCCTGAGAAGATAATCAGGGAAAAGAAATCAAAAGGAACTTATCAAAGTTGAACTATTTACATTCCTATATGGAAAAGCAATAACTGTGACTGATGATATCTTTCTCAGTATGAAAATAATGGAAGAAGGGGGTGTGGTCATATGAATACATATGTGAATGTGTGTGTATATGGTGACAGTTATATATGGATAGAGGGCATAGGTTGAATTTGTTGGGAAGGGAGAATACTCAAGGGATGAAATTATGAGGTAGAGAGGAAAGTGGCAAGAGGAGATGGGGAGAGACAGGGTAGGGTAAACTATCCCATGTAGAAGAAGCAAGGGAAGTGGTTGCAAAGGAGGGGGAGAATAAGGAAGGCTAAAAAGGCAAAACCACATTCCCATTGAATTTGGTTCAGGGAGAAAATGACATACATACTAAATGGGATATCTCAACCTGCAGCAGGATAGGGGGAAGGGGGAGGAGAGGAGGGATGATGGATGGGAGGGCATCCTTGGGGTGAGGGGAGGTTGGAAGTACCCACTATAGAAGAGGGACAGGATCATGTGGGGAATGGACCAGGTGGGGGGTGGGATGAGTGGGAGGGAATTGTAAGCAGCCTTGTACAATATATCTACTATGATAATGTTTTACATAGCTAGACATGTACAACATATACTGAATTACTTATCTCCCAAGAAGGAATGGGTGACAAGGGAGGAAGGAAATGGATCTGAAATTCGAGGTCTTAACATTAAATGTTTCAAATATATAAATACTATTATTAATACTATTTTGCTTGTAATAGGGAGATAAGATGTGCAGGCATTGGGACACAAAGATTCACCTTGCTCTAATGGAAAAATCGATGGGGGTATGGGAGAAGGTATGGGAGAGAGCAGATTGGAGGAAGCAATATCTTGTGGGACTACTATTCTGGGAGATTGGGTAGTGGAATAATGGGGGGGAAATGATTGTAACTCAAAATCTGGCGGAAATGAATGATGTAAAACAGAAGTTAATAAAGCATTTGTTTAAAAAAAAAAACTGATTAACGTGATCATTGACCTCTGAGTCCTCAACTGACTGCTTCATTTCTTTGTTAAAAGTTCTAATTTCAGTGCTGCTTAAGGGGGGGAAGGGGCATTCACATAACTTATCCCCTGGGCCAGCAGGACTTCCTGAAAAGGGAAAGCTTTAGCAGCTTCTGCAGTCCTAGGGAGAGGAAAACTTTCTTGATCTTTCATCAGCTATTTCAATTCCCTCTGGAGAATGGCATATATGGGTGTGTCTGACACAGACAAGTCAATTAAGTCCTCTTCCCTTTCAGATTCCCTTTCAGAGACCATGGAGGGCAGGGAAGGAGTTGAGGCTGAGCCAGGAAGTCCCTATCCCTGTCCCCATGATAAAGGAATTTAGAGCTGAGGTAGAGAAAAAAAAGGCCCTGGGATGGGGCCTTGTTAGGGCATACGTCAAACTCACCTCTCCAGCCGCCTCTGTGGCACTTCAATCGCCTTGCACGATTCCTGTTGCCCCTACGACCCGGCTTGCCTCCACAAGCCCTTCTTCAGCTGCCCCTGCAGTCTGGTCACTCTGGTCGCCCCACGAACCCCTCGGAGGAGCCAGCTCCTCCCAAACAGACAAAGGAGTCCTGACACCAAGATGGAATGTCTTGCCATTAAATCTCTTTCTTGTTCACAATCCCCTCTTCTCTCTCTCCTCCCGCTTTCACCTTGCCTCCCTCCTTTTAGCTCCTTTCCCCTCCCCCAACTCTCTTCTCCCACGTGCCTCAGCAGTAACAAGCTTCTCCTGGCAGGGGAGTGCTCCCCTGTTAGCAGCTGCATACTCAATACCCCAAAATCACAGGGGAGAATACACGCTCAGGTGCCTCCACCCTGCTTGAGTTGCTCTGTCCTTTGCCTGAGTTTTCCGTGGGTTCTCAGAGTTCGGGTAGAGTCTTAAAGGGCCCCAACAGGGCCTCAGTTCTTGTTCTTCTGGTTTCCCTTTGGGAAATCCCATTGGGCTCCTCCCCCTTTTTTAGAAAGGAAGACAACAAAGTCAGAACTCTTAAATCAAAAGCTTCCAAGAAAAATATGAATTGGTTATAGGTCATGGAGGAGTTCAAGAAGGATTTTGAAAATCAAGTAAGAGAAGTAGAGGAAAAATTGGGAAGAGAAATGAGAATGATGCAAGAAAATCATGAAAAGAGAGTCAACAACCTGACTGAAGAAAATAACACCTTAAAAAATAGACTAACTCAAATGGCAAAAGAGGCTCAAAAAGGGGCGTCTAGGTGTCACAGTGAATAGAGCACCAGCCCTGGAGTCAGGAGGACCTGAGTTCAAATCTGGCCTCAGACACTTAACACAAAAACTAGTTGTGTGACCTTGGGCAAGTCACTTAACCCCAATTGCCTTCCAAAAAGAAAAAAAAAAGGCTTGAAAAACCAATGAGGAGAAAAATGCCCTAAGCAGCCGAATTTGCCTGATGGAAAAAGAATCTCAAAAGCTAACTGAGGAGAATAACTTCTTCAGAATTAGACTGGAGCAAATGGAAGCTAGTGACTTTGTGAGAAATCAAGGTACTATTAAACAGATCCAAACACATGAAAAAATAGAAGGCAATGTGAAATATCTCATTGGAAAAACCACTGACCTGGAAAATGGATCCAGGAGAGATAATTTTAAAATGACTGGACTAACTGAAAGCCATGATCAAAAAAAGAACCTAGAAATCATCCTTCAAGAAATTCTCAAGGAAAATTGCCCTGATGTTTTAGAACCAGAGGGGAAAATAGAGATTGAAAGAATCCACTAATCACCTCCTGAAAAAGATCCCAAGAAGAAACCTCCTAGGAATATTAAAGCCAGGTTCTGGAATTCCCAGATAAAGGAGAAAATATTACAAGAAGCCAGGAAGAAATAATTTGAATATTGTGGAAACACAATCAGGATAACACAGGATCTGGCAGCTTCTACACTGAGGGATTGAAGGGCTTGGAATATGATATTCTGGAAGTCAAAGGAGCTGGGATTAAAACCAAGAATCACCTACCCAGCAAAACTGAGTATCATGTTTCAGGGGAAAATATGGTCATCCAATAGAACAGAGGACTTTCAAGCATTCTAGATGAAAAAACCAGAGTTGAATAGAAAATTTGATATTCAGATATAAGAATCAAGAGAAGCATGAGAAGGTAAACAGGGAAAAGAATCATAAGGAACTTATCAAAGTTGAACTATTTACATTCCTACATGGAAAAACGATAATTGTAACTTATGAAACTTTTCTCAGTATGAGAATAGTTGAAGGGAATAGAAATGTGTATATATATGTGTATATATATATATACACACACACACACACATACATATATATGTCTATATAGGAGGGTATATGGGCATATGAATACATATGTGAATGTGTGTGTATATGTGTACAGGTATACATAGATAGAGGGCACAGGACCAATTTAATAGGAAGGGATGATACTTAAAAGGTGAAATTAAGAGGTGAGAGAGGAATATAATGAGAAGGGATGGGGAGAGACAGAATGGGGTAAACTATCTCATAGAGAAGAAGCAAAGGAAAACTATCACAATGGAGGGGAAGAACAGGAAGGCAAAAGGGAATGGGTCAATCTTATTCTCATTGAATTTGGCTTAGGGAAGGAAGAACATACACACTAGGCTATCTCACCCTACAGGAGAGTATCAGGGGAAGGGGATGAGAGGGGGGATGATAGAAGGGAGGGAAGGCTGGAGGGGAAGGGAAGTTGGAAGCACCCACTTTTGAAAAGGGACAGGATCAAAGTAGAGAATAGAACAAGTGGGAGGTGGGATAGGAGGGAGAGAAATATAATCAGTCTTGGGCAGCTAGGTGGCCCAGTGAGTAGAGCACTGGCCCTGGAGTCAGAAGGACCTGAGTTCAGATCCGGCCTCAGACACTTAACACACACACACAAACAAAAACCTAGCTGTGTGACCTTGGGCAAGTTACTTAACCCCCCCCCCCAAAAAAAAAATATATATATATATATATATATAAAATCAGTCTTTTACAACATATCTACTATGGAAATGTTTTGCATAGCTACACATTGAATTGCTTATCTTCCCAGTAAGTGTGGGTGACAAGGGAAGAAGGGAATGAATCTGGAATTCAAAGCTTTAAAATCAAATGTTTAAATACACACACAAACACACACACACACACACACACACGAGTATACATACATATATATATTATATATATATACTATTATTAATATTATTTTACATGTAACTGGGAAATAAGATATACAGGCACTGGGGCATAGAGATCCACTTTGCCCTACTGGAAAGTCATAGTGGGGATGGGAGAAGATATGGGAGAGAACAGATTGGAGGAGGGGATATCCAGTGGGATCATTATTTTGGGGTGGTGGTAGGGGAAAAATGGGGAGAAAATTTGTAACTCAAAATCTTGCAGAAATGAATGATGTAAACTAGAAGTTAATAAAGCACTTGATAAAAACAACAGCAAAGAAATGGTAGAAATCAATAAAAAAATTATTAAAACAAACAAACAAACAAAAAGAATTCATGTACAAATTTAGTTGTTGGCATACCCAGTCTTTTGGCCAAGATATGCCTCCTCCCAGTGGGGTGCCAGCCCAAATGAGGCAACAGTATTTTATCATCTTCCTTTGGTCTTTTCCCTTGTATTTTGGTAAATTATCCCAATTAGCTAGTCTATCTCTAAGAAGACTATCCTCTGGAATGTTAGGAAGGTATTTTGGACAGGCTATTTTAGATTTCTCTTTATCCATAGTTTTAATCTTATCAGGATCTGTTAGGCCTAGCTAACTCTTTCCCAGGCAGGAGAAATTTTAAAGACTCAATTAGAGTGTCCCCCACCCCTGGCACCCCTGGCAGGAGACATCTTACAGACTTGAACTGCTTAGACTGTCTCCCACTTCTGGATTACCCAGGGACTTGCTTACCTAGGTTTGTGTACACAAACATACGTGATCCCTGCCAACGGTCTTTGCTAGCAAAACCAGAATTTCTGCTTCATACAGAGTCCCTTTCTTTGGGTCGTTACCCTATTCAGAGTCAGATCTTACAGACCAATTCCAAGAACCTCTGAAAAACCTCAGTTGGCACCTGGTCCTTGTTAAGGGTCTTGTGGGACCCTCTCACAAAAGAATAAATCCCAGATGAGCACCCTAAACTGTGCACCCCAAACTGTGCACCCCAAAAACTGTGCACAACAAAAATCCTTACCCAAATAATACTCAGAGGTTTCTCAAGGTAGGAAGCAGAAAAGAATGGTTTATTTATGATCTCGAGAAAGGGCCACCCTCCTGACCAATGGTCAGGGAGGAGAAGCAATTTACAAAAGGAAATGGTGAAGTTATAAAGCCCTAATAGGGATTCTCCCCCCACCCCCTTCCTGATCCTTTTCTTCCATTGGCTGGAAGCTAGGTGTACAATCTAAACACAGCAATCTACCTCAAGTGCTGGAACAAGGAAACAGTAGATCACCCAATGTACATTTGAGAAAGCCCTTCTGTCCTTATTTGCATATCTTGTGCTGAGGTGGCACTGGGGAGGGTCTCCATTGCTCTAAGTTCCAGATTCCTACAAGGTCAGATGACTTCTTAGGCCTAATATGGGTGTTAGCCACCATAGATTTGATTTTTCAGAATGGGGAAACTTCAATGAAAATTATCCCTCACAAAAGGATACAGATAGAAATAGGAAAAAGGGAAAAGGGAGCATAAGAGGAAGGATAGATTTAGGAAGGGATTGGTCACAAGCTAACACACCTTAAGTCAGGAGAGGGGATAGTGAAGAGACAGATAAAAGAAAAGTAAAAGATAACCGGAAATAGAGAGTGGAGAATATAAGGAAGAAAAAGTATGAGAGGATAGGACAGAGGGAAGTAACAACTAGCTATCCATAACTATGAATGTGCATGGGATGAACTTACTCATGAAATGTAAGATGTTAGCAGAATTAAATGCAAAGTAAAAACTCTGGGGCAGCTAGGAGGCACAGTGAATAGAGCACCGGCCCTGGAGTCAGGAGGACCTGGGTTCAAATCTGGTCTCAGACACTTAACACCTACTAGCCATGTGACCTTGGGCAAGTCACTTAACCTCAACTGTCATGCCCTCCCCCCTCCAAAGAGCAAAAAAATAAAGAAAAAAGAAAGTAACAACTCCAGCAATATACTGTTCACAAGAAACATACTTGAAAAATAAAGACCCACACAGAATGAAGATGATGGTTTAGAGCAAAATCTATTATGCCTTAGCTGAAAAAAAAAAAAACCAAAGATAGCAATTATGACTTCAGATAAGTCTACAGAAAAAAATAACCTAATTAAAAGAGATAAAAAGGGAAAGTGCATTTTACTAAAAGGTCACATAGAAAATGGATTTATCTGAATACTTAGCATATATAAACCAAATAGTACAGTTTCTAAATACTTAAAGAGAAACTGAATGAATTATCAGGAGAAATAGATTATAAAAAACATTATGGTGGAGAAACCTCAGTTTATCTCTATTGGCCCTAGATAAATTCAAACAAACAAACGAACAGAAACAGAAAAGAAGTTAAAGACCTGAATAGAATTTGAAAAAAATTAGATATAATAGGTCTCTGGTGATTATTGAATGTGTGTGTGTGTGTGTGTGTGTATATATATATACACCTTTACAAAAAAAACTTTATAAAAACTGATCATGTCTTAGGACATAAATACCTCAGAAACAAATGCAGAAAAGTAGAAAGATTATACACATTCTTTACTGACTATGATGCATGTAGCAGCAAGCACCCCAACACCCCCAGGGTGGCTGCCAACCCAGGTTCTTAGATCTGCTTTTGTAAAGGAAAGCAACTCAAAATCAGTTAACAAGCTTTCTTTAATCAAACAAACATACATTACCTAGTTCAGGGGGAGAAGGTCATCACCCCGAACTTCAGAGTATACAGACAGATCAAGCAGACAGGCTTCCAAACTGTCCAACCATTATCAATACCAAAATCAGTTACCAGAGAGGGAAGCATCAACATCTGGGTTTTCAAAGCCGGGGGGCTCTCAACAACGGTTTCCCAGAGTCTCGTGTGGTCAAATCACACACTTCTCAAAGTGAGCCCCAAAGCCTCAAATCAGGGATTATATAGTCTTCCCCTGGCTCAGAGAATGTAACCACCCTCTTGACACACTGCCTAATCACACAGCATCAAAGTGTGGTCATTCCTGAAAACCAAGCCTCCTACCACAGGCTCCATGTGACCACATTCAGCCTATTAGGAGGCAGAGTATACTTTCAAATTAAAGAAGGTTCTCAGAGTCACTTAAGCCAATCAAAGTCTCTTAAGCTAATCAAAGGGCCTAGGGACTGGGAAGATCTTCAAATCTGCATTTCCATTACAATGCAATAAAAATTATATTAAATAAAAGGCTACTAAAAAAGCACTAAAAGTCAACTGGAAACTAAATAACTTTTATCTAAAAAATTGGTAGATCAAAGAGCAAATCACTAAAATTATATTTATATCTGTGTGTATGCTTATATCTATAGTATATGTCTAAATCCAAGTGCCATCATTATATGTAATCACTTTCTGTTGTTTTTTTTTTGTTTTGTTTTGTTTTGTTTTAAAGCAATTGGGGTTAAGTAACTTGCTCAAGGTTACACGGCTAGTCATTATTTGTGTGTGGGTGCTCATTTTCTGAGGCCAGTTTCAATCCTGGGTCATCCCAACTCCGAGGCCAGCGCTCTTACTCACTGTGCCACCTAGCCGCCCCAAAAGTATCACTTTTTGATGATAATATGATGGTGTACTTAAAGAATCCTAAAGAGTAAAAAATTAAACTGAAACAATAACTTCAGCAAACTTGAAAGATATAAAATAAACCCACACATAGTCAGTATATCTACGTAAAACCAATAAAACCTAACAGGAAAAGATAAAAAAAGAAACTCCATTTAAAATAACTACAAACTGTAAAATACTTGAGTCTGTATACCAAGATATATATGTAAGAAGTAAATAAATACAGCAAACCATTCTTTATAGGAATAAAGACAAATGTAAATAATTGGAAAAGTATTAATTGATCAAGGATAGAATGAATCAATATATTAATAAAAATGATACTTCCTAAATTAATTTACTTATTCAGTGCCATATCAATCAAATTGCAGAAAGATTATTTCATAAACTAGAAAAATAATAAGAAAATTTATTTGGAGGCAAAAAATAAAAAAAGTCAAGAATCTCAAGGGAAATAATGAGGTGTGAGATAAGAGAACCTCATAGTGCCAGATCTTAAACTTAAACTATACTACAAAGCAGTAATTCTCTAAACAATCTGGTATTGGTTCAAAAAATCAAGAACTCAATCAGTGGAACAGATTAGGTACACAGCATAAAAAGGCAAATGTATCTAGGACTTTAGTTTTCAGTTAACACAAACATCCCAGCTATTGGGATAACGATTCCCTATTTGACAAAAACTTCCAGGAAAATTGGATAGCAATGTGCAAGAAAATAGATTTAGATTTACATCTCCCACTTCATACTAAAATAAACTCTAAGCAGATATGTGACCTAAATATAAAAGGTCACATCATAAGCAATTTAGAAAAACATGAAAAAAAATGTCTATCAGATCCAAGGATAGAAAAAAAAAGTTCATGATCACACCAGGATTAGATAGGATCATAGGAGATCAAATGGTTAATTTTGATTACATAAAATCGAAATGGTTTTGAATAAACAAATCCAGTGAAACTAAGATTAAAAGGGAAACAACTGGGACAAAAATCTTTCCTGCAAGTTTCTCTAATGAAGGTCTCATTTCAAAGATATGTAAGAAATGTATTCAAATTTAAAAGAATAAGTTAAGAGCCATTCCCCAATTGATATATAGCCTACATAATATCTGGTACAGAGTAGGTGCTTTATAAATATTAGTTGATTGGTTTGTTTAGAGATTTTAGTAACTGCAAGGGCTATGCTTCCTCACTCTAGTGGATACAAATGCTTGTATGAGAGATATGTATAAATGGGTTTCCTAAATGTATAGGATGCGGCCTGGATAGTTGTGTTTGGAGGCTTGCATTGCCTCTTTGGAGAAGAGTTGAGCCAAGGGTAGTGCTTGAATCACTAATACCCAAGCTGGAGAGGAGGGGGGTAGGGTAGACTGCCCCTAGAAACACCCCAGGGGCCTAAACACTCTTCTCTCCAGTTTCTGAGAGGAGTATCAGGTTGGAATTATATCTATCTGCCACACTTTAAATATCTGTCTACTGTAAAGGTATGAAGATCAGGGCAGTCATAACAACAGCTAGCATCTACATGACGCCTACTATGTTTCAGGCTCTATACAAATATTATCTCATTTGATTCTCACAACAATCCTGTGAGGAAGGTGCTATGATGATCTCCATTTTACAGTTAAGGAAACAGAGGCAGACAAGGTTAAATGACTTGCCCAGGGTCACATAGCAAGGAGGTCTCTGAAGCCAGACTTGAACTCTTGATTATTTACTATACCATCTAGTTACCCCAAAACTATCACCAAAGCAAATATCAAGTAAACCCTTTTATCCAAGCAAAGAAGCAAATAGAAATTAGAAAAGTTGAGCAGATCAGAATATATCCAATGATATACCCTCTTCATTTGGAAACAAGGCGATCTCAACTCAAACCATGAGAGAGGGTGAAATCTCAGCCAAGAAGTCCTCTCTGATATCCTTAGAGAAGCAAACTGAAAATCAGGGAGAGACAAATTGAAGCCAGCTTCCTCTCTGTTTCAAGAGTGTTTCCCTTCATCCTGGAATACCCTCTGTTCATATTTCTATATTTGAAGAATGTCTGGAAGCAGTTCAGTAGGTCCCTTGTGCCCATAAGCAGAGAAGATCTCAGCATTCTCCCCACTAATTAGGGGTCACCTCCCTCCATATGAAGTGTATCACCTGGCTGCCCTTCTCCCACCCTTCTTGGGTAGGCTCCAGGTTACATCTGATATTTCATGCATATGTAGCTAGACTATGGCTAAGGTCTTTTCTCCCCATTTAGATCTTTACTGGAAGCATACTGTAAGTTTATTCCCCTTCCCCTATAAAATCCTATTTAGAATCCTGAGAAGCAGGTGGTATAGTGTCTAGAGAACCAGCCTTGGATCCAAGAAGACCTGAATTCAAGTCTCACCTCTAACACACATTGGCTTCATGACCCTGAGTTTAACCTCAAAGAATTCTAGGCAGCTCTAGAGTTCTTGCTGGGAGAGGTGTCAGCTTGGAGAAGCTGAGGGAGTTTACTCATCTGGGAGTTCCATATACAAATGAAATCACAGATTTAGTCTCTACCCTATTTAGAATCTCAAGATAGAAAGCCTCAAGCACCTCTATAAAGCCGTTTATTCCTGACTTGAGGGAACAGTTCAAGGACATTCTCCTGGTTCTCCCCTATAACTTGAGGGGAAATACACAAGCCTGTGTTATTTGGTTAGTATTCTGGGGTGCCATGCTATCTTTTGCTTTTATCCTAAATCCAGCTATAAAAAAATCTCCCTTTTTTCCTATAATAATTTCATAAACAAGTACCCATTTTGTTCTAAATTTCAGGCTCCATTGTGCCTGAAATCGTAGATCAGACACCTTCCCTCACACACACACACACACATACACACACACACACACACACACACACACACACGCACGCACACGCACGCGCGCTCGCGGGCGCAAGCACCACCCCTCTGGCCACCCTGCTTGTTAGCATCTTATGAGTAAAACAAGGAATGTTGCATTTTCATACTTTCATTCCCCTCAACTAATTATTTCACTCAAAGTATACAATTGGAAAAAGAGATAGCAAATAACACCCTGTTCCCCACCAATCTCCATCCTAAAATTTCTGAAAAAGAGGTAGCATGTTAGAAATGGGACTTCCCTTGTTTAAAAAAGGAAAAACTGGGAAGCCATCCTCAGAGCTGCAGTATCACCACCCCAGTCTGGGGAACTGCCACAACATTGTCCCCCCTCTGGACACAGATTTGGAGGCTCGAAATGTTTCACTCCCATCTCCAGCTGGTGTAAAGAATGTCCTTTAATAAATCCCTTTTTGGCATGTAAGTCTTTTTTGAGGGTTTCCTCTCCTTACCCTTCCCAATACAGATACTAGGTTACTACATAATTAGTGGGGGGGCGGGGTGTCTGTCTCCAAATGAAAAAACCAAAATGGGTAGGAATTATTTATTTGTTATTTATTTTTAAACCCCTTGAACTCAGGAAGCCCTCGTTCTGATTGCTGCTGTGAGTAGCCCTAATTTAGTTAAAATGGTCAAGTTCTAAGACTACATGTTTGGAGATCAATTTCAATTATGAACTGACAGTAACCTGCTGACATATTTTAACTGATGGAAAGTTAGATGTTGCTTTCCAGAGACAGGTAGAAACATTGGCCAATTATACATTTAGCATAGTTTATCAGCCAAAGCACACAAATGTGGAAGCAGATGTCTTGTCCCATAGGCTATGTGAATCCAAAACAGTGACACCTGTAGAAAGGATCTATGTGACATACAGTGACAGCATGTCACCAAATGAAAGAGCAGCTGAGAGCTTGGGACTTTTGCCGCATACTACAGCACCCGTAGATGTAAACGTGTTTGTACTGAGCCAATCCTCCTCCGATGATTGGTGGAGGGAATAACTGCTTGATGAAGGGTGGTGAGAAATAACATAGGATGAAAATGTGATTCTTGGAGTGTCAGGTTTTGAGGTAGAGGGCACCATGTCATGGAGAGAATGGCAGAGGTTGGGGTGACATAATGGAAACCATTACTAGTATAACCTGAATCCCAAAGCCCATTGGCATGGGACTCTCTCCTTATCAGTAGAGATCAATGCCCTATAATCACGTGAAGGAAGGAGCAGGGTTGGTAAGAGTGAGGTTTCTTTAACTCTCTTCACACCTGAAGTCACTTTGGACACTTCTGGCTTCTAGCTTTGAGAAAAAAAAAGTGGTCAAGGCTAAGCCCACTTCAGGCTGATGAAGGAAGACATGAGAGGAAGGAGCAGTCTCCCTTATTTCCCTATCCCCACTTTGCTACACTAAAGACTTTGGGGAATTTCCCCTTGGCTAAGATCTAGGACTCTTTCTCAGTTGAGCTGAGTTACCTCACTCCGAATGTGAGAACTTCACTCTGTATTGTCTGGTATGTACTCTGCTATGTATATCTCCCCTGATTTCTGTTTTGCTGCCCATTTGGATAAATTAGTATCTTGGCTAATTGCTATATGTGTGCTCATTGTGGAACTGGTATTTGGTGGGAAGGGTGTCAAGCCTTGGATGTAAAGTTCAGGGTCTTCCTGTCTCCTCCAACAATGAAACAGTGATCAGAAATTAGCTTGGGCATGAAACTCATATCCCCTAGATAAAAATATTTAAGGGAGGAGATAGATATAATTCTAGTCTGGCACCCCCTCTCTCTGAGAATAGAGTGGCTTCCACAATTTTCTGCTTTCCCTCTTGGCAGGGAAATTAAATTCCTTGGCAGGAATTAAAGTCTCTGTTGGAGAAGGACAGAGAGAGAACAGACTAGAGATGACTGTCCTGCCTCCCTTGAAGCCACACAACTACACCCCCATGCCACAAGTGGGGCATAACCCATGTAACATGAGGGGCCTTACCACACTATACTGGGATTCCATACATGTTTCTAGGAAACTGTTGGTACTGTCAGTCAGTAAACATGTGCTAAGTGTTAGGGATACAAATACAAGTAAAAAAAAAAAAAGCAGACAGTCCCTGTTCTCAAGGAGCTTACAATCTAACGGGAAGACAACACACAAAAGGAAGCTGAAAAGCAATGGGGAGGGAAGAAAGAAGAAGAGATGATGGGTAGAGAGTGGATGGAGAAATCTAAAGTCTAAAGGCTGTGTAACTAGTGGAAAATGGGGAGAAGATAGGGCCAAGCACCCTCCTAAAAAGGAGGCCTTAGAGGCGGCTAGGTGGCGCAGTGAGTAGAGCGTCGGCCCTGGAGTCAGAAGGACCTGAGTTCAGTTCCGGCCTCAGACAACGCACACAACAAACAAAAACCTAGCCGTGTGACCTTGGGCAAGTTACTTAACCACAATTGCCCTCAAAAAAAAAAAAAAAAAGAAAACAAAGGAGGCCTTGGATGTCATGGCCCTGCCTCCATTCAGTAGATCAAATCAAAGGAGCAGAGGGTACTGATGATTGTATCAGGCAGACTCAGGCTTTCGGGATAATGAGATTTCCCAATGATGAGTTTCCTGGAGAAGGAAGGCGTAATGGAAAGTTTTGATGGAGTCCCAAAGCAGTATAGCTGGTGGGAAATATTGTGGAAGCTTAAGGACTTCACTGTGTTATTGAAAAAAAAAATCATGATTATTCTTGCAATAGCATCTTTGGTCTGCTATTCTTGATATCCCTTGATTCAAACCTTGTCTAAGTGGGGGTGCACTTTACTTCACCAAAGAAGTCAGAACTGATAAGTAGATGCTAATGCCTCCCCTCCAACATTGCTTATAACTTGTGTGTTAGTTATTTGTCCGTCTTCGCCATTAAAATGTGAACTCCCTGAGGGCAGGTTTTTTGTTTGTTTGCTTTTGCCTCTCTTTGGGTCTCTAGTACTTAGCACTAAGCTTGGCACGTTAGTAAGTATTTAATTAACACATCTGTGGAATTTCTTAATCTCTGGGGAATTTCTTCACCTTTTCTTTCACAATCACTATAAAATGTGAATTGGAAATTGCTTGAGGCAACTTTTCTCCAAGTAGGTTTGTACGTGAATATATCTTTGGCAGATTTTAACAAAAAAATAGAGAGTGTAGATAATTTTTCTTACACTGTGTTACCCAAGACATTTCACTCTAGAGCTATGAAGGTATGCTTGATGACTTTGGATATGGACCAAGAAGGAGCAGGTGACCTAGTGTTGAGGTTTGGACCTGTACCCCATCTCTAGAAGGAAGGGAATTGGTAGGTGGCTTTTCTAACAATCCAAAGAGAGGTAATGAGGTCCTGAACTACATTGGTGGCTGTGTGAATAGAGAAAGACACAGATGGGAGATGTTGGTGAGGAAGAAGCTACAAAATTTGGCAACTGACTGGAGAGATCGTGGTCTTGGGTGGTGGTGAAACACCAGTGTGCTAGAGCTTGTGGTGGCTGTAGAGAGGGTGCCCTCCTCAGATCTCTGACATTTTCGAAAACCCCAGCAATTTGGAACAAAGCTCTCTCCACTCAGGAAGCAGAGTTCTACCATGGCAAAGAGCTCGGAAGTCAAGTAATTGACTGGCAAAATGAACAAGCAGAGGAAGCACAATCAGACCATAGAATCCTTTTTTTTATTTGTATGGAAATGTTTTGCATAACTACACATGTACAGCCTATGTTGAATTGCTTGTCTTCCCAGTGGGGGTGGGTGAGGAGGGAAGAAGGGAAGGAATCTGGTAATCAAAGTTTCAAAAACAAATGTAAAAAAAAATGTTTTTTAGCATGCAACTGGGAAATAAGATATACAGGCACTGGGGTATAGAAATCCATCTTGTCCTACTGGAAAGTTAGGTGGGGGCATAGGGGAGGATATAAGAGAGAACAGATTGGGGGAAGGGATATTCAGTAGGCTTGCTATTTTTGGGGTGGGGGTAGGGGAAAGCTCGGGAGAAAAAACAAAAAAAATAAATAAAAGGGATTTTTTTTTTAAGAAGGTTAGATTAGCTGAACCATAGAGTATGTGAAGAGTAATGTGTAACACAATCAGAAAGGCAAGGTAGGGCCAGGTTGTGATAGGCTTTAAAAGCTAAATAGAAGAGATTGTGTTTGATCCAAAAGGCATGAGGGGCCACTGGGATATTTTGAGTAGGAAAGTGACAGAATCCTATCTGTGCTTCAGCAAGATCACTTTGACAATTGATTTGGAAGATAAAGTAGAAAGAGGACCGATGACATGGGGAAACCCAATTAGGAGGCTCGTACAATAGTCTAGGCAAGGGATGACAATGGTCTGAAGTAGGTTGATGGTTGTGTGAGTAGGAAGAGTCCAAGGGAGGTTCCCAGAGCCTGTACCTCAAGGACTCAAGGAGAGGTCAAGGGGGCTCCCAGAGCCCATTCCCTCATCATTAGGAGACAAGAGTTTCCGTTGAGTTCAGATGACAGACTGCTTGGGTTTAAGAAGTGAGAGGAGTGGACATGAAGGCAGAGAGTGTTATAGCAGGGGTCCTGCTTGCTTCACCTAGATTTTGTTCTTGCTCACAAAGGTCTCCCACTGCTTCTGAGGCCATTACCAGTCATTCTGCCTTATGTCTTGCCACTGGACTCTTAATGATTCTGGAGAAGACAGTGAAGCTGATGACCGGACAGCCATCTTCAGCCAAATCCAATTCCCTTTTGAGTCAAGAATCACCCCGCTGATGTCATTGATCCTTTTTGAGAACATCAGTTTTTTGCTCCTAACAGGAGGGCAAGCTTTTGTGAGCTATGGTTGTGAGTGCTGATTTAGAGTGCCTCCAGCATGGGATAGCTTTTCTTTCCTAGAGGTAATAACTGTTAAAAACAGAGTGCCAAGAGCCCTCAAAGTGAAGGCAGGTGGCTCCAGTGCCCCAAGCCTGGCATTCAAAGTCATGAATCAGCATTTTAGAGGCTGCTTGGCATATAAATTGGTAGAAGAACTGAAGCAGAGCTAATAACACAAAATCAGGTTCAGAGAGAAGTTTTGGCTCCAGGAATTTGGGTTAGACCTGAAAGAACTTCAGAAAACAATTAAGAATTGTACTGGCTGTAATTCACTTGAATACATGTTTCTAAGTGCCTGTTATTTGGAAAACTAATGATTTTCCATAGGCTAATAAAGGTTGTAATCTGCATTGTGCATTTCTGGAGAGAGTACACACATTAATGAGACCCTCTAAGCAGCAAAGTAATGAGATTTTTAGTGGGCTGTCAGGCTCTGTGGGATAAAAGTGTGAATCTTTGTTCAAAGAAAATGTCAGGGTACAAGCTTATGTAAGGCTGGGGTTTCCACCTACCCTCTCCCCCCCCCACCATATAATCATGAAAGATCCAGAAATGAATCAAAGGTGCAAACTAGCTACTAGGTCAGTCAATAAATAATACTCCTGCTAGGCCTGTGCTAAGTGCTGGGGAAAGAGAGGAAAAAGAGAAGGAAAAAAGGCAGCCCCTGCCTTCAAGAAGCTTTTCAACCTAAGGTGGGGTGGGTGGGAGAAGACAACACACAAAAGGAAACTGAAAAAAAGGAGGGGGGAAGGAGAGGTTCAAACAAGTCCTGGATCCATTTGGTATGAAGACACAGGAAATGCCTTGTCGACAAGGTGAAATAACCACATTTGGGGCCTATAAGTGACACAGCAAACCAGTTAATAGAACATTCCAGTGATAGGACTGTCTGAGGGTGGTAGATTTGCAATGTCATCAGCAGTGTCTTCAGAGAGCTGGCAGAGAATAAGGTGGACAAGGAAGAGTAGCTAGCTACCTCGGACATAGCAGGGAGCTATATTTAAGGGGAACTTCACAAAGATTCCACCAAGGGAGCAAAGGACTCCCAGAAATCAAGAACTAAGCTTACCCTTTGGCCACACAGTACCAGGTTTGACTCCATTCTTCTCAGGAGTCTTTCCTAAGGGGAAGGAAAGTATGCCTCCAGGTGTTGTTTTGAGGGTGGAGGGTGGGGGGGGGGGGTGAAGGGATGTTTCTGTAACAACTATTCTTGCTCTGCTTGCCTGGTAAATACCCTTTCTAAAACTGACTTACAATCAATGGTACTATAATAAGTGGGGGCTCATGAGCAAGAGTAGCAGAAATCACAGCCGTCTTGAGATTGCTATTAGAACTTAGAGGAGGGTAGTCCGTTGTTTGGCCTGGGGGACCTGACCTGCCATTAAGGGTGGGAGCTGAAAATTTAGTATCTTGGCATCTTAGAATTTAAAGGAACCTTGAGATCAGTTAGTTTTGGGGTTGTCAACCTGGGGTCCACAAACAGAAATCAGGGGGGTTGATGTGAAAAAAGTTAACATTTATTTTCACTAACCTTTTTTTTTTTTTGCTTTTTGGAGGGTGACTTGCCCAAGGTCACACGTCTAGTTTTTTGTGTTAAGTGTCTGAGGCTGGATTTGAACTCAGGTCCTCCTGACTCCAGGGCTGGTGCTCTATTCACTCTGCCACCTAGCTGCTCCAATTCTCACTAACCTCTAACAGAAATTTAGCATTTCTTTTAATTATGCAACAATTATTGCAAAGGTGTTTGTGGGCTTCAACAGATTGCCAAAAGGGTTCATGACATAAAAAGATTAAAGATCTCTGATCTATTATAACCTCATCACTTTATAGATTAAAAAACTGAGATACAGAGAAGTGAGAACAACAGTAATTGATTTAGTCCAGGAAGTTTTTTGTCCTTCACAGTTTTCACATAAACCTTGCCTCCAGAACCGCCTATTTTGGGGTCTGAAAAGCCTGCCACCACTAAGCAAAAAATCAAGGTTGTTAGTATAGGTGATTGTGGCACAAAATTCCCCAGTCTGAATTTAACTAGGAATAAAAAATGAAAAGTAATTGAGACTAAACAACGGTCTCCTCAAAGGGCAGAAAAATAAATGCATCCACCAGAGATACACATTTGCCTATGTTGCTTTCTGCTTCTAAGTGGTGTCCTTACCTCTTCCGTGTTGAAAACTTGGGAGCAGTGTGGTTTAATGAAGAGCACCAAATCAGGAAAGCAAGACAGGATAGGATTTGACATCTATCCCTCTTAAATTCATCTTTTAAACCTCAACCTCACCTGAGATATTTTTTGAATCATAAGCTGTCAATTTTGACATCTAGTTTTTAGACCAAGTTAAATCCTAAAGTAATAAAAGAACCTGTACTGGTGACCTAAGGAATCACGAAGAATGGAAGAGATGCTCAAAGATTGACTACAAATGTCCCTACTTATAAAAAAATTGGTGAGTAGATTCTATAATCTTGGGCAAAATTCTGGAGACTGCTAAAATTTGCTTCTGTGCTCATACACCTAAGTACCTTGGGAAGGAGATATCTGAAAGGCCAGTATGCATTTTGTGATGGGGTTACTAGACTGGTACAACAGGAAGTGCTATAGACTTGGAACTTAATTTCATCAATGCAATTAACAAGACCACTTCATGTTAGCCTTGTGTAAAGATAAAGGGACAGAGCAGAAAGCTAGCCTGGATTAACTCTAAAGTACCTTCCACTTCTAAATCTACAACTTCTAAATGCTGTTTCTACTCAGCTATGGGGTACTATGTAATTCATTTCAACCTCTAGGGTTCTGTTTATCTGTAAAAATGAGGTTTTTGAGCAAGATGATAATTTTTTTTCTAAAATTCTATTTATCAGTTATAGTATAGGGCATTTGCATAATAAATGTTCAGTAAGTGCTTACTATCTTCTCTGAAAGCTTCTTTCAAAAAGGCATTACCTTCCTGAAACTCAGCAGATGAAATGAAAGACTTCTCAAGGTTTCTTCTTGTTTTGATTGGGTTTGGATTTGGGTTCCCACCTTAAACCAGTCTGTTCATTGCTTCAATTCTTCACTTTGGTTGTAAAGATTGACTGAGGCAGAATAAAACTGATTAGGAAGGGAAACAAAGGGAGAAAGTTTTTCTTTCAGAGAAATGAAGGCATAGTCTCTAAATACTACATTCATTAGGAACTTACAAGAATGATTTCTGAGTGGTCATTTCAGTCAAAAGAAGGTCTGTCTTGGTAAGCATCAAAATTTGACATGAATGAATATCACACACAAGGCTGGAGTTCCAGTGGGCTTTTATTGAGATAAATTAACAAAATCAAGATTTTTGCCAACCATCTTTTCTGAACTTTATGAATGAGTGGAGACTCTCAGCTCCACATTCACATACAAACAATACATTACACATCCCAACAAAAACACAGCCCCACTGGACTATTAGCCAATTAACAGAAAGCCAATTCTCCCCTTGCCCAAATGTTTTCAAATTTGAGTCCCCACTGTTTGCTTCTCAGTGGAACTGGTACCTTGTGGCTAGGGACACTGGGTTTAAGTCTCCCATTTGAATTGAACAAAAAATAACAGCTTTTAATTATTTTAGAAAAAAATTATGTTCCAGTTTCATTTTAATAAAGGGAATAGTGACTTTGTTTTCTCCAGATACCCCTCCCCCACAATCATTGGTTAAAATACAGTAGCCTGTATCTTGATAACCCTACCCCTCCCCCCCACCCTGTCCCCACCCATATTGTCCACAGGTGAATTTAGATACACTTCTAGAATCTGCCAGCTAGAGATGAAGCAGACTCCAGGTGCCAGGCTTGTTTTTTCTAGCCTCATGGATCATCACTTCATAAACACACACTCCATCTAACAGATGAGCCTTTAGTTCTAGTTTACTAAAGAAAGAAAGATGCTTTAGCTCCCATGAACCAACACTGCTCTGGGGAGCTGCTGGTTGAATTCACTTCTGGCCAGAGATTGCCAAAAAGTTGATATAAAGCAGTAAAGGGGGAAGAGACATTGAGGATGACAAAGAGCGGCAAATTAAATTAACAAGGCTCAAATCACAAGGAAAATTTAATCATTCCACCTTTGTGCTGTTACCCATCTGTGAGGTAAACAAGTGTGGTTGAGAAAAGCTGATGAGGCGACAAGCTGCTGAAGTGTTTCTAAATCCTTAGTGTAGACACCCTCCCTCCCACCCCTATTAAAACAAAAACAAATGTGAACAAAAAAAGTGACCAGAATGAGATGTTTTGATACCAACAGTTACACCAAGAGCTTTGTGCTGAGCAGTCTGGTTCTTACCCAAGCTTGATGGTGACATGCACAAAGCACACAGCAAAGGAAAGATGCTCCCATCTCATTCTGAACACAAATATTGATGACCAACCCACCCACTAACCCACTGGGGCCAACCCATATTGAACTTGGGATCAAATTAGAGGTAAGAGAGAAACAAGTGTAGGTTTCTCTGTCCCTTTTTTCTCCCTCCCCAGGAAGATCAATTTAGACAAAATTTATTCTGTTTCAAAAGGGAAGGAGATTTTTTTTTTTAAAATGGGGATTCGGGAGGGAGGGGAAAATATGGGCTGAGAGGCAGCAGAGTGTTTTGTTTTATTTTCTATTACACCAACTGCACCACCATAGGCCAAACCACCTGCTGGACCTGTGGCCTGACTTTTAAAAATAAGGACTTGTTCTAACCCAAATGAAAACCAATGGAAAATGCTGACATTAATTAAAACCCCAAAAACAAAATACCCCAAAATTGGAATCTGAGAACATCCCCCAAAAGTTACAATGGTCCTTATTGCAAGGGGATTAAAATTAAAACAAAAACAAAACAGAAGACCAGGTTTTAACCTAGCTCTTTAGAGCATCTTTCCATTTGCAATTCCTATTCAAAAGTCAAGAACCACAACTGGACAACAGTCTTAACAGAGAGCTGTCCAATAATGGTGCTCCAGACATTTTAAGTGCCAATCCTCATCAGAGGCTGAGCTTTAGTAATACTTTCAATTTTACGTCTGTGCTTCAAGAGGGATCCAATGGAGTACGGCATCAGGCTTACTTATCCTGGACCAGGCAGAGCAGCCCTTGGCTGGCAGAGTGGGACTGTCCTGCATGTTCACTCACACACAAACTGTTTCGAGATACAAAATAATATTTACATTTGCTTCTCCATCTTTGTTGTATTAAATGATCCCTCTTGTCTCGCCACAAGAAAAAAAAAATGAGCTGCTTCAGTACAAGGGCAAGAATTTCAAATTTGGTCAAAATCTGTTACCTATAAACCCCCCCCCCAAAAGTTATTTCCTAAATTATCGTTTACATTTAGTACCTAACATTGGTTGGACAGACAGTATGTGGCTCATATAGCTCTAATTATTGTCTGAGTTTGTACTGTGCAATGCAGCTCTTGCTACAGTTGGAAAAGAATCATTGTTAAGTCTGATCAGGAGGCATGGGTCAGGTTTCTGATCGGTCTATAAACAACTTTGTTTAGAATAAAGTAAATAAGGGCAGAGTGAAAAAAAAACATAACCCATAAAAGCAATTCTTTTGTCCAAGTGACAAACATGGAAAAGTACACAGGATCTGATTGTAATATATTAAGGTTTTGAAAAAACAATGGATCCAGAAAAAACTGCCTTAGGTGTGGGGGTGGTGTGAGGTGGTGGTTTGAAGATGCCTCCTGATCGACTAAAATACACTGGGCTAAAAAGGGAATTAAAAAAAAAAAAAAAAAGAAAGAAAAATCCCCCCCAACAATAACAACAAAAAAACAACAAAAAAGTTTACTGGTTTTGATTCATCTCACTCCTTTTGCCTGGAGATCAGGCCAAACATCAAGCATGTTGGGAGGGGCACAATTTAAAGCAACACTATTGACCATAAAGCATTTGCCAGCAATATACAATGCAGAATGACAGACAGCAAATCATGCCAAAACATAGAGGATGGCAAGCAGCTTTCTGTAGCTCTGAAGTTAACAGGTCTCAGGGTTTGCCCATCTCTATGCAAAATCCATGTGTCAAGGTGTTTTGGGGCAACAAATGCACACAAGAAACGATCCACAGATAAGAAGCTCCAGAACTGTCAGTTTATATAAACTGGTATCTTCTAATATTCTGAAACTCAAACCTGTGCTTTACATATCCTGCTCAACAATACTACCACCTGCTAGAGTGGTTACACTGCAAGGTAGATTTGTCTTTACCCCCCTTTTTCAGAGCATGTAGTTAATGGAATTTTGTTTTTTTGTCTTTTTTTTTTTTAAGAGGGGGAGGGAGGAATGTTAGAAAGCATCTCAAAAACATCTTGGGCTATACATTTTTGAAGCTTCCTTGTTCTTTCTGTAGGACTCCTCCACAGTACTAGGTAGAGCAGTGTGGCAGCAAGTATCAGTGAATACCCCTCATCACCCACCCTAGGGTCCCTTTCTCAACTTTGGGATTCCCCCATAGAGGCCTGCTTTCTACAGTAAGAGGCTGGAGTACTTTTTAGAGTTTAGTGTTGCGAAAAACTGAGCCCCTCTCATCTTTAGCTGCTCCCATAATCAGTCTAATCCCCTTAATCCCAGCAACCTTCATAAAAAAAAGTTATATATGAACCCAGAAAAAAACATATTTACAAAGTTTATACAAGTATACACATCCAATTTTCTATGGGACACGCTTTGCCACAGAGGAAAGAGGGTCAAGGCTCTGACATTCTACACATCAAGTGCCATAACTACTAATGGAGGCTTACGTAAATCAGTCTTTAGTGTTCTGCTAAAGAGCACAAAGGCTTGTCATATGGCTCCTGCAATGATAGACTGCTCTTTCCTTCGGGAGCGATGATGTTGCACCTACTCAGCCCAGAATTTTTTACTTGGGTTTTTTTTTAAATACATGTATTTACAGTGCGGGTGAACTGCTGTTGCATATCAACTCCTCCGATGAAAAAAAAAAAAACAAAAACAAGTGTTTAACATTACCAATATGTTTCATTTCCCAGCCCTGGGCTTGAGTATTTGGGTGAATGAGGAAGGGAAGGGAAGGAGACTGACCTGAAACCAAAAAGGGATGGGGAGAGGAAAAAAAAAAAGCAAGAATTGCCATTGTTGATTCCTTGGGCTGTGTCTGAAAGATGATATTCTGAATGGTCTCATAGCATAAGGCACTTCGCACAAATAAGTAACAAGCTCTTTAGGCTTAAAAACGGATGAGAACCAGGGAGAAGTTGAAATGCACTCCTAGTCAACTGTTGGAGAATTTTGAAATAGTAGACAAGCTTGTGTTTATCAAGATTCTTCTCTTTTCAGGGTTTCTCCCCTCCTCTTCCTTTTTATCCCCTCCTTCCCCTGCCTCCCAGAAGAAATTTTTTAAAACCAGCAGTTAGTGCAACTAATGTTCAGTCAGCACACAGTGCAAACAAGTGGAACAAAAAAGGTATATTCCTTCTTTTCAGCTTTTTTCTCCTCTCCGCCAGATTAAAAAGAAAAAAAAAGTCTGAGCTCTTTTTAAGTCTTCATAGTTCCAAAACGAAAAGAAGACGAAAAACCCACAAAGAGAAGAGCATTCCCAAAGAAACGATGTGTCACAGATCCAGATGGGCTTCTGTAGTTTGTCAAAGCCTAAGGAAAGGGGAGAAATAGAAAATTAATGCCCCCCAAAGATATGTAAAATAAGACCATAAAAATGTATCCTTTTAAATGGAACAGTCCAAGTTCTCTCTAGCTATTTATGATCTAGTCAATGTGTTTTCTCTAGCAGCTCCCAATGAAATTTCTATCCCCTTATGGCAATCTCCTCTTTTAGGATAAGGAGAAATTTTTGCTAGGCACCCCAAACAGAAATTAGAAGGAACATGATTGTATTCATCCCTTTTAGCGACATTTTCCAAAGATATTTCTCAATACTGAGGGCAATCTATAGAAATTAAACCAAAAGAAAGATATCTTATAAATCAGAATGGGGCCTGCTTGCAATTTCACAGTAGGAAGGAATAATAAGGTTTTAAAATTTTGACAGCTAATTTAGGAGAAAAAATTTTTTAATCAGTTAACTATTTAAAAATCAGTCACAGCAAATAAAACTCAATCCCTCTAAGTAAAAATGAGAGAACATATAAGAGGCAGCAGGTAGTCACAGCAAGTTCCTAATTACTCATTTAATTTTCTTGTGATACAATAATAACCGGATCTTATCTGATTTGTTAATGCAAATACCAGCAGTCAGAAAATAAATGCTAGCAGCAGTGATGAAGTTAAAAAGGGGATTGCAGAATATATGCCTTTCACATCAAATTATCAAACAGCATCATATTTTTCTTTTGTTATTAGGGAATACATACTTGCCTATTATGTAACTTCTCACAAATATATACTTTTAAAAAAACAATACTGTCACGACAAACTCCAAAGATATTTCATATAATCACATTTGTTGGGTATTATTTTAAAATACTGGTCTTATCTATTTTGATACAAAGTGTTACTATACTGAGCGGCTGTATGCAAGACCTGAGCTCACTGATCCCTAATGAGACACGCATGTATCTGCTAGTTGAACCTCTGCCAGGTGGGAGGTTTACTACTGGAGTCTCATCTCTGTTTCCTCACGTATCATGAATAGAACAGAAGACTTTTCCTGGGGAAAATACAAAAGGACATGTCTCCTTTTTATTTCTATTACTCCTGTGATTCAGAAGTAAAGCCAAGTACGCACATGCTTGTTAAGGTTTCTCATCTTCTACAGGCTCACTGTGGTATTCTGCCACATACAGGCTCTTGTCAATGTTGCTTGGGATGGGTTTAATTTCGGTTCCCAGTTGCTCCTCAATACTTTTAAGATTGAATCGATCATCATATGTGATCAAATTGATGGCCAAACCAAGGTGACCAAAGCGACCTATCAAGAGAATAAAGAAATTTAAAACTAGCATAAGGGATTAGATTATAACTGCAGTGAGAAGATCATGAATGCTATTTGAATTTTACACCATTTTGAGTATATGAAACTATTTCTTGTTGGCTTACCTCAAGCACATCACCTTAAAATTTCAGATTTCATAGCTCAAAGTAAATTTTAAGTATTTCATGACAAGATGGATGCTCAACTGAAAGTGGCCAAAATACACAGTTTTAAAACAGTACAACCAGCAATAATCTGCTTAGTATTCCTATTTCTCATGGTTAAAATTTTATCTCAAGTAAGCATATGGCTAACTAATTATATAAGACAGTAGGGAACTTAAAGATCCATAAAAATAAGTAATTGATTAAATTCCTGGTATTTTATACCAAAAAGGATTAAGTTATATATCCAATTAATTATTTTTCATAGAAACTATAACACTTTTCCCTCCCACCTTTAAATTTTCAAAAGAATCAGGAATTCCTACGATACATAGGCAAACCAAGCCTCATTTGAAGAGGATCCTTTTTTCCATTTCCTTACCTGATCTGCCAATACGATGGAGATAGGTCTCTGCCAGCTTTGGAAAGTCGAAATTTATCACCACATTCACAGCTTGGATATCAATACCTCGGGTAAACAGATCTGAAAACGCAGATAGTTTCCTTAAGCTATTTAATTCAGGTATTATTCTTTGCACACCATTCCAACAATTTTTATGTGACCTCATCCCATTTAAATTTACTCAAATACATCTTAACTGAATTAACATTACTCAAGGCTAGCATGTACCTAAACATGAATAACCTATTGCTTATGCACTATTTCACTTCTCAGACCTTTGAAAATAGGCAGAAAAATAATAGTTTGAGATAACTGTAAAAATATAAGCAATATTGATGAACTGTGACTAGGAAATGAAACTGATTAAGTTTATAATTGTGATGATATACTACAAAGATAGGAATGACATCCGTATTCTCCCAGGTATAAAGGCTTTAAAACTTGCATTATCTTTGACTTCTGCCTCTTCCTCCAAAATGTATTAGTCACCAAATCCTACTAATTTTTCCTTTGCAATATCTATCACCTGTCCATTTTTTCAATATATTTTATGTTCTTAAATATTTCCCAATTACATGTAAAATTTTTTAACATTCATTTTTGAAATTACAAATTCCAAAATTTCTTTCCCTCCTGCCCTTCCCATACCCCTTGAGAAGGGCAAGCAATGTACTGAATATTCATGTAAAGTCCTACAAAACATAATTCCATATCAGCAATGTTGCAAACACACACACACACACACACACACACTAACAAGAAAAAAAGATTAAAAAGCATGCTTCAATATGCACTCAAAGTTCAATCAGTATTCTCTGGAGGTGGAGAGCATTTTTGATAATCGGTCCTTTGGAACTGTCTTAGGCCACTATCTTGATCAGAGTAGCTAAGTCTTTCACAGCTGATCATCTTTACAATATTGCTGTTACTGTGATTCTGTTCACTTCACTTTGCATTTGTTCATCTATATGTCTTCCCAGGTTTTTCTGAAACCATCCTGCTTGCTCGTTATAGTTTTTTTTTGGAGGGCAACTGGGGTTAAATGACTTGCCCAAGGTCACACAGCTAATTTTTGTGTTAAGTGTCTGAAGCCAGATCTGAACCCAGGTCCTCCTGACTCCAGGGCCGGTGCTCTATTCATTGCACCACCAAGCTGCCCCTCCCCAGCCGCCCTGTGCTTGCTCATTATTTCTTAGATCACCAGAGTATTCCATCACAATCGTATTCCCCAACTGATGAGCATCCTCTCAATTTCCAATTCTTTGACACCACAAAAGAGCTGCCATAAATATTTCTGTACAAATAGGTCCTTTTCCCCTTTCTTTAATCTCTTTGAACAAAGATCTAGCAGTGGTATCGCTGGTCAAAGATATACACAGTTTTATAGCCCTTTGCATATAAGTTCCAAATTGTTCTAGAGAATGGTTGTGGACTGCTTCACAACTCTACCCACAGTATATTAGTGTTTCTATTTATCCACATCCCCTCCAACATTTGTCATTTTCCTTTTCTATCATGTAAGCTAATCTGGTAAGTGAGAGCTGGTACCACAAAATCAGTTTAATTTATATTTCTCTATTCAATGGTGATTTAGAGCATTTTTTTTCATGTAACTTACTGGTAGCTTTTTATTTTTCTGAAAATTTCCTGTTCATATCCTTTTGACCATTATCAACTGAAGACTGGCTTGTATTTTTATAAATTTGGATCAGTTCCCTATATATTTGAGAAATAAGGGCCTTTATTTTAAACCAATTTCATGTTTTCCTTCTCATTTTGGTTGCATTAGTTTTGTTTGTGCAAAAACCTTTTAATTTCACGTAAACTATCCATTTTACTTCCCGTGATCCTTTCTATCTCATTTGGTCATAAATTCTTCCCTTATCTATGTATCTGACAGGTAAATTTTTCCACACTCCCCTAATTTATGTTATCACTCTTTATGTTTAAATAATTTATCTATTTGACTATATCTTGTTATATATATATGGTGGGAGATGTTGGTCTATTTCCAGTTTTCCCAGCAATTTTTGTCAAATGGTGAGTTCTTTCTCCAAAAGCTTGAATGTCTGGGTTTGTCAAATGCTAGATTACTATGGTTATTTACTACTATGTATTATGTATCTAATCTATTCCACTGATCCACCACTCTATTTTTTAGCCAGTACCAGACTGTTTTGACGATTATGACTTTATAATATAGTTTGAAATCTGGTATTGCTAGACTGTCTTTCACGGTTTTTTTTTCCTACTGACTTCCTTAATATTCTTGACCTTTTGTTCTTCCAGATGAATTTTATTTTTTTTTCTAGCTGTATAAAATAATTCTTTGGTAGCTTGACTGGTATATGGTAATAAATAAATTAGGCAGAAATATAAATTTTATTATATTGGCTCAGCCTACCCATGAGCAATTAATATTTCTCCAACTCTTTAGATTTATGTGTGAAAAATGTATGGCAACTGTGTTCATAAAATGTCCATTCCTTTTCAATCCCATTGCCACCATCTTGGGTCAGGTCCTTATTACCTCATACATAGACCAATGCTGTACTTCCTAAATTATCTCCACACCACTCTTCTCAAACTTTCTTCCAAATACAATGTACATTACCATCAGACCAATGTTCCTAAAATTATGTTGTTCTACTAAAAAAAGTCTTTTATGATTTTTTTTACTGCCTATTAGATAGAAGGCCCAACTGTATAGCTAGGCATTCAAGGTGCTCTAAAGCTTGGTCTCAAGTTGCCTTTTCCTACCTCATAACTTACAATTCTCTGACATAAAAATTTTTGCTCGAGCAAAACCAGCTTAATCACTATCCCTTCCAAATAGACCTTTGCAGTACAATCTTTAAATTCTTTGCTCATCCTTTGTTCCCATTGCCTGAAATATTCTTTCTTTTCTACATATATCCAAATTCAACTTATCTGTCAAGGACCTATGTTCAAGTTCCATTTTCTTTGCGAAACCTTTCCAGACCACAACTCGGATTTCTATTTTACCTACAGAATAAAACAGGACTTCTCTGTACCATTTATTCATTTGATTCTTAACTACTTCCTTACACTGTTAGCTTTTCACTCGATTTATGCTTAGTTTCCTAGAACTAAGCTGTGTCAAGTGTCTCTGATAAGGGTTTGATAACCAATATGTAGACAACTAACAAAAGCAGATTAGACTTGGGGTGGCTAGGTAGCACAGTAAGAATGCCGGCCCTGGAGTCAGGAAGATCCAGGATTGGTTCTGGCCTCAGAAAATGAGCACCCACACATAATGACTGGCCGTGTAACCTTCAGCAAGTTACCCCCAATTGCTTAAAAAAACAAAAAACATAACCGTGTGACCTTGGGCAAGTTACTTAACTCCAACTGCCCTCCAAAAAGCAAAAAAACAAAAACAAAAACAAAAAACAAAAAACAAACAAAAAAACAGATTAGACTAGAAGTCACTGCCCAAAAGGTAAGTGGTCAAAGGACATGAATAAACAGTTCTCATAAGAATTGAAAATTATTAAACATATGCAAGAATGCTTCCAAATCATTAAAAAGAAAAATGCAAAGTGAAACAACTCTGAGGTTTCACCTAGCATCCAGATTATTGACAAAAGATGGGAATATTGGAGGTCTTATGGAAAGAAAGGCACACTACTGCACAGCTGGTAGGGCTGTGAAATGGTCCAACTATGCGGGAAAGCAATTTAGAAATATATGAATAGGGGTGGCTAGGTGGCACAGTGAGTAAGAGCGCTGGCCTCGGAGTTGGGATGACCTGAGATTGAAACCGGCCTCAAAAAATGAGCACCCACACATAAATAATGACTAGCCGTGTAATCTTGAGCAAGTTACTTAACCCCAATTGCTTTAAAAAAAAAAAATACATATATATATATGAATAATCACTAAAATGTTTGTATCCTTTGACCTCTAAGTATTGTACCCCAAGGGCATCAATAAGAAGGGCTTCATATTCATCAAAATATAGCAGAGCCTTTTCTGGGTGGCAAAGAACTGTAAATAAAGCAGATACTTATCAACTGGGGAACAGTTTAGTTACTTCACTGGATCAGATGACCTACTGTCCTACAGCTAGTAAACACTCTCCTCATAGAAGAAACTAAGAGCACTGGGCTTGGAATCAAAAGACCTGAGTTCAAATCTAGCTTCTAACTCTTACTAGTGTTTGACCCTGGGTAAGTCAACTTAACCTGTTTTACCTCAGTTTCTTCAAATGTAAGATGGAGATAATAACAGAACCTCCTTCACACAGTCTTTGTGAAATTGAAAATGAAATGAAATATTTATAAAGTGCTTAGCACAATGAGTGGCACAGAGAAGGTGCTTAATGCTTGCTCCTTTTATCTTCTCCCCCACTCCATAAATCCCTGTGCTTCAAAGTTATAGGGTTACCTAAGTAAAAACTCCTTCCTCCTTCCATGACCCCTTCACCCCAATTCAATACTCTATTAAGTTCCTATCCTGTTATGTCCTCTGGCATACCTTTTCTATGATAAACAATGAGTTGCCTTTTATAAAAGACTTCTTTTCACATCATTTTCTTGCATGTTTGGAAACCTAGATCCTACAGAAGATATGTCTGTCCTTGGTCACTCTTCCTAGTACATGAGCTTTTTCTCATGTACCCTGAAACACTGCAATAACTGCCTTCCCTCACTAATACATCCATACCCTTTCACAGCTGACATCACTCAGCAATTTCTCCTCCATTGAGGTTCACCTAATCCATCTATATCACCTTAACCAAAATCTGGGTTACTGCTATCTACTAGGCTCCAAGTCATTGTCCCTCTTTTCTCAAGAAGTTCAGTATGTAGTTCACAATATTTCTCTTTACTCTCTGCCCTCATTTTTGGAGACTTAAATGTATACATTGATATCTCCTCAAATATCCTGGATTCCCAGGTAATTCCCATGATATTTACATTCATTCTAAATATACAAAGAGATTTGATTTTTTTCAACACCCAAAATTGTTTAAACTCCATGAACCAGAATGCTGAAATTATTTTCAGACTACAAACTCCTATCCTTCTATTTTCTCCTTTATTTCTCACTCTTAAATCTATCCTTTATTGTTATAATGACCTCCAGTCACTTTCTCTGTTTTGGTTTAATTTTCCTCCTTTTAAAATCCAAACCAGGTATTTTTAGTCTTTTTTAATACTATGTTCCCCTTTGAGATTCTGGTGAAGCCTATGGGCTCCTACTAACAGTATTTTTAAATGCACAAAATAAAATACATAGGATTACAAATGAAATTAATTATATTAAAAGTTATTAAAAATTTTAAATATTTTTTTGCCTTTTTTTTGGAGGAGGAAGGCAGGGCAATTGGGATTAAGTGACTTGCCCAAGGTCACACAGCTAATAAGTATTAAGTGTCTGAGCATGGATTTGAACTCAGGTCCTACTGACTCCAGGGCTAACACTCTATTCACTGAACCACCTAACTGCTCCTATAAAAATAAAAAAAAATAAAATAAAAAATAAAAAAAGTTTAAAGACCCAGGTTAAGAACTCCTGCACTAGACTAAGTCATACAATTGCGTTGATTACATTTGTACTGGAACCAATTTCAACTGGGTCCTAAATACTGCATACAAATCTTTTTTACTCTTCACTGGTTGAATGCCTATTGCATTCCCTATGGTGTTTTCCCAAATCATGTCTTTTCTTCTAGGATTTATTATGTTACCTTCTTTCCTTCCCTTAGTGCAATCTACACTTTCTTTAGAAAGGAGGCCATTTATCTTGAGTTCTCTCTTATCCCCACCACACTTCAGATCTCCTCAACAGTATCCCACCTTCTCTCCTTTTTTGCTACAGTCTCCCAGAAAGAGGACCAGGAACATGGCCCCTTTACCTTTCACCAAGAAAGCTGGGTCCTCTACTTGTGCCCTTGCCCCCATTCTTTCTTATTTTTCTTAGGAGCTTTCCTGTTTCTCTTTAATCTTAACTCCCCCTGATCCTTTCTTAATGCCTACAAATATTCCCAAATCTCCACCATCCTTAAAAAGCCTTCAGTTGACTATATAATTACTTCAAACTATTAGATCTATTGTCCTATACTTTTCTTCTTTTCCCTTATTTTTATTTTGAATCTAACACCAAATACACAATTCTACAAATAAAGTAAAATAGGATGGAACATGAAACCATGAATCTGCATCATGGATCCTGATTTTCAAGTATATGATTTCAGCATGTGATTTTCAAAGCTATCCAGCTTGTCTTTTTTTTCTACTGTTTTTCCTTTTGTTCTCTTCTGTGAATTTAAAATATTTCAATGACCCCCTTTCCTTACATTTCTTTTTTTTTTAAATTTCATTTTATTAAATCTCGATAAACAGGAACCTTCTACAGTGAGGGATCGAAGGGTATGGAATATGATATTCCAGAGGGCAAAAGAGCTGGGACTGAACCCAAGGGTCACCTACCCAGGAAAACTGAGTATCTTGTTTCAGGGGAAAATATGGTCATTCAGTGGAATAGAGGACTTTCAAGGATTCTTGAGGAAAAAACCAGAGCTGAATAGAAAATTTGACATCCAGACACAAGAAGCAAGAGATGCCTGAGAAGGTAATCAGGGAAAAGAAATCAAAAGGAACTTATCAAAGTTGAACTATTTACATTCCTATATGGAAAAGCAATAACTGTGACTGATGATATCTTTCTCACTATGAAAATAATGGAAGAAGGGTATATGGTCATATGAATACATATGTGAATGTGTGTATATATGTTTACAGTTATACATGGATAGAGGGCATAGGTTGAATTTGTTGGGAAGGGATGATACTTAAGGGGTGAAATTATGAGGTGAGAGAGGAGGAGGAGGCAAAAGGACATGGGGAGAGACAGGGTAGGGTAAACTATCTCATGCAAAAGGAGGAAGGGGAAGTGGAAGAACAGGAAGGCAAAAAGGCAAAACCATATTCTCATTAAATTTGGCTCAGGGAGAGAATGATAAACGTACTAAATGGGATATCCCAACCTGCAGCAGAGTAGGGGGAAGGAGGATGAGAAGGGGGATGATGGAGGGGAGGTTGGAAGTACCCACCTTCAAAGAGGGACAGGATCAAAGTAGGGAATGGACCAGGTGGGGGGTAGGATGGAATTATAAGCAGCCTTTTACAATATATCTACTATGGTAATGTTTTGCATAGCTATACATGTATAACATACTGAATTACTTATCTTCCCAGAGGGAATGGGTGACAAGAGAGGAAGGGAATGGATCTAAAATTTGAGGTCTTAAAATTAAATGTTTCAAATATACACACACACACCAAAAAAAAAAAAAAAAAAAGAAAGAAAGAAAAAGTCATTGTATTTGGCATTTGTTGTCCCCAAATAATAGAGAAAAAGATAAGGACTAACTTATAACAGGCATCAAGTTACTGTGTGTGTGTGTGTGTGTGTGTGTGTGTGTGTGTATCAGTCTCCTCTTCTTTGGCATTTAAAAGTAATTAACAAGTAAATCCAAGCTGGCAACTCAAAACTAAAGTAAAAATACTTTAGGAGGTAAGGCAAAAAGACTCAAAATGTTTAACAAGAAATAAGATGCAGCATTTAAAAGCTTTGTTCACAGATGACTCTTACAAACTGATTTAAGGACTCTACTAGAATTCTGGAGAGCAGGTTCTGCAATCATTGATTTGAAAGCTGGAAGACACTTGTCAGGAGTCCATCTAGTGCTTTTTTGTGTGTCATGGACCTTTTTGGCAATGTGGTATATCTATCTCTGGATGCAGTTCTCAGAATAAGGTTTTAAAATGCATAAACCATCTATACTGATATAGTTATCAAAAGAAAAGTTGAAGGACTCCTAATCTAGTCCAGTCCTTCACTTTACAAACAAGGAAACTGAGGACCAGAAACTCTAAGTGCTCTATAACACAGATCAGAGACAGCATTTAGATCCAGGTCATTTGTCTCCAGAATCAGTGCTCTTTCCACTGAACCACACTGATATACAGACCAGCATTTTTGAAAACCTAGATTCTCTTTTCTACCCTAATAAAACTGGTTCTGGTCATCAATCTTATACCAATAGAGCAAGACTATACTCTCCCTCTAAGATTTCTATACAAAATTCAAGAAACAAAATGCAGACTGGTCTGTTTTTGTAAGAAAAAAAATTCAACAACAAAATTTCAAAAATACAAGTGAATTCCTAATACAATTCAATTTGTGCTGGTATTAGGGGACAGCTAGGTGGCGCAGTGAATAGAGCACCGGCCCAGGAGTCAGGTGGACCGGAGTTAAAATCCGGCCTCAGATACTTAACACACACACTAGCTGTGTGACCTTGGGCAAATCACTTAGCCCCAATTGCCCTCCCAAAAGCAAAACAACCACCCCCCAAAAAAATACCCAAACAATTTGTGTTGTTATCTTCCCTCGTGCTAATTCAACTTAGGAAAAACAAAAACCAAAAATAAACAAACAAACAAAAAAACCCCCAACCCATCCTTTTAAGTTTTATAAATAATAAGGTCTGAATGTCAAAACAATTCTCTTGCTATTTCAGATAAAGAACACAATTTCAAAGAGTTAATGGTATTTGACCTCAATATTAGTTATTTTTCTGGTCGGTGGTGAGAGGAAAAGGGACAAGGACAGTGAAAACAAATCAAAGCAGAACAGGGGAAATAAAGATCAAGGGAGGTATAAAATTCTTACCAGTGCAAACAAGATTACGGCATAAGCCATTTCGGAAATCATGGAATACACGATTTCGGTGTTCCTGGAAACACAAATATAGTCAATTTGTTTAAAAAATAAAATGAAACCACAAAAAGTATAGAATTCTCTTCCATTAATTACATCCTACTCATAGCTTTTCTGAACACGAGAAAATCATCATAAATAACATTATAAATATTATAGCAAAAACAGAAATAGTAAAAGCCCAAGTAAATAGGTTCAGAATATTTTCTCTTAGAAATAAGTAACTATTTTAACCTAAATTTAACATTTTTTTTTCATTTCAACTCTGAAAACTATTTGATTTTCATACAAAGTTTCACTTTAGATTTTACCTTTTAAAATTTTATTCAAATCTTAAAAAAAATTTTAAATAAAACTTATAATGATCAAATATGTGCTTTTTTTCTAAATTAATTTAGTTATCCTTTTTATCTAAAGGTTAAAAATCCTAAATGTAGTTTTATAATCTCAGTCATTCAACAGGAAGAGGAAAAGGACTGGATCTGTATGAGGAATTCTGAAATGAGGAAACTCCCTCTACTAATGCAGGCTGTCACTTTCTCCCCAAACTCTGAAGTGGTCTACAGCAGTGAGAGGTAAAGTGACCAGGCCACAGAGCCAGTGTGTGTGTCAGAGGCAAGAGTAGACCCAATGCCAGTTTTCTATTCACTACTCCATAATGCTACTCTCAAATTAGTTAAGTATTTATTAAACACCTACACTATCCTTGCTGGCTACTTAGTATTGGTATAATCCCTTAATATCAACATACAGTATATGGAAGAAACAATACCATTAAAATCTCACTCTGTATTTTCAGTTTTAAATGCTTAAGTTCTCACTTGCATTCAGTGAATTAAAATAAGTTTATAAATATTAAGAAAATGTGGTACAGTGGAAAGAGTGCTAGATTTATCGTCAGAGGTCCTGGGTTCAAATTTAAGCTCTGCCATTCACTAATGGGTAGTATTAGGAAAATTACTTGACCTAAGTATCAGTCTCCTTATCTCTACCTAAGGAGCAGAAAGCCTTCATGTTCCCTAGCAGCCTGAAGTATATGACCCTATGGGCACTGCTTTCTGCAAGGTTAAGTGTATTTTAATGTCACTTCTAGTTCTTGTACAACAAAGTCATGCTCAAAGGCAATGTCATCGGTATGGACTGTTTCTAGACCACCTTCCCATTCTGAAAAATACACTTCCAAAGTAAGCTATACATTTCCAGTGAGAGTTTCTAATGCTTGACTCATGAGTCAAATGAAATGTGACTGGTAAACTGGACATTTCCCCAAATGCCAAAGGAGTTTTACATTTTTTTTTTTAGTACCTGATCCCAATTTGTACATGGGAACTGTACACAGTGGGATAAAATTTTACCATATGAACTTTTAGAATGTTGTAAGCAAAAAAACTGCAATCTGAAAGTTTTAGATTTAATTGCTATGTTACAGGGAAGAACTTAGGGAAGTCCAAATTGGATCCTTCTAGTAATAGATTCTGGAAGGAAAAGATGGGAAAGCACATTACCAACTGACTTGGGAGTGAATGGGGCGGGGAGCGGGGCAGGAACCCTATCGAGTCCACTAAAGGGGACAATAAAAAACATCCCAACATAACATAACAATGAAAGAGCTACAATAAAATCACGTGACTACTGAAGAAGTAACTAGTGCACGATTCCGAGTCACAGCTCCAAACTCACCTGCCTCATCTTAGCATGGATGTAGAAGCAGGAATAGCCCAGTTGGGAAATCTTCTTAGCTAACAGCTCAACACGCTGAGAGGAGTTGCAGAAAATGATTGACTGGTTTATCTGGAGCTAAGCACAGGAAAGAGACGTTGGCAACAAGGGCAAAGATCCTCATTCAATTTGCTAGAGCTCTAAGTTCTTGACTGGCAAACAGGAAACCTTTCCATTGCACATTATCTGAAACTTGCTTCTCCAGAATGCACAAGAGTGCAATAATTCTAACAGGTGCGTGGGTGTTTTTTCTTCACTTTATAGTGGGCAGAAAAGAATTTAAATCAAAGAAAAACTCACATTTCCTTTCAGAACTTTATCTTAGTATGAGATTAACTTTCATAAACTGCCACAAATGAAAGCACTGGGTCTGAGGTGAAATAAGGCCATTTTGTTTTAGAAGCAAGTTAAAAAGTGCTTAGACTCATTAAACAACACTGTATCCAGTTCAGGTAAGTAACTGAGACTGCTGCCTTTACAACAGAACCCAGAAAAGCTAAGGAACTCGATACAAGTGAGGTTTGCCTGTCAATACAAATCATCTACATTTTGCTGCTGTAATTTAGTGAATTATGATGTTTGGCAGTCGAAGTTTATTGCTTACCCTTGAGAAAAGTGTGTTGAGGCAGTGTACTTTCTGGCGCTCAGTTACATATGCGTAGTACTGGGTTACTCCCTTCAGAGTTAGCTCCTCCATCAGGTTAATCTCATAAGGTTTTTGCAAATGGGAATTCTGAGAAGAAAATAAAAAAGACTTTCACAGTGGAATGAATAAAAGCAGAGCATAAACAATGAACCTAAAACCGTATCTACTACAAAAAAAACACATCTTGTCAGGGCAAGGATAATCAGTCAACAAATCAAAAATGTTCTTGTTTATAAACTGAAGGAAAGTACTGAGGCGTAGTAAAGAAGGTAGTAAAGAAACCCAGCCTCAGACCTAGTTGCATGACCCTGGGCAAGTCATTTACTTAGCTCTGTTTGCCCCCACTTTCCTCATCTATAAAATGAGTTGGAGAAATAAATGGCAAACCACTTCTGTGTCTTTGCCAAGAAAACCCCAATTGGGGTCACAAAGAGTTGGACACGACTGAAATGACTTGAACAATAACAACCAATTGTAAGGACTGGTAAATTCCTAGAAGAAATTCAAAGGGGAAGACAATTCATCAACCCAAGAGTATATTGCCAAAAAGGAACGAACATTTTTAAGATGTAGACACAAAAGCGCCAGCAATTCTTATCTTTCTTCCAGTTACCTTACATATGGAATTTATCGTATGATATGTCTTGTGTCATTTATTGTGCACTTAAAACTCTGTCTATAAGATGCCAAAGGACGAAATTACAAAATTTTTGTCAATTATTTGTTTTAGTTGTCTTAATGTTGAAGCAAGCAATCTTGGGGCGGCTAGGTGGCACAGTGAGTAGAGTGTCGGCCCCGGAGTCAGAAGGACCTGAGTTCGGATCCGACCTCAGACACTTAACACACAAACAAAAACCCAGCTGTGTGACCTTGGGCAAGTTACTTAACCCCAATTGCCTTCCAAAAAGCAAAAAAAAAAAAAGAAGGCAAGCAATCTTATTTGCTGAACATATGAAATTAACCAAGCAGAGACAGGCTCAGACATAAGGCATAAAGAACAAGGAAAAAGGTATTTCTCACTGATAGGGAAAAGAAAAGAGCCTCCCCCCATAGGCAAATGGATATTCACTACAGCAATGCTTCCAATGAAACCCAACTAATACTCACCATGAACTTCTGAACACTAAGAGGGAAAGTGGCTGAATATAGTAAAATCTGCCTGTTTTTAGGTAGTGTGAGAATAATGTCTTCCATTATCTGCACAAAATCCTGTGACAGCAACTTATCTGCCTGTAGTAGAAATGGAGAAAACATTTTTAAAAACAACAACAAAACCATAGCAATTTCCAGGTTTGGTTAATATGAAGCAATATTTAGGTATCCATGAAACTCCTAGTTCTAGAGTACAAGTTCTATATACTATTATTCCTAATATCCAACGACATAAAACACAATAGGAAAAATTCTTCAACTTCAAGGTTACCCTTTTGAGAACGATTAACTGTACTTGTTGAATTTAATCACAAATACTTCACTGAAGAGGTGGTAAAAGTGACTGACAATTGTTTAGTCATAGTGTAGTAATAACCATTTCATTAATAAGGTCAACTAGGATAAAAAGTTGAACTTTTATCAACCACTATTCTCTAAGGATAAATAAGTTTTACAGGCAAATAAGGCTGATTTAGACTAGGTAAGGGTGTATGACAGCTCAGAGAAATATGCCTAACTACTATTCCATTCATTAGCAATGAATGGATTAAAGGAAATATTTTATAAACTTTAAAGAGCTACATAAATATCAGCTATTATTATGTTATTGTTGTTGTTAACAGTATTTTTCTTAAATAAGAGAAATTACCTCATCCAATACTATCATCTGGACATGATCAACCTTCGCTACTCCTTTCTTGATGAGATCCAGGATTCTTCCGGGGGTAGCAATCACCACATGTACTGCACAAAAATTTTAAAAACGTTTATTACCACTGATTATGTGAATTTGGTCTTGAGCAAACAGAGAGTAAAGTATTTCTATCAATGAAGAGGTAACAGGTGTTGATTCCTCTCAACTTATTGGAACAACTCCTCCTTTCCTAACTTTCTCAAAGAATATACCTTCTACCTCCCTTAGGAGGGAGGATGAATGATGATAGAAGATGCCTTCAGATAGACCTCTGCATAGTGTTAGAGGTCATATATAGCCACAGGCCATGCAATGTTTTCCCTAATATTGAATGTCCACAACACAGGAACCCTGCCATTAAACAGGCCTTGGCCTATCCTCAAAATGCTTACACCTGAGGAAGCACCACCACTGTCTTCCAATCCAGCACTGAGGAACTTCTGAGGATTTCCTCTAATCTTCTCTAAACTCAAACAAACTTTGTTAATAGAAACTTTGTTTCCAGGAAATTAATTCATTGAGGAATCTATAATTACAATAATGCTACATAATGTCACACATAAAACATCAATCCCTTCGGTTTATCCTGTAAACTCTTCTTTTGACAGAAAGCAAAAGAATATCTGAAAGGGAGAGAGGTCTTCACAAACACTGAAAAGATACTCCATCTTATATAATTTCCTACCTGTGTCATCAAGCCTCATTATGTCATCACGTAAGTTGGTTCCTCCTGTGGTTGCCATCACTTTGGCCCCTCCCATGTGTTTGCTGACCTGGATGCAGATTTGACTGACCTGTAGGGCTAGTTCTCTAGTAGGAACAATCACCATTGCTGGTGGAGATCAAGAAAAAGAATAGACAAAAAAGGGTACATTACCTTCTAAGATAATTTACTACCTCAAAAACATTAAAGGAGGTATAAGAAAATTGTCCTTCAGAGCTTGAATTCTTAGAAAAGAATGAATTAAATCTTAGCATGAACACCTCAGAAACTATAAGTACCTTCTATATGTTAATGGAAACAGCCATATAACGACAAGTCTTTATGATATAAATGTACTGTTCCTCAAAATTTGCAACTGCATCCCACCCCAAGAAAAAGTCATTCAGGACTCAGTTTTTCCTAAGTTATTACTATCACATATTTACCATGAACTTCCTGAACTGGTACTACATAGCTCAGGAATTTATTCTCTACCCAGGTAACATGACCATTATCATTAAGTGCTTTATTATCTTATTTGATCTTCAGACCAATTCTTTAAGGCAGGCAGGTAAGGGCAAGTATTACTACCCTGTATTTATAGATATGGAAATTGAGATTAAGTGGTTTACTTAAGGTAATAAAACTAATGAAGTGAATGAGAACTAGAACCCAGGTCTTCTAAGTATTGGTCCAGTACCTTTTCCTCTTATATCCTGTGGCCTTTTAACCTTGTTTGAGGACTTAAAGCTGTGGCATTTCTGTTTTTTTTCTCCCCTTTTTGGAGGGCAAGGAAATTGGGGTATTGGGGTTAAGTGACTTGCCCAAGGTCACACAACTAGTAAGTGTTAAGTGTCTGAGGTCACATTTGAACTCAGGAACTGCTGATTCCAAGGCCAGTGCTCTATTCACTGCGTCACCTAGCCACCCCAGCTTTGGCATTTCTAAACTACTCCAAGGAGAGGTAAAACTATAGAAAATGAAGGAAAAATTCAATTCTTTTATTTATAGAAACTTGATAGATATAGATTAGAAAACTCCTTGATCAAAGTTTCTCCTAAATTTTCTCTCAGCTTCTCTTTATGTAGCTTTCTATGGTAGAGAAGGACCTGAGGAGGAAGAATTACCCCCTTTCTCCTCTGTTCTAGACTACTGGCTCCCTTGACCATTAAGGGACTATAATTTTAGCACCTTCAAAATACTTAACCAAATTCTTATGTTTTATAAACACAAAGGATACCCTTGCTTGGGGTGAACAAATGACTATTTGCAAAGCTAGATAAGTAATTCTAAGGAAACCAATTAGAATGACAAGTTTAAGGATAATTTTCTAAAATGCCTTATTCACTCAGCTTATCAGATCACTTTGTGTTACTTACCAATGTGTCTTACCTAAAAAAAGCTGTTAATTTTTTTAAAATTTAACCAAACTATACAAATCACAACTGCTTTTCACATTATCTAGATAGTATGGGGAAAAAAAACCTCTGTAATTTCTATAGTAGGGCTCTCTGATGTTCCCATAGGAAACTCTCTTGAACTGACCTTGTATATTGTCCTTCTTCAGGTCTAGCCGTTCAAGTAAGGGAATGAGGTAGGCACCGCTCTTGCCAGTTCCATTTTTAGCCCTAGCTAAGATATCCCTACCAGATAAAGCAATGGGAATGCTCTCCTCCTAAAAAAAAACAAAAACAAAACAAAAAAAAAAAAAACAGACAAGACAATACAAAATTATGTTAAAGCAGCATTTAAGCCTATTTTGCTCTAGTCTATTGAAAGCTTATGATTAATTTTTGTTAACTTTCAAGTGTCTGACACTGCACACAAATACATAATATATGGGAAGATAAGGTACATCAGTAAAACACATTTAAAGTATCATCACTGACCAATATTTTCCTGGTTGCCATAAAACTGTAAGATACTGTAGTAGCTTAAAACCCAGTGCAAAAGACAAAACAGATCACCATAAATAGGAATTTAGTGAGTACCTGTTTTAGCTTTGCACTGAGAAGGGCTAAGTTATGCTGAAATATATGTCACCATAAACAGGCATTTTAGGTATTCGTCCGTTGGTAAGGGCAGACCTCCAAGGAAAAAATTCAGTGCAAACTATTACCACTACAAAAGAAAGCAGAAAGGGAAGGAGGTGTGGAACATCAAGTTTAGGGATGGGGAGGTGGGGCACAAGCTCCTCTAAAGACATTTCCATCCTTAAAAAATGACATTTAAAAAAAAATTATGTAGTTTTTTAAAAAGAATGATAAAAAAATAGTCAAGTTATTCATATATTGCTACCCAGACTCTACTTCCAAAAAATTGCTTATTTAAAATATATTATAGGAATTTCTTTATTTAAAGCTGTTGGTAGTTTCAAGATCTGTACATGATAAAAATCTCTATAACCATATGCAGTAATAGAACTCTTCAATGAAAGAGCAAGACCCAATTCTGCCTCCAGGGGGCACTACTATTTTCACAAGATAGAATCAGTGCTTTTTTGCTTGTAGGTGTCCTGTGGAGTTCATCTAGACTTTGGTGATTATATGCCTGCCCTCCTATTTTGGGCCTCAAAGGTCTAGGAATGTAATAGACATTGAAAGTGGTATCCATTTATTATGCAAGGATTAGAAACAAAACTCTTCTAGTACACTGATTATTAAGATGACTCATAAAAAAAAAGGAGAAATTTGTATTCACAAGAACTGAATGTATGCCTTTGCTTACTTATTCATTGAGCAAACCAAAATATTAAGAATACATTTTAAAATTCTCAAAGTGACTTTAGATTTGTAAAATTTTCAAATTTCACCAAAATTTCCATTTTTCCTCTGGACAAAAATGAACGTTTCTCTAATTTTTTTCTAGCAACTTTTACAAAATAACCTCAAACACTTCTTAATTGGTGATGATGGATTAGTACTATAACATCTGTTTAAGAAACAATACATTATGGGGCGGCTAGGTGGCACAGTGAGTAGCGCGTCAGCCCTGGAGTCAGAAGGACCTGAGTTCGGATCCAGCCTCAGACACTTAACACAAAAATTAGCCATGTGACCAAAGGCAAGTCACTTAACCCTAAATGCCCTCCAAAAAAAAATTTTTTTAAAGCAAAAAAATAAAGAAATAAAAATAAACTTTGGGGTGGCTAGGTGGCACAGTGAATTAGAGTACTGACCCTGGAGTCATCAGGAGGACTGGAGTTCAAATCTGGCCTCAGACACTTAACACAAAAACTAGCCATGTGACCTTGGGCAAGTCACTTAACCCCAACTGCCCTCCTCCCCACAAAAAAGCAAAAAAGCAAAAAAAAAAGAAGAAGAAGAAGAAACATTACATGATTCAGTTCACTGTTTATATGTGCCGTGAGCTCTTCTAATAAATAAGTGGGGACAATTTTCACACTAAAAGATGTGACAACAGAAAAGGTCTCCTGAGAATGAATTAGAACCCTTGGCTTTAAAAGGGCCTTTCAAACTGAGAACGGTTATCTTCTTTCTCTTTGCTAAAATGTAAAGCCACAAGTATCTTTTTAACAGTGACAAAAGACCAGTGAAATCCCATTCTATTAGGCTGTCTGACTTGAGAGTTGTTCTGTCTCAAGAGTTATCTGTTCTAAGAGCCCCAGTTTTATTCTGGGTGGGGAGAAGGGCAGGGGGGAAATAGAAGTGAGCATATAATTGCAGTCTGCTGGTTGTTTTCATTGGGTTCTTGTGTGCTACTCTTTCAAAGCTGCAGGGTAAGGTAGAATAGATAGTACTGAGAATTACTAAGTCTACAGCTGCTTGGGTATTATAGATTCATAGAAGACAAAATCCCAAGAGAGAAAAAGATTAAGATTTAGAGATTTTTTTCCCTGATACCAGCACACAGTTCAACTCTCAAACATCTTGAATCTAGGTTATCAATCCTTTCCCTTCCTTAGGACTAGATAACCTAAAGAATTCAAAGTTATATGACTGAGCAAATTACTCCTTGGATCTCAATTTCCTCATCTTTAAAATGAGGTACAAAGACTGCATGATAATGCATGTAGTTAACATTCCCTATGGATAGTTTTGATTCTGAAATTTATCTGCCTCAAACCCTTTAATTGTTCTTTATTGACTTCCAAAAGAAAGGCAATATATGACACAGAGGAAAAGTATTGCACTTGGGAATTAGAAAATCTGGGTTCATGTCCCATATATGCTTCTTAATAGTTATGTGACTAGAGTAGTCAACTCATTTAACCTCTCTGAGTCTCAGTTTTCTCATCTGTAAAAAGGGGATAATAATGCTTACACTAACTTTGTTATAATAATGCCAAATCATTTCTATAGCTTTATAAAACATAACTTTCCCTACAATAGCCCCTTGATGTAGGCAATACAAGTACTATTATTATTTTTATATACAAGTAAACTGTAGGGATGAGGGTAGGGTGTCAGTGTCTTAATGAAATGTCCAATATATGTTGGGAAATAGGCAATGGGGGACTGGTGAAGGGAAAAGGGTTCCCAGACGCCTGCTCTTACAAGATTCCTTCACTAAGTAGCCCCTGACTCTTTCCCTTCAAGGTAAAAAGTTATTTTTCATTCCTTGGATCTGCTCAGTCTTTTACTTATACAGCTCAACAACCATTTACTAAACACTAAGTACTTAATATGGGCACAGCACTTTTATTAAGCAGTTTCTTTCCACTTTGTACTTACTTATATAACCACAATGATTAAATATAAAGGTCAGACAGCCAGGGACTGAGTCTTACTTATCATTATCTTTCCCCTAGCGTCTAGCACAAGGAAGAACATCAGTAACAGTTAACAAACCATTAAGTGCTACCAACAGATGACAGAAAAGAAAGTGGGCCCTATCCAACTGCTATTTTGCTTTCTTCTTTCTTCATTAAGGAATACTGCTTTTCAGCTAAGAAAAAAAATCATGCAGTTACTTTTAAATAAAGTTCAAATCTCTAAAACCAGAAGAATTCTATTTTAGAGTAACTGAAAAAAAAATACAGATATCAGAACTACCATAAAAAATTTTAGGGAAACTCATGAAGAACAGAATAGGTAACAGAACACTGGCAAAGGACTGTCAGTCTCATGCCTGATTCTCAAAAAAGCAAAAAAAGTTGGCTCCTAGAAATGATAGGTTAATAAATTTAACATTAAAATACAAGTTTAGACGAGATTAAAGAGTTTGTGGGCACTTAAAACAAATTGACTGACTGATGAGACAAATGTTATAGACATCTTGACTTAAAACATCTAACAAATTTCTTATCTAATATGCTAGTAAATAGGACAATAAGCATTTATTAAGGACTCAGTATTTGACAGGTGCTGTGCAAAGTGCTGGGGATACAAAGAAAATGTATATCTAGTTGTTGCTCTTGAGGAACTTACATTCTAAGAGAGAGTAACATATCATAATAAGCATATGCAAGATACTTACAGAGTAGAAAGAATATAAATGTAACCTCAGAAGGAAAGGACTAATAGCTAGAGGGACCTGGAAAAGGCCTCTTTCAGAAGGTGGTATTGAAGAAAACAAAGGATTCCAAGAGACTGATCTGAGAAATGAACACACACTCCAATCATGGAAGAAAGCTAATGCCAAGGCTCAGAGACAGGAGATGGACTATAAACATAGCAAAAAGGGCCAGTATGGCAAGACCACAGAGTACATGGCGGAGACTGATGTCTAAGAAGGTGTGAAGAGCTTTAAATGTCAAACAGAGGAGCTTATATCTGACCCTAAAGGCAAAAAGGAGTCACTGCAGTTTATAAAGCAAAAGGGACATGTGACATGGTCAATCCTGTACCAAATCATTTTGGTAGTTGTGTGGAGGAGGATTAAAATGGGGAAAAACTTGAAGCAGAAAATTAGAAGAGGAGTCTAATGTCATAGTTCAGGTGAATAAGGGCAAGTAATAAGGGCTGGAACTAGTACAGTGGCTGTGTGACTGGACAGAAGAAGAAATGTTATAGAAAAAGAAAATATGGGCGGCTAGGTGGCGCAGTGAGTAGCGCGTCGGCCCTGGAGTCAGAAGGACCTGAGTTGGACCTCAGACACTTAACACACACAACAAAAACCTAGCCATGTGACCTTGGGCAAGTTACTTAACCCCAATTGCCCTCCAAAAAGCAAAAAAAAAAAAAAGAAAGAAAAGAAAAGAAAAAGAAAATATAAGATTTGGCAACTGAACTGATATGTGGGTTGAATGAAAATAAGGAATCAAAGATAATACTCAGGCTGTAAACCCTGGTGATTGGAAGGATACTGATGCCCTTGAAATTGGGAAGTTCAGAAGTGAGATGGATTTGGGAAGAAAGCCAAGGAGCTCAGTTTTGGACATGTTTAGTTAGTTTCAGATGCCTGAAGTACTACATTCAGTTCAAAATGCCCAATAATGCATGGCCTAGAGTTCAGGAAGAGTCTGTACAGAGATGATGCTGAATCCATTGACAGCAATGAGATCATCAAGTTCGAGATGACAAAGAAGAAAGAGAGAAAAACCTAGAATTGAGCCTTGGGTAACACCCACAGTTAAGTATATCCACAGTGTGGACAAAAACCATGCTGAAATCAAAAAGTAGTGTTTAATGGATTGATATCAATCAACAAACAATAAACATTTTATTAAGTGTCTATTATATGCCAGGTGCTGTGCTAAGTGTGTTAGAGATACAAAAAGAGGTAAAAGACAGTTCCTGTCCTCAAGGAGCTTATAGTCTTAATGGGGGGTAAACAACATGCAGCCAAATGTACACAAAGCAACCTGTATCTACGATAAACGGGAAATAATTAACAGAGGAAAAGCACTGGAATTGGAGGTGGGATTTTTAGCTGGTATTCAAAGGAAGCCAGGGAGGTCAGTAGTTGAAGCAGAGGAGGAAAAGCATTGAAGGCACAGGGGATGGCCAGAAAAAATGCCCCAAACCAACTGCTGGAGTGTCTTTTTCAGAGAAAAAGCCAAGAGGTCAGAATCACTAGATGAAAGAGAATGTATTGGAGAGTAAGGTATAAGAAGAATGGAAAAGTAGGATGGGACTAGGTTACAAAAGCCTTTGAATGCCAAACAGAGCATTCTATATTTGCTCCTTGAGGCAACAGGCAGCCATTGGTGTTGAGTGTGTGTGAGTGACATGATCAGACTTCTGTTCATTCCCAATAACAGCCTCTATTCTATTCTAGTCAGGTCAATTAGTCACTATTTTTTTCAACCCCACAGTCACTCCTTTGCTTACTCTATTGAGCTTTCCTCTTGAACTATCTTTCAAGACCCAGCTAAAGTGTTACCACCAACTCTTTCTCTAGAAGTCTTTCCTATTGGGGCAGCTAGGTGGCACAGAGAATACAGCACTTGCCCTGTAGTCAGGAGGACCTGAGTTCAAATCCAGCCTCAGACACTTAACACTTACTAGCTGTGTGACCTTGGGCAAGTCACTTAACACCAACTGCCCTGCCTTCCCCCCTCCAAAAAGCCAAAAAAAAAAGAAAAGAAAAAAACTCAAATCCCCAAGGATCTCTCTCCTTTTTGAATTCCCATTTCCTGTCTCTTTCATATATTTTAGCATTTGATCATATGTTATCTTGTATCAAAGAAAGGAAAGTTAGGATACCATGGACTAATATTTTACAAAGGTAGCCAGCCTAAAAGAAAAGAAAATTCTGAAGAATTAAAAGGAAAAAAAAGTTTTAATGAAGATGAAAAGATAAATAATGCATTTATTAAGCACTTATTATATGTCAAGCACTATGCTAAGAACTAAGAATACAAATACAAGTACAAAGTCCTTCTCCTAGAGGAATTTATACTCTAATGGAGGAAGATAATACATAAATAAAAGAGAGCTGAAGGAGGGGGTTCAGACCCATTTGCAGGGGAAAGGTAGAACTGTTTGGAGAGTCAGGGGGAAAAGATTTAAAGAGATTGATATGGCTGCACAGAAATTGATCTCTCTCTGTATATATACACAAGCAAAGATACACTGCCTATCTTGCCCCCCCCCCCATATATCATACAGGGCAGCTAGGTGGTGCAATGGACAGAGTACCAGGCCTGGAGCCAAGAAGACCAGAGTTCAAATCTGACCTCAGAATCAAGCTAACTTAACCCAATTTGCCTCAGTTTCCTCATCTGGAAAATGAGCTGGAGAAGGAAATGGCAAACCACCCCAGTATACCAAGAAAACCCCAAATGGGGTCACAAAAAATTGGACAGGACTGAAAAAAATAAACACACACACATCTATATCTATGAGACCTAATCTCATTAAGATATCTAGATGGCCAGATCGACATATTCTCTATATAGCTCTAATGTATATCTAGACCTACATCTAAATATGCTACAGCATCATCAAAGATCTACATCTAGATATACAGATGAGACTAGGTCTCATATAGATATAATATGTATATAGACACACATACACCTCTGTAGCTAGATAAGACCGAATGCCGGGTGGCTAGGTGGCGCAGTGAGTAGAGCGCAGGCCCTGGAGTCAGAAAGATGTGAGTTCAGATCTGGCCTCAGACACTTAACACACACAAACGAAATCCTAGCCGTGTGACCTTGGGCAAGTTACTTAACCCCAATTGCCCTCCAAAAAAAAAAGACTGAATGCCTTCCTAACTTACCTAAGCTAAAATTACAGACTCTACTCATGGGCCCAATCTCTATGATTTCATTCATCAGAGAGGCTTTAACATGCTAGTTTTCTCACCTGAATTGGTTCACCCCTCTTTGGGCAGTCTGGTGGCCTTCCATCCGTAGGGGCTCACCATATTGGTGCTGGACTTAATATGCAGTCCAGAACTTCCAAACTCAAACAATACACTAACTTCAGTCTCCCCAGCAAAAGGAATCACAGACTGCATGACCACACCTGAGCTCAAATTGTATTTTTAAAAGGTAAGTAATGGAAAGTGAGTAAAGAAGTGAAACAGTCTTATAAGAGTAGTGTGAGGAGTACTTAAAACTCAGAATAAGATATAAGTTGGCTAGGAACGCTAAAAAAATAAATAAATATACAGGGAAAAAGCCACCAAAAGAAGTGAAAGGACCACCTCTTGGGGAAAGGAAAGCTCAGGAGACAGAGCAGTAATAGACAACAGGAGGCAGGAAAATTCCTCAACTCTTAATTTGCTTGTTTTCTCTACAAAGAAAAATGTTTAGAAAAGACAACAGAAGTGTCTAATAAGCCAAAATTTTAAATAGGCATGCAGTTTCAGTCAATAGTCCTAGAAGAATTCCAAGCCATGGTATGAAAATATCAGCAAACATAATTACTTAGTCACTGTTAGTAATGTCTGAAATATCATCCAGAAAATGAAAAGGTGCTACAGACCCAGAGAAGGAAAAACCTTGTCCAATTTTAGAAAAGGGAAAGAAATATAATCTAAAAACTAAAAAGGAGAAAGGGGATGTAAATCAAGCATGGGTTCATCCAGAACAGGTCATACTAAACAAACCTCCCTTTTTTTGAAAGGGTTATTGTCATGGTAGATAAGAAGAATCCTGTAGACCTAGTTCACCAATATCTGAGCAAAGTATCTAAGTCTCTTGTGTTATCCCTGGTGGATAAGATGGAAAGATATGGGCTAATATCCCAAATGGGCAGTTCAATGGATTCAGAACTAGCTGAATTCAAATAGTCATCATTAATGGTTAGATATCAACTTGGAAGGAAATGTCTAATGGAATGGCCCCAGGAAACTGTTCTTGGCCCTGTGTTATTTAACTCACCCCCTGCCCCCAATGACCTGAATAAAGTCATAGACGGCATACTTGTTCAACTTACAGGTTACACAAAGCTAAGACGGACAGGAAACCGGCTGTAAGAAGCGGTATCTAGAAAGATCTCAACAAGTTGGAAGATTGGCCCAAATCTATTAAGATGAAATTCAATAAAAGTAAATGCAAAGTCTTACATCTGGGTTCAAGAAATTAAGTTCACTGATACAAATGTGGGAAGGTATGGCTGAAAAAAATCTGGGGCTTTGTGTACTATAAACTCAGTAATGTTCAACACTATGATTTGGCAGCCAAAAAAGCTAATGGGATATTGAAGATATATGAGACACAGTATCCTGGAAATAGTATCAAGGATTAGAATAGTTCTGCTATATTTTGCCCTGGTCAGATTACATTTGGAGTGTAATATTCAGTTCTAGATACAACACTTTAAGAATGACAAACTAGAGTGTGTACAGAGAAAACAATCAGGATGGTTGAAGAGCCTCAAGATCATGCCACATGAGGGTCAACTGAAGGAACCTGGGTAGTTTATCTGGAGTACAGAACAATTAGTAGGGCAAGATTATTATCTTAAAGCATTTGAAGCATTGTCACATGAAAGATGAATTAAGACTTATTTTGCTTGTCCCTAGAAGGCAGAACTATAAGCAATGAATGGGTGGAAATTATGGATAGGCTAGGACTTAGGCTTATTTTAAGGAAAAACTTCCTAATAATCAGTGCCATGTCAAAACGTAATGGGTACCTCAGGTGGTAGCAGTTTCTCTCTCACTGGAGATCTTCCAGCAGAGGCTGAACAATCACTTGCTGGGATGCTGGAGTTGAGATTATTGGTTAGATGTGGGATGGACTAGTTAACCTCTAATCACCTTTCTACACCCAATTTTGTGACTACCCTCTTATAGTTTCTAAGGCTAGGAAAACTGCTAGGTATTCAATGCCTGATCAAACTTGGAAACACCTGACTGACTCTCTAGTATAGAATTAATAGAAGGAAACTAACTTCATCTTCCCGTTTATCACCAGAATTTTAATTTTTTTATTTTAATTTTAATCTTTTTATGTCCTTCTAACAGATAAATCTAAAAATATATACAGGGAGTGGAGGTAAGAAAAAAGCAGCTTATTCAAGTGTTCAAACATACCTGAATAGGAGATGGTTTTTCCCAGCCCATTTCAAAAATTCCCATCAATAACTCCCGTTTCAAACAGTAATCTTCAAACTCATTTCCTTTTGTGGAGGTCACATCCTAGCCAAGAATAAAACAAGTTTATGCAAGCTACCAAAGAGTCATAACTACTATTTAATGTAAATCTAGACTGAAAGTCCTTAGTCTACATATCACATTTCAAACATAAATCCAAACAGACTACCTCTACACCAACTTATCAATCCAACTGTCCTTGAAGTTCGTAAAATAAGCATTTCTAAAAAGTAAGATTAAACTATCATCTGATGGCACTGTATCCAGTACCAAAAATATATTATTTCAGGTATTGTTATTATTATTGTTATTAAGTAATAAACAAGCACAGCATTCCCAAAGAAGTTAAACTCTACTCAGATATAAAGTATTTATTTTTTGTCGGGCAATTGGGGTTAAGTGACTCACCCAAGGTCACATGGCGCGCGCGTGTGTGTGTATGTGTGTCTGAGGCTGCATTTGGACTCAGGTCCTCCTGACTCTAGGAACAGTGCTTTATTCACTCCACCACCTAGCCGCCCCAGATATAAAGTATTCTTGCAATAAAAGGATGTGACCATAGGTAAGTCACTTAATCTTTATGGGTGTCAATTATTATATCACCTATAAAATCAGAGGAGCTGGACTAAATGATCTCTAACATCTTTTCCCACTCTAAATCTATAAGCCTATTAATCAATTTTGATAAGTATTCAGTCTTCCCTGCTTCCACCCCAAATCTCAAAGTGCCCCCCAAAATGACATAGCTGGTTTATTTTTTTTTAATTAAACAATGCTTTATTAACTTCTGGTTTACATCATTCATTTCCACCAGATTATGAGTTACATTTTCCCCCCATTTTTTCCCTACCCACCACCCCAGAATAGCAGTCCCACTAGATATCCCCTCATCCAATCTGCTCTCTCCCATATCTTCTCCCATACCCCCTTCGACTTTGCCATTAGGGCAAGGTGAATCTCTGGGCCCCAATCCCTGGACATCTTATGAAACATTTAATTTTAAAACTTCAATTTTCAGATCCATTCCCTTCCTCCCTTGTCACCCACTCCCTCTGAGAAGATAAGCAATTCAGTATGTGTTGTACATGTATAGCTATGCAAAACATTACCATAGTAGATATATTATAAAAGACTGCTTATATTTCCCTCCCACCCGGTCCATTCCCTACTTTGATCCTGTCCCTCTTTGACAGTGGGTATTTCCAATCTCCCCTTCCCCCCAGAATGCCCTCCCCTCCATCATCCCCCCTCTCATCCTCCTTTCCCCTACTCAGGAGAGTGAGTGAGGGTAAGATATCCCATTTAGTATGTATGTGATTCTCTCCTTGAGCCAACTTCAATGAGAATATGCTTTTGCCTTTTTGCCTTCCTGTTCTTCCCCTCCCCTACAACTACTTCCCCTTGCCTCTTCTACATGAGATAGTTTACCCTACCCTGTCTCTCCCCATCTCCTCTTGCCACTTTCCTCTCTCACCTCTTGACTTCACCCCTTAAGAATCATCCCTTCCTTGGGGCGGCTAGGTGGCGCACCGAGAAGAGCACTGGGCCTGGAGTCAGAAGGACCCGAGCTCGGATCCGGCCCCAGACACCCAACACACAAACAAAAACCCAGCCTTGTGACCCCGGGCAAGTCACCCAACCCCAATTGCCCTCAAAAAAAAAAAAAAAAAGCATCCCTTCCCATCAAATTCAACCTGTGCCCTCTATCCATGTATACCTGTGAACATATGCCATGTACCCTTCTTCAATTATTTTCATAATGAGAGAGGTTTCATCAAACACAGTTACTGTTTTTCCATGTAGGAATGTAAATAGTCCAACTTTGATAAGTTCCTTTTGATTTCTTTTCCTTGATTACCTTCTCAAGCATCTCTTGCTTCTTGCTAGCTGGTTTATTTTAAGATAAAATTTTGATACCTCAACTATTACAATTTCTTTCCATTTTTCTACTTGTGTTTTAAAAGAAACTCACCGAAGTTTTGATTCTCAAATCCTTTGGAGGGAGTTTTAAAGTCTTTTTCCAGTCATCACCAGGTCTAAAGAGAAAACAAAAGTTTAAGAACTAGAAATATCTTTGTAACAATATTATTCAGCAGCATATTAGAGAACAATTTATTTCATAAATAAACTTTAAATAATTACAATAATCCCCCTTTCCCACTCTCCTAGGTAGGTGTTAGGAACAGATTACTACTCAGTTGTTCAGCAGTGCCAAAGAGCTAAGTAAATTGAAAAAAATGCTCCCCTAATGAAAAATAATACAATCCATCAGTCATGCCGAATGAAAGAAGATAGCATCCCCTTTAATTCCCTAAAGTTGCTTACAACTATGGGGGAAAAAATCAGAGAGGGAAAATGAAACGTGAAGTAAAAAAAATAAATGACAATTGTAGAAAGATAGCTGCAACCAACACTATTTTAATGCAAATCCTATTTATAAGGATGGTGTTTTGCTTATTTTAATTCCCTGCAATTATAATCTCTCCGCTACTCTTCATAAAAAGGCACCACACACCTTAATACCGAATGAACAAAACTACTAACATGTGCACCCCAATTTCTATTTTTTTTTCATGCTAATCTAAGGTAGTCCACAAAATGTTTACCACTCCCAGTAACCCCCCAGATTCTGAGAAAAGACCTCAAATAAAATAGTGTGGCAGGACACCAAGACCATATGATCCAATTCAACAAATCCTTAAACATCTACTGTATACAAAGCACAATTTAAGCCATTGTGGGCGTGATAAGAAAGAAACAGAAGATAATTCATCTTCACAATCTACGAAAAGCAAAACACATAAACCATTTAAATAAGATTACACATGATCAAGTGTCAAAAAAGTAGCACAGTAGTACAGAAAGAATTCAGAAAGGACGAATGTGTGTTGGTCATCTGGGAAGACTTCATAGAAGAAATTAAAAGAATTTAGACATTAACAACTTATTCTTGAAGGAACAAAATCACAGAAGTTATGATACTCAAATCTATTAGTCATTTACTTCATTCAGAGAATCTTTTTTCTTTTAGAAAACTTGGTCAAAGTTTAATCAGAACAGCAGAATAGAAACAACAGTGAACTTAGAATTGGTAGACCTGAACTCTAGGTCCCACTTGCCTAATGCTAACAGCTAATAAGTGGCAAATTCTAAGTGGGATAATGAATTTTCTCATCTTTAACACAGGGATATTACTACTTATACTACCTATCTTACAAGGTTATTGTTGGGAAAATATTTTGTAAAGTGCTACAGTAATGTGAGCTATTGTTAATTACATATCTTCAAAGACTTTATACACCTAAAATGTATGTGTACATGTATTTCTACACATAGATATTTCTAATACAGTTTTGGAAGCATTAAAAACTTACCAGCCTCTGCTTTTGATAATCTATCCTACCCCAAAGAAGCATATTGGGAGCAAAATAAATTTATATTACTAATTCTGAAAAAGTAAAAGAATACAAATTCACCTAAAATTTCCTTTTGACTAGATGATTCTCTATGAGTGACTGACTTTGGAAAGAACTTTCAATTTTTTTTATAATAAGTTGTTAAGTTCATCAACTAAGACCTGGTAATGTTAACTTTCTAAAGGGTCAAAAGTGTTTCTAAAGCAACAGGAAGAACTATACCCTATAGAATAAACACCAAATAACGAATGCCAAAGTCTTGTCTGAAAAAAACTTCTGTGAGAGGAATCCAATTAAAACAGTAGAAGAAATCAAATGTTGGGTTAAAGACTCTTGATCTTTATTTCATAGTCTTATGTCACAGTCTTCATTAGACTGAGAGTCACTATTTCAATACTTTTAAGAACCTGTGATCTGACTGGTGTGGGTCCTCCCTACACCCATGCAGACTGCAATCACTCAATGGCCAGGTTCAGAGTGATAGGCCTTTTCATATTACAGTCTAGCCCAGGTCTATTCTTGGACACTGTTCAAGCTTGGCAGGATGAGCCACGGCTCAAATTCTGTTGCTGGAGCCTTCAAACAATAATGATAATAAAAAATGATACTAAAGTACTTTAAAATACATTAGCTCATTCAATCCTACTAGAGATATTACTATTTTCATTTTACAGATGAGGAAACTGAGGCTCAGAGAGGTGATACACCTTATCCATTACACAGTATCAAAGTGAAGATTTAAATTCAAGTTTTTCTGACACCAAGTGCAGCACCCTATCTGCTATACCATACTGTCTCTACAAAAAAAAGGGTCACTTAAATAAAGAGACATCAGAGTAGAACCTTAAATGATTTGAAATATTACCTTCACTAAATTATGCCCTTTAAAATGGCAAGTATCACCTATATTTTTGTCTTTAAGAAAACTTTTTTTTTAAGAGTCTCTAATTTGGAGCGTGATAGAGTTTATACAACACTTTTAAAAGTTGAAAAGTCTGTTTACAAATATCTCATTTATCTTCACAACCCTGGAAGGCAGGTGCTATTATTATCCCCATTTTGTAGATGAATAGATTGAGGCAAGCATAATGACTTGCCCAGGTCACACAGCTATTTCGTGTCTGAGGCTATATTTGAACTCAGGTCTTTCTGACTCCAGGTTCCAGGTTCTGTCCACTGCACCACTTAACTTGCCAACAAAGAGAACTGCGAATGTTCAGAATCCACTCTTTCCTTCCTAAGAGTTCAAAATCCTAAATTACTCATGGCTTACTTTTTGTCCTTGCTTATGTATATGCAAGAAGGGATGTTGAAGAGAAGCAGGGACTGATGCAAAATGAAGCAGAGCAAAGAAAACAATGTACACAATGACTACTATAGTGGAAAAAAAGAACTGTCGCAAAACAATAAAAAATTAATGTTGCAAAATCATAAAGAACAAGCGTGGCCCCAAAGAAAAGAGATGAGAAAATACCTCCCTCTTGCTGTTTTGCAGAGAAGGGGGGATGGAGGGAGAAACGGAGGGAACAGTACGGGTGAGAAAAAGGGGAATCCTTGGACAAAGAACACTGCTTATTTTGTCAGATGATTGGTAGTGCTGATGATTCTTTTTTGTAAAAAAAAAGGGGGGGGAATCATTGTTATAAGGAATAGCTGAGGAGGAGAGATGAGATACAGAGGGAAATTTGGGCAATGTAAAAACAACCTATCAATAAAAATTATTTTTTAAAAAAGGGATGTTGAAACAACAAAAAATGAACTGAAATTATGTACTAAACTTTATACTTCTATGGGTGATGATGTCTATAGGTCACAGGCAACCATATACATTTGTGACTTCAAAATAAAAAAACTTGAAATAATTATTAGTTTTGACGAATAAACTGAAATAAAGGAGAATTACAGGGCTAAAGAAAAAGTTACACTGGAAAAACTAAGACTAGAACACAGTAGTTTCAATGATATTTGGTAATGGAACTTATTTTATTTCAAACCTGTTCCAATTTGTTCCACTTATGAAAAATCAGAAATTGTATGTTTTGGTTGTTTTAAATATACTGCTATCAGAGCAAACAATTCTGATATCTGTGACTATGCTTCATTATTTACTAAATCTAGCTTAACCATAGTAAAAATGTATACATTTATTGTGTGCAGGGATGGGGGCAGGGAGAGGTAAGTATTTGTGGATGGACATATGGGTCCTTTGTCCTCCATTTGTAGCTAAAAATTTAACTAAAAAAGAAAACCCAACATATACAACACAAGTCAACATCAAAATAACAAGAGCATCTATGACCTTTAAAGCTTTAATATTAATACTTACTTAATAGTGGTGGTCATACTCTGTGCTTGCTGTTGAGTGCCATTATTGATTGTGTTGGTATTTTTCAGCTGGTTCATCTGTTGCTGTGCTGGTGTGCCCCCTCCTCCAGGGCCACCACTGGGCTTCACAGGGCCCCTCAGCTGCCCATTTTGACTGGATAGACCCATTATAACAGGGTTCTCTGTTCTGGCCGTGCTCATGCTTTGTTATTTGTAAAGGTGTCTCTTTTAGACTTCAAAACTTTTGAAAGTCAGTAGAGAAACTGTAATAACAGTTTATTAGACTCTCCAAAACGAAGAGATAAATATAAGTCTTGCTCAATATATGAGTCCTTTATTGCAATGCAGGCAAGCACCTGTAAGTCTCTGAACGGTAAAGCAGTAGTAACTTGCTCTGATGCACTGAAACAACTTTTTTTTTTTAAAAAAGCCCTCTAACAAAGTTTAGTTATATCTGAATTTAATCACTTCAATCTGAAATGAAGAAAAAAAAATAATCAATTATTTGGAATTAAATAACTATGCTTTTTAAAAAATATATAATATTCTAAATCTCTAAATCAAATCCCCCTAAACAAAAATTTCCACAGTCGTTACCATTTAAAAAGGCAACATAAACTTATATTAAGATCTAACCTTCATCCAGGGCAAAGAAAACAGTTGTAAAGACAACATACTGTCACCAAACCAAAGTAACACTCAGGCAAAACAAGTAGATGTCAAATTCAAGTCTCTTAAATACAAATTAAACTCATAGGAACAGAATATTAAACTTGAAGTGGGAAAGATCCGAGTTCAAATCTTACTGTGTGACCTTGGGCAAGTCACTCAACCCGTCACAATTTCCTTATCAGTAAAATGGGAATAATAAAAAGCACCAACCTCCCCAGGTTGTTATAAAATAAAGTGAGAATATCTGTAAAGTACGTTGCAAACCCTAAAGCACTATATAGGTGCTTATTATTAGTGATCATTAGGAAACCAGAGATTAAGTTTTCGTTAATTTTATCTAAAAACTGTTTTACAACTCCAAATTATATTCTAACAAGAGGTACATAATAGAAGCTCATCAACCAACAAGGCTGGACAATTAATTTATTTTGTGTTCTGTTTCAGGAAACAAACCATGACTTGAAAAGCTAAATAAGCTTCAGGTTTCAATTTGACAGTATTTGGCAAAAAAAAAAAAAAATCATGAAAAGGAATTTCTTTTTTAGGGAGTTGGAATTGTTCTTTTAAGTAGTACTAAAGGAAGCCAAATGTCAATTGGAATTTCTGTACTATCTCTAAAGAATTTAAAATGTAGACTTTTGATTGGAAACTGACCAGAAAACTTAAAAGATATCTAAATAATTTACATTTTAATTCAAAGAAAGCTTTACATTTTAAAAGTGCCATATGCAAGTTTACACTGCACATTGTAAACAAAAAGCACACAAGAAAACAACCAAATTGTCATTCTATGAAATATTAAGCATGTAAACTCTAAAAATTTTTCAGAAAAATAATGAATTTATTAATCCAGACTATGCTACCTTCCTCAAACTAACTATCAAAAAAGTCATTTGTACTTTTAAAAAATTCAGTAACTGATGTTTGGTCCACCAAGAACTAAAAAGGCTCACTGCTTTACTCTGCTACATTTCATGCAAACAAAAAGAATGTGTAATAAAAAACAAAGATGATTTATATGTTTAAGACAGTAAATTCAGATGGTACAATGAAATTTATTAGAAAAATGTTCCATGGCTCTAAAACTCATCTTCTAAAGAGAATGCTGTGTAGTTTTTATTGAAGACTGGTTTGCTCATAAAAATAAGTCAAAATTTTGCTAAAATATACTGAAAAGAAAGTTTTAAACCCTTTTTCTGGCTAACCTAACCAGACCACGGCTGAGAGCCACTCAATTCTGATACCATTTTTGCAAAAAACAGCTTCCTGTTTTGACAGGTTTATATTATGATGATCAACTTTACCACCTCCTTCACACAAGGAGATTGTGAGGATTAATTAATGTTAGCAAAGTGCTGAGAGGTTGAAAAGGGCAACCTACTATGTAGTTAAATAGTAGTGTTGTTGCTGTTAATGTGACACTCCAGCACACACCTGCACATTTCTCCCTATAACCATTGTGCCACCCATTTAGGACCTTGGAACAACTACCCCACTTTTAATAGAAAAAGAACCTACATGGCAGTTTCACAGGAGAAAATGATATTCCTCCCACCCCTTTCGTTAGCAGCCCAATTTCCTTCTCAAAGTTTTATGCCAGCATCTTCAAAAATAAGATTAAAACGCAGACAAGTAAGGAGGCTCCCCTGGCTAGGTTAATTACAGCTCGCAAATGACAGTTTCACACCCCAAAACTCCACACCAGCACGAGCTTTTGTTTGCAAATTGCGGCGCAGTTTCCCAGAAGCTCAGAAGGAGAGTTGGGGTGGGGGCTTTAATTCTGAGGGAGGTGGCTCTGGAAGGATGGACAAGGGAAATAAGTGGGGGACAAGTCAAGGGAAAAGTGCACAACGACTTTTGGGGACAACCCCAACCCCCCCCCAACCGTGTGTGGGCAATTTCTCGGTTATTTTCCATCCCAAAGCCGCTTCCTTTGGCCTTAAAAACAAAAGAGGCTGGGGCCCTGCAATGGGATCTGCGCAACACTGGCGGAGCAGCCGCGGCCCCGCCAGCTCAGCCAGCGGGAAACAATGGGGATTCCCCCTCCCCCTCGGGGACCCAAAGAGTCACCCCCCCCAGCCCGAGCAAGTCCCCTTTCCCCCTCAACCTACTGCGGGCACTCCAGCAGCCCCGACTGTCCATGCACGGGGGGGAGGGTCGAGGGAGCTGTGCACGGGGAGCCGCAGTCTGCCCCCCCCCCCGCCCCAGGACGGGGTCCGCCACGTTCCCCCCCCCCACGCTCTGCGGCCCCCACAGCCCCCAGTTCCTATAAAGCTGTCACCAGCGCGGGCCCGCTCCTCGCCCTGCTCGGACCCAGGTCCCAGGACCCTCTCGGCCCTTGCCTCCGCATTCTACCACTCACAGCTCCCTCCGCCTCCTAGGCTGCCCCCGAGGCCCTCCCCAGGCCTCGGGCCTCCGCCCCAGAGCGCCCCCTCCCCTGACGGGCCCGGCCTGCTTCCCGCAGCCCCGGCGCCCAGCCAGCGGCCGAGCCTGGCGCCTCACCCCACTGGCCGCGGCTGGGGCCTGTGTCACGGTACCGAGGCCGACGCCGCCCGGCTCCCCGGCTCCTTTATTGTTGACTCGAAGCTCCCAAGATGGCGGCGGCTCCTTCCTCCCCGAAACCCTCCGCCCGCCCGCCCCCCGGCCCTGCCCTCCCCGGCCCGGCCCGGCCCGGCCCGGCCCAGGGGCCGCCCGGACCCTCTCAGCCGTGTCCCCTTGGGCCGCCGCGCTGCGCTCCGCCCCGGCACGCCCGCCAGCCAGCCCGCCCAGAGCCCCGGCTGCGCCCGGCCTACCTCCGCCGCTCCCCGCTCTCATGGCGCCGCCGAAGCCGCCGACCGGGCCGAGCCAACTCCGCCGCCGCGCCCCCTCCCTCGCTCCCTCGCTGCCGCCCTCCCTCTTTCCCTGCCTCCCCGCATGGCGGCGGCCTCGGCTCCTCCTCCCCTCAAGATGGCGAGAGCTCGGGCCGAGCCCGGGGCCGGGGCCTTCTCCTGCGCCGCCGCCGCCGCCCTCGCCGCCGCCCCATCTACCGGGGCCCGAGTCCTCGCTGAGGAGAAACCGGGGGGCGAGCACCCCCACCTCGGCGGGGCCGAGGGCCAGGGGTCGGGCCGGCGGCAGCGACTGTGGGGGCAGGGGCTCCGGGACCGGGACGTGGGGCTTCCGGGCGGCCACCGCGGGCTCGGGGCCCATAGCTGAGGGGCATGAGGGGGGACGGGGCGCGCCCCCCAAAAGGGGCGCCGAGGCAGGCGGGGGGGCGCGAGGGCCCGCTCGGCCCCCTCCCCAGGCGGGGGACGCGGGCGAGGGGCGCGGGGCTGAGAAGTGGGGCGACCACCGACCTGATGCTTTCCGGTGGCGGGGCCGCCTGCTTGTGGCCGGAGGGAGGCACCCCCGCTCCTGGGCGACCGAGCTGCTGCCCTCCCTGCTTCCAGCACGGAGGTGCCCGCTCCCCATCCCCCACCCGTGCACCCCGGGGCGGCTGAGCGGCCTGTGAGGCGAGCCGGCGAGCAGGGAAGCGAGAGGGCGCGTCCTGCGGGCAGGACGGGAGCCGCGGCAGGGGCGGGCTAGCGTCCAGCAGGCAGGGGGCCCGGCCGGCTCCCCGCCCCCATCCATTAAATGCCTGCTTCCGCTCCCTTTTAGATGGTGCCTGCTGCAAGAATAAGAATAAACAATACAAGCTCACCTAGACTCCCCCTTTACCCAGTCCTCCCCGTCTGACCCTCACCGCCCTCCGGAGAGACCTACTCCTATTTCACAGATGGGGAAACTGAGGCTGCTGCGTAGTGTCGTCATTTACAGGGGAAGCTCTTGGCGGGGAGGGGGTACTTGTTCCCAGTCAAACTTCCTTAGGGCTACCCAGTTGGGATTCGAACCGGAATCTTCTTGCTGCTCACATAGCAATAGATACTCAATAAATTAATGCTTCTTGACAGGACTTAATCCACAATTGGTAGCTCTGCCTCCAGGCATTGCTAAATGCTGAGGGATGAAGAAAGCGGGGAGTCTGTCCCCTCTACGTGAAAGTAAAGAGGTAGTTTTTATCAGGAGAACACCCCCCCACCCCCCCATGACTCATGTGATGATCTTTAAGTTCATAGTTTTGCAGCTGGGACAGAGTTTGAAAGGTTGTCCAGTTCTTTTCTTAATTTTTTTTTCAGGTGAAAATCTATTTTTCCCCCAACCACTTGCCCCTGCCATGGGATAATCCATAATAAATTAGTAGTTTTACAGCTGGTAGGGAATTTAGAGGCTGTCCAATTCTTTCCTTAAAAAAATAATTTTTCTCAATGAACAAAAATCTATTTTTCCCCCACATGGGGGGAAGGGGAAAGGAAAGAAAGAGAAACAAAACCCTTGTAACAAGTATAATGATGCAAAACAAATTCTCATATCGGTCATGTCCAATAATATGTTTCATTCCACATATTATTCCATCATCTCTCTAACTCCATTAGATTGTAAGCTTCTTGACTCGACTGTAAGCTCCTTAAAAGCAAGGACAGTCTTGCCTTTCTTTTTATCCCCAGTTCTTAACACAGTATCTGGTGCATAGTAGGCATTTAAATGTTTATTGACTATTATGGCCATGCTGCAAAGAAAGAGATTTATATATGTCTCAATTCAGTTGTACCATTTATTAATCTCAGTAACCCTCAGCCCCTATTCGTGTTTAATGGAAAAATTGAGAACAGATTTTTTTTTGTCCAGTTTTCAAAATTGAAAATTAGGGTCTAGAAACTCAAGAAAACAAAGTTTCAACTTGGGTCTCAGCAGAAGGAGAAGTAGGATAGGAAGTTTGAAAAAAGTATTTTGACAATAAATGGTCTTCATAGTATTTGTTTTTCTTCTTAAACTCTTCCATTCAGATTTAGTATTTTATTTTTAATATATCTTATTAATATCTTTTGTTTTTACCTCACCCAGTTTCCCTTCCTGTATCTCACCCTTCTCCCTCCATAATGGAAATCCCTTATAACAGACTTTTTTAAAAGAAAAAGGAGGAAAAGAAATTCAGCAAAATTGATTAATAAATGGACATTTTCTGCAATCTTCTGAACCCATAGGGCCCCCATTAGTACAAAGGTATAGAAGGAGATGTTTTCTCATCTTTCTTCTTTGGGCCAAATTTGCTTTGAAATTTTTCAGCATTCGTTGTCATTTATTTTGTGGTTGTTATTCGTTTTATTAATATTGTTGTGTTCATTGTGTTTGTTGTTTTTCTGGCTCTGCTTAGTTCATTTTGTATCACTTTATGTAAATCTTTTTATGCTTCTCTGTATTCATTCGATTTCTCATCTCTTATAGTAGAGTAATATTTTCATTACATTTATGTACCACAGTTTGTTTAGCCATTCACCAAACCATCCAATGCAGATTTTAATAGAACCTCAATACCTCAGAGGCAGGAGAGCTCTTTAACCTCTTATCAAGACAGCCCAGCCAACTTAGAATTTAGCTGTGAACCATTTGTAGGCCTCATTTGGTTCTTATCTCTTCCTGGGTGCAAAGTTAGCTGCTAGTACTCCTTGCTAGGTTCTCAAGTGGTCTTCCTCCAAAGATAAGAAAGATTACCTGCAAAGATAGTGTATCTTGGTCTAGGGGGAGTCCTTGCATTAGCCAGTGGTCAAAGTACAAAAATGTGTTCAGAAAGGTACTATCTTCCCTTTTTGGATAGAGAATTTTAAAATTCTATTCTCTCATATTTTTAGTTATATCTTATGATTTTACAGTACCTTCATTTCCCAATGTATCCCTCTGCCTTCCCCTGCTTTTCTTCAGAGAACCATCACTTACAACAGCTAATAAAAAAAGAAAGAGGAAGGGGGTGGGAGAGAAATCCATTGAGCAAAATTAATGAAATGGAATATTATTGTACCATGAAACATGAAAATGAAGACTATAGAGAAGCATTTGAAGATTTATGTAAACTAATACAAAGTAAACAAAACCAGGAAGTAATATTCACTATAATTCCAAAAATATAAATGGAAAGAACAACAAAAATCAAAATTGGCCCTAGGTTATTGCTTAGCCTTTCTTTGCAGAAGTGGTTGTCTATGGGGTTATAACAGCACATACATACAGCACATACATTTGATCTTGTGTTAATGTGTTTATTTTTCTTAACTAGTATTTAACTAGTTCTTAACACAGTGCCTGGCACTTAGTAGATGCTTAATAAATGCTTGTGATCTTAACAAGTATTTCTTATGTCTCTTTTGTGTAGGTCAATGTGGTAGATATTCCGTGGAGACATAAATGTGAGACAAGATAGACCCTGTGAGCCCAGAGCTTACAATCTAGTAGAGGGATATTTTTCCTTGTTTTTATAGGAGGCAAGATTAGATTGTAAACCCCTTAAGGTTAGGGAGTAGTTCATTTTATATTCCTAGGGAGCCAGCACAATGTCTTGAATATAGTAGGCACTTATTTATTGGTTAAATTGAACTAAGGGACTCAGAATTATTAGCCTTTTTTCATTCTATATTTTCAAACCTTTTTTTATTCCTTCTTGGATTTTGAGCTATGAAATTACTAGGTAACATTTGGGGCCCTAATTGTTGACTTCCTACTGAATAAATCTGTCTATAGGAGGGAGATTTAAAAAAAAAAATCCACAAATAGAAGTGAGGTATTCATCATCTTTGTTAAGAGCACAGCAGAGCCCTTTTCTACAAGAATGAGGCATGACTAAAATATGCTTCCTGGAAATTCATTCAGAATCAGATCTCGACAAGTACTATTTGCCAAACTCATATCCTGTCCTCATTTATTTGCCTAAAATAACTACAAGGAAATAAAGCAAGGCACTTTGAAAATATTTAAAATCTCCTTTTATTATCTGTTAAAATTAATGTTTGGAGTCTATTCTGAACCGTTTAGGCCTAAGTCATTCCTACATCTCTGTATTAAACATATAGCAAAACAATATTTTGATTTTTTAAGAAATCAAAGTATTTTCAACAAGTTTTTATGGACTATATGCTTCAAGATAGTAGAAAATAATGGAGTTTATGAATTTGGTTTTGTCTTTTTTGTTTATCAATTCCTTTTGATTTTTACATTATTCATTTCCAAGTACCCTCTCCCCTTTCCTTTATCCATGGAATTTTTCCTTAAGAAAAGTAAGTTCTTTTTCCTCTAAAAAGTAAATTCCTTAAGTAATAAATTTTTTTAGAAAAATAGTTCAGCAAAACTAGTCAACAGAATCTGACAGCATATGCAATATCCTACACCCATAGGCCCTTCTCTCTCTAACAAATGGAAAGGGGTGCGTTTTCTTATCTCTTCCATTATAATTATATAGCCTTCAGGTTTTTTTTATTGTTATAGATTGGTTTCTGGAAAGTCTCAAACTACAGTCAACCACATTTATTCATAAACTAAGGTAGAAATGTTTGAACTCCCTTTAGAAAAAATGATGAGTTTTGCATTTGGAGTAGGGAGGAAAACTGATAGGAGAGGAGACAAATGGAAACTAAAAAAGATATGACTGTTGGATGAGAGGGGGATGAACTGGGAGGAGTTGGTGCTGTGGATAGAGAGGCCCAAGCAGAGGGAGTCCAGAACTTTTGGGAGCAGCATCTTGGAGACAGAGAGAGAATTGCCAGGGGACAGAGCTGCTGAGAAAGAACTGCTAGCCCAGGGGGCGGAGCCAAGATGGCGGAGTAGAAACAGCACTTCCAAGGTACTCTGCCCCACACAACTTCCAAACAATGTAAAGGGGGACTCTGAACAACTTCTGGAGCCCCAGCACCCACAGAACGACACAGAGAAGCTAACCTCCTGCTGAGGACAGCCCAGCAGCCCTGCAGGGAGCGGCCAGCACAGCGCTCTGAGAACAGGCAGCACAACGTGCTGGGAACCAACAGCGCAGTGCTCTGGGAGCTGAGCCCAGGCCTGTGAGCCCTGGTTTTAGCCCTAGGGCGGCCGGGCCAGCAGCCTGCTGGAGGGACCCCAGACCACTAGCAGCTGTGGTGATTCCAGAATTATCAGCACAGACATGCCTAGGACAAAATGAGAGGTTAGTGCCCTATGGTCTTTGGGACCAGTATTTGGGAAAGGGGTCGGCTTCCTCCTCTGGGGGCGAAAAGCTGCTGAAGAAATGCGGCACAGAAGCCATTTTGCAGCATCAGTGGTGGCTCTAGCTCCTGGTCTGTGAACTGTAGGGAGATCCAGCAATCAGTCTGGCAGTTAATCGCTCTTGCTTTAAACTGCCTGGATCTGGATTGTGGTCCAGTGGGGGAGGTTTGGGTTGGGTATCCAATTTGCCAGAGCTGGTGGAGGCTTTACAGAGGCCACCCAACCTGCGGAAGTTGTGAAGACCCCACGTTTGGGACAGAAGCTCTCCTGTCTGGTGGCAGAGTCCTACTGTGGCAACAAGCCCAAAAGTCAAGTAATTAAGTGGCAACATGCCTAGGCAAAAGAAACAAAATAAACAGAAAAATTCAACATTGGACTCCTATTTTAGGGGCAAAGAGGATCAAAGCATGGAGGAGGACTGTGAGGTCAGAACTCCTGCACCAAAAGCCCCAAATGAAAATACAAGCTGGCTAAAGGCCATAGAGGACCTTAAGAAGCAGATAAGAGAAGTGGGGGAAAAATTGGGAAGAGAAATGATAAAGATGCAAGAAAAGTATGAAATGACAGTCAACAGCCTGACTGAGGCCTTAAAAAATAGATTAAACTCAAATGGCAAAAGAGGCTCAGAAAGGCAATGAGGAGAAGAATGCCTTAAAAAGCCAAATTTGCCAGATGGAAAAAGAATCTCAAAAGCTCACTGAGGAGATCCATTCCTTCAGAGTTAGACTGGAGTAAATGGAAGCTAGTGACTTTATGAGAAATCAAGATGCTGTTAAACAGATCCAAACAAATGAAAGAATAGAAGGCAATGTGAAATATCTCATGGGAAAAACCACTGACCTGGAAAATAGATCCAGGAGAGATAATTTAAAAATTATTGGACTACCTGAAAGCCACAATCAAAGAAAGAACCTAAAAATCATCCTTAGAGAAATTCTCAAGTTAAATTGTCCTAATGTTTTAGACCCAGAGGGGGAAATAGAGGTTGAAAGAACCCACAGATCACCTCCTGAAAAAGATCCCAAAAAGAAAACTCCTAGGAATATTATAGCCAGGTTCCAGAACTCCCAGATCAAGGAAAAAATACTACAAGCAGCCAGGAAGAAACTATTTCAATATTGTGGAAACACAATCAGAATAGCACGGGACCTAGCAGCTTCTACACTGAGGGATCTAAGGGCATGGAATATGATATTCCAGAGGGCAAAAGAGCTGGGATTGAAGCCAAGGGTCACTTACCCAGCAAAACAGAGTATCTTGTTTCAGAGGAAAATATGGTCATTCAGTAGAATAGAGGACTTTCAAGCATTCTTGAGGAAAAAACCAGAGTTGAATAGAAAATTTGACATTCAGACACAAGAAGCAAGAGATGTTTGAGAAGGTAATAAAGGAAAAGAAATCAAAAGGAACTTATCAAAGTTGAACTATTTACATTCCTACATGGAAAAACAATAACTGTGTCTGATGAAACCTTTCTCATTACGAAAATAATTGGGGGGCGGAGCCAAGATGGCGGAGTAGAAACAGCTCATCCAAGCCACTCTGCCCCCAGATTCCCCCCAAACTATGTAAAAGGGGACTCTGAACAACTTCTGGAGCCCCAGCACCCACAGAATGACACAGAGAGGCTAACCTCCCGCTGAGGATAGCCCAGCAGCCCTGCAGGAAGGACCAGCGCAGCGCTCTGGGAGCTGGCAGCGCAGCGTGCAGAGCGCGGCTGGGCCAGCAGCCGGATGGAGGAACCCCAGAACACCAGGAGCTGTGGCGACTCCAGAATTATCAACATAGACATGCCTAGGACAAAGTAAGAGGTTAGTGTCCTATGGACTTTGGGACCTGTATTTGGGGAATGCGTCAGCTCCCTCCCCTGGGGGCTAGAAGCCACTGAGGAGACATGCCATTTTGTAGTTTTCAGAGGCAGCTCCAGCTCCCAGCCTGCAAATTGTAGGGAGATCCAGCGATCAGTCTTGGGGGGTAATCGCTCTTGCTTTAACCTCCCTGGATCTGGATTGTGATCTAGGGTGGAAGTCGTGGGTGGGTTTACAGCTTGCCAGAAACGGAAGTTGCCCCCCACACGTTTGGGACGAAAATTCCTCTAGCTGGCCTTAAAGCCATAGTGTGGCAACAAGCCCAAAAGTCAAGCAATTAAGTGGCAACATGCCAAGGCAAAGGAAACAGAAAAATGCAACCCTAGACTCCTATTTTGGGGGCATAGAGCAGGAAAAGGACTGTGAGGTCAGAAGTCCTGCTCCAAAAGCCCCAGGGGAAAACATGAGCGGGTTGCAGGCCATAGAGGACCTTAAGAAGGACTTTAAAAATCAAATAAGAGAAGTGGAGGAAAAATTGGAAAGAGAAATGAGAAGGATGCAGGAAAAGTATGAAATGAGGGTCAACAGCCTGACTGAGGAAAACAACACCTTAAAAAATAGACTAACTCAAATGGCAAAGGAGGCCCAAAAGGGCAATGAGGAGAAGAATGCCTTAAAAAGTCGAATTTGCCAGATGGAAAAAGAATCTCAAAAGTTCACTGAGGAGATCCATTCCTTCAGAGTTAGACTGGAGCAAATGGAAGCTAATGACTTTATGAGAAATCAAGATGCTGTTAAGCAGATCCAAACAAACGAAAGATTAGAAGGCAATGTGAAATATCTCATGGGAAAAACCACTGACCTGGAAAATAGATCCAGGAGAGACAATTTAAAAATTATTGGACTACCTGAAAGCCATGATCAAAGAAAGAACCTAGAAATCACCCTTCAAGAAATTCTCAGGGAAAACTGCCCTGATGTTTTAGATCCAGAGGGCAAAATAGAGGTTGAAAGAATCCACCGATCACCTCCTGAAAAAGATCCCAAAAAGAAAACTCCCAGAAATATTATAGCCAGGTTCCAGAATCCCCAGATCAAGGAGAAAATACTCCAAGCAGCCAGGAAGAAACAATTTCAATATTGTGGAAACACAATCAGAATAGCCCAGGACCTGGCAGCTTCTACACTGAGGGATCTAAGGGCATGGAATATGATATTCCAGAGGGCAAAAGAACTGGGAATGAACCCAAGGGTCACCTACCCAGCAAAACTGAGTATTTTGTTTCAGGGGAAAATATGGTCATTCAGTGGAATAGAGGATTTTCAAGGATTCTTGAGGAGAAAACCAGAATTGAATAGAAAATTTGACATCCAGACACAAGAAGGAAGAGATGCCTGAGAAGATAATCAGGGAAAAGAAATCAAAAGGAACTTATCAAAGTTGAACTACTTACATTCCTATATGGAAAAGCAATAACTGTGACTGATGATATCTTTCTCACTATGAAAATAATGGAAGAAGGGTTTGTGGTCATATGAATACATATGTGAATGTGTGTGTATATGGTTACAGTTATATATGGATAGAGGGCATAGGTTGAAGTTGTTGGGAAGGGAGAATACTCAAGGGATGAAACTATGAGGTGAGAGAGGAAAGTGGCAAGAGGAGATGGGGAGAGACAGGGTAGGGTAAACTATCTCATGTAGAAGAAGCAAGGGGAAGTGGTTGCAAGGGAGGGGGAGAATAGGAAGGTAAAAAGGCAAAACCACATTCTCATTGAATTTGGTTCAGGGAGAGAATGACATACATACTAAATGGGATATCTCAACCTACAGCAGAATAGGGGGAAGGGGGATGAGAGGAGGGATGATGGATGGGAGGGCATCCTTGGGGGGAGGGGAGGTTGGAAGTACCCACTATAGAAGAGGGACAGGATCATATAGGGAATGGACCAGGTGGGGGGTGGGATGAGTGGGAGGGAATTATAAGCAGCCTTGTACAATATATCTACTATGATAATGTTTTGCATAGCTAGACATGTACAACATATACTGAATTACTTATCTCCCAAGAGGGAATGGGTGACAAGGGAGGAAGGAAATGGATCTGAAATTCGAGGTCTTAACATTAAATATTTCAAATATATATAAATACTATTATTAATACTCTTTTGCTTGTAATAGTGAGATAAGATGTGCAGGCATTGGGACAAAAAGATTCACCTTCCTCTAATGGAAAAGTCGAAGGGGGTATGGGAGAAGGTATGGGAGAGAGCAGATTGGAGGAAGCAATATCTTGTGGGACTGCTATTCTGGGAGGTTGGGTAGAGGAATAATGGGGGGAAAATGATTGTAACTCAAAATCTGGTGGAAATGAATGATGTAAAACAGAAGTTAATAAAGCATTTGTTTAAAAATAAAAAACAAAACAAAACAAAACAAAAAAAGAAAATAATTGAAGAAGGGCATATGGGCATATGTTTACAGGTATACATGGATAGAGGGCACAAGTTGAATTTGATGGGAAGGGATGATACTTAAGGGGTGAAGTTAAGAGGTGAGAGAGGAAAGTGGCAAGAGGAGATGGGGAGAGACAGGGTAGGGTAAACTATCTCATGTAGAAGAGGCAAGGGGAAGTAGTTGTAGGGGAGGGGAAGAACAGGAAGGCAAAAAGGTAAAACCCTATTCTCATTAAAGTTGGCTCAAGGAGAGAATCACATACATACTAAATGGGATATCTCACCCTGCAGGAGAGTAGGGGAAAGGGGGATTAGAGGGGGAATGATGGAGGGGAGGGCAAGCTAGGGGGAGGGGAGGTTGGAAGTACCCACTTTCAAAGAGGGACAGGATCAAAGTAGGGAATGGACCAGGTGGGAGGTGAGATGGGTGGGAGGGAAATATAAGCAGTCTTTTACAATATATCTACTATGGTGGTGTTTTGCATAGCTATACATGTACAACACTTACTGAATTGCTTATCTTCTCAGAGGGAGTGGGTGACAAGGGAGGAAGGGAATGGATCTGAAAATCGAAGTTTTAAAATTAAATGTTTCATAAGATGTCTAGGCATTAGGGGCTCAGAGATTCATCTTGCCCTAATGGCAAAGTTGAAGGGGGTATGGGAGAAGATGTGGGAGAGAGCAGATTGGATGAGGGGATATCTAGTGGGACTGCTATTCTGGGGTGGTGGGTAGGGAAAAAATGGGGGGAAAATTGCAACTCAAAATCTGGTCGAAATGAATGGTGTAAACTGGAAGTTAATAAAGCGTTTGTTTAATAAAAAAAAAAAAAGAACTGCCAGCCCAAGCCACCCAGAAGAACTTTTGGGAGCAGCATCTTGGAAGCAGAGAGAGAATCGCCAGGGGACAGAGTTGCTGAGAGAGAACTGCCAGCCCAAGCCACAAGGACTGCTGAGGGCCAGTTGGAGTTGCCCAAGACTTTTGAGAACTGCCACCCAGAGCTGCCAAGAACTAAGGAGGCATGACTGTGGTGCAGGTATTTTTTCTATCTGTTTTGATGTTACTTTGCCAGATTTGTCTGCTGGTTAAAGACAGTGCTTTTGCTGCAGAGGTCCCGGAACCTTGCTGTTCCTTCAGAAGCCTTGAAGGAGGATTTGTTTGTTGTATGTTTTGTTTTGTTTTTTAAAGCAATTGGGGTTAAGTAACTTGCTCAAGGTTACAAGGCTAGTCATTATTTATGCATGGGTGCTCATTTTCTGAGGCCAGATCTGATCTCGGGTCATCCCAACTCTGAGGCCGGTGCTCTTATTCACTGGGCCACCTAGCCGCCCCTTTAGGGCAATTGGGGTTAAGTAACTTGCCCAAGGTTACAAGGCTAGGTTTTTGTTTGTATGGATTAAGTGTCGGAGGCCGGCTCTGAACTCAGGTCCTTCTGATTCCAGGGCTGGTGCTCTATTCACTGCGCCACCTAGCTTGTTGTATGTTTACAGAAATCCTGGAGGAGGATCTTGCTGATGTTTTCTGGGGTCCTGTGACTGTTTTTCTGGCAGAGAGTGAAATGAAGTATATTGTGGCTTTGTTAAGCTTTGTCTTCTGTGGAACAGAGATTGCTGAGAACTTGTCTTGGGTCAAGATGAAGAAAAGACCTCTTCTTGGGTATTAAATAATGTGATGATAACCTTGTTGTGACTTAGGGGTAGATGGCCTTTGTGTTCTCCACTGCCCCTTTAAGAATGTGTTTGGTGGTAACTGATGATAATTGTAATTCAGTTGTGATCCAGGGGTGGAGTATTTTGATTTTTGTTTATGATTGAAAACTAATCTCCAGTTGAATAGAGAAAAGACTTTGTGATTGATTAAATGAATGTACTGCCCAGGGGTAGAGTACTTGGACCTTAGTGCTTTGTGATTGAATTGAGGACTTACTAAATTATTGAGTTATACTTGGTGAATGCTGTGTTTTGATTTTCTGTGAATATCTTGCCTTAAATCTGTCACTGAATAAATGGAATTAACTGTGCTCCTAATCTGAACCTGGAAGTTGAACTTTCTTATAGGGCAAAATGGATTTCTGTACCCCATTGCCTGTATATCTTATTTCCCTGTTGCATATAAAATACAATGTTTCTAACATTTGTTTTTAAAACTTTGAGTTCTAGATTCTTTCCCTTCTTCCCTCCTCACCCACCCCTACTGGGAAGACAAGCAATTCAATATAGGTTGTACACGTGTAGTTATACAAAATGTTTCCATAGTAGTTATATTGCGAAAGACTAACTACATTTCCCTCTAGCCTATCCCACCCCTCAGTCAGGGAACCATAAAAATGAAGAGGTTACCCATAAAGAGGGTTAGGGTTGCTCTGGAGACCCCAAAATATCAACACATGGGGTCCTGCAGAATGAATTCCACTCAAGTCTTCTCTCAGCCAAAGAAAAAAAAGTTTATTAAAAGTTTGCTTGCATTAGATACAGTAAGTCTATGCTAGGTCATTCTATGGCACTCTCATGGACATGGAGACAAGATGGGATCTTATATACAGAACGCTTTGGGAGGGATCTAGGGGTGGTCTAGAGGAAGAGTTTGGGGAGGGTCTTCAGGAGGAGTTAATGAGGTCAAGGAGTGATTAAGGGTGGGAAGTTGCTGGAGGCTACCTGGAGACTACAGACAATGGTGGGCTAGGCCAGTTCAAGGGTGGATTGATATTTTGATAAGCTCAAGGGTGGGAAGTCTAGTAACTAAGGGTGGGGTGGGAAATCTAGTAATAGAGGGTGGGAAGTCTAGCAACAGAGGAAAGCCAAACTGAGGTTTGGGCCCACAATGTAAGGCATGCAAATGCCTCATCCAATGAGAAAATTTAATCAGAGTTCAAGGGGGGGTTCCCAGAGCCTGTACCTCAAAGACGCAAGGAAAGCTAGAGGGGGCTCCCAGAGCTCACATTTATTCAATTTTTTCCTTTGATACTGTCCATTTTCAAAAGTGTGTGCTTCTAACTACCCTCTCCCCTACTCTGCCCTCCCTTCTCTCATCCCCCCTCTTATCCCCTTCCCCCTACTTTCCTGTAGGGTAGGATACCCAATTGAGTGTGTATGTTATTCCCTCTTTATGCCAAATTCAACAAGATTAAGATTGACTCATTCCCTTTCATCTTCCTGCTCATCCCCTCCATTGTAACTTTTTTCTCTTGCCTCTTTTATATGAGATATTTACCTTATTCTATATCTCCCTTTCTCCTTCTCCTAATATATTCCTCTCTCACCTCTTTATTTTTTAGGTATCATCCCTTCATATTCAACTCATCCTGGCCACTTGAAATTTTTGAGCCCTGGAAGTATGGCTATAGTCTAAGAAACAGCTCTCTGCTGGACAGTCAATGTTTTTCCTGTGTGAGATAACTTGTTCATGGAAGCTGTTGTTTTGTTCAGTTAGGTCCAACTCTATGTGACCCCATGGACTTTGCCCATGGGTTTTTCTTGGCAAAGATACTGGAGTGGTTTGCCATTTCCTTCTACAGTGTATCTGCATTTTATAGATGAGGAACTAAGGCAAATAGAGGTTAAGTGACTTGCTCAGAGTCACACAGCTAGTAGGTGTCTAAGATCTTATTCCAGGCCCAATGCTCTGTCCATTGTGACAATTAGTTCACTGAAACTTGCTACTTTCAAATTTAGTTCAGAGGCCAGAGGTGATTGATTGATAACTTAAGAGACAGAAATGCAGATCAGTGATTTGGGGGATCTGACTTTTTAAAAAATTTTACTGATGAATCATTTGCTACACATTTGTCTTGTATATACTCTTCCACTCAGGATCAGTGGCCCAGAGAAGGATAATTGTTTGTAGCTTCCCAGCATGGGGGTTTATAGAGGCAGAGGCAGAAGAGGTCTTAAGAGATCAGAATATAGGATATATAAGAGGGAGGAGCCAAGATGGCGGAAAGGAAGCAGTAACCTCGCTGAGCTCCTTGGTCACTAAGGCTCAAAGGGTGAATCTGAGTGGAATCCGGAGTGACGGAGCCCACTGGAAGACGAAGTGTGGCAGAGTCCAGCCCAGGAGGCTGCCCAGTGTGTCCAGACTGGTCAAGCGCAGAGCACGTGGTGTCTGCAAGGCCCAGACCTAAGAGCAGACAAGCAGACTACACCAGAGAGAGCAAAAGCCCCAGCCTGCAGACTTACCGAGGACGAATCACAGTCATCTCTCAGACGGATAGGATCATTGGAGCCAGGTAGGAGAGTTGGGCCCCCAGGGGAGAGAGTGGCTTCTCTGGCTGCATTTGGCCCCCAGCCTGGAAGTTTAGAAACTGCCTGCCTGTATAATACAGGGGCTGGAATGGCAAAGTAAACTCTAGCAGCTCCGATCCTCCCATCCCTCCTTCATGAAGCAGAAAACCCAAAGATAAATCTCCCACCCAGATTGAAATCCCAAGGTAAGGAAAGAGCCCCAGGCTTGAGAGTCTCCAAGAAGGGGTATAACTGAGATAGCCAGGAGTCTGAAGAGAAGAGAGGGTGGGGTCCCAACAAGCCCCACCTCTCCTCACCAACAAAAGCCTACTTATAGCCCAGGGGTATAGAGGCAGAAATCTGAAGTGGTCAGACAGAGGCACCCACACCTACGCATCTACATCCCTCATTGACTTCCCTGACTTAGCCATAAACTAGCTACCCAGAGGTATTCAAAGTCAAGGATCAGGCTCTAAACTCATAGCCTGAGAAACTAAGAAACAGGAAGTCAAAATGGGAAAAAAAGAAGCTGAGAAGGAGAAGGGGAAGGCAAAAAAGTCAATTCGAGCATACTATGCAGGGCAAGAACAACAAAATACACAGGACTCTCTACCCACACCTGAGACCACAGAAGGAAACATGATCTGGTCTCAAGCCCAAATAGCATTCCTGGAGGAGCTTAAGAAAAATTTTAAAGACCAAATCAGGGAGGCAGTGACCAACTTAGAAAAATGTCTCAGTGAAGTAATTGGAGAAAATACCTCCCTAAAAAAGGAACTTCAAAAAATAACTGAAGACCATAATTCGATAAAAATTAGAAACAATCAAATTGAAGCTCAGAACTCTATGATGCAGCAAGAGTCAATCAAACAAAACAAGACGATCGAAAAATTACAAGAAAATGTAAAATATCTCACTGGAAAAATAACTGACCCAGAGAACAGATCCAGGAGAGACAACCTAAGAATTATTGGTCTACCAGAAAGCCATGATGAAAAAAGCAGCCTAGACAACATCCTCCAAGAGATTATCAAAGAAAACTGTCCTGATGTCCTGGAATCAGAAGATAAAATAACTATCGACAGAATTCACCAGACTCCTCCTGAGAGAGATCCCAAACTGAAAACTCCAAGAAATATAGTAGCCAAATTCCAGAATTACAAGATTAAAGAAAAAACTCTACAAGCAGCCAAAAAGAAACAATTCAAATATTGAGGAACTACAGTTAGGATCACACAGGACCTAGCAGCTTCTACATTAAAAGAGCAGAGGGACTGGAATTTGATATTTCGTATGGCAAGAGAGCTAGGACTACAACCAAGGATTAACTACCTGGCAAAACTGAGCATAATCTTCCAGGCAAGGAGATGGCTGTTTAATGAAATAAGGGACTTCCAGATGTTCCTGATGAAAAAGCCAGAGCTCAATGGAAAATTTGATCTCCAATTACAAGACTCAAGAAAGACATAAAAAGGTAAACAAGAGAAACACAGACTCACACATGCATAAGTGCACACACGCACACCCACAAACACATGCTCATTACTTGGGATGCAAAAAGAGCAAAATGTTCACATCCCTATATGTGGAGCTGATAACTGTCAATATTCAAAACCTTTATGATTATCATGACCTTCAAAAGGGTTATACTTAGATAGAGGGTGTGGGCATGAATGCACTAACCTGATGTCTAAAAAAAAAAACTATTAAGGGGGTCAAAGAGACTGTAAAGGGAAAAAGGAAAGGATTAGATAGGAAAAGGTAAAATATGCCATCTGAAGGGACATTAAAACACACTATAGAAGAGGGGAAAGAAAGAGGGAGAGGAACATCATTCAAACACTATTCTCACTGGTTCTGGTTCAAAGAGGGATCAACTTAAATCAGTGAAGTTTAAGATTTTAATGTGAATAGACACATAAATTCATTAAATAGAGGCAAAAGAGGGAGGGAGAGGAGCAATGTTTGAAATTTACTCTCATTGGTTTGGAATCAAACGGGGAGTAATTCACTCTAATAAGTATAAAAACTTATTTCATCCTATAGAAAGCAGAAGGGTAAGGGGGGGTGAAAAAGAGGAGACTAAAGGGGGGATTAGGAGGGAGGGAAACAGTAATAAGAGGAGAGGGTAGGTTAAGAAGAGGGATCACTGGGTGGGAACACTGAGGGAGGGGGTGGTCAAAAGGGAAAACTTCAAGGAGGGGAAGGGAGAAACAAAAACATAAACAGGGGAGGGAATAGGATGGAGGGGAAGAGACAGATAGTCATTATTACTGTGAATGTGAATGGGATGAACTCTCCCATAAAACAGGCGGATAGCAGAATGGATTAAAAACCATAATCCTACAATATGCTGTCTACAAGAAACACATTTGAAACAAAGGGATACCTACAGGGTAAGGGTAAAAGGTTGGAGTAAAATTTATTATGCCTCAGCTAAAGTAAAAAAAGCAGGGGTAGCAATCCTTATCTCAGATAAAGAAAAAGCAAAAATAGATCTAATTAAAAGAGAGAAGGAAGGAAACTATATCCTACTAAAAGGCACCATCGAGAATGAAGCAATATCACTACTTAATATATATGCACCAAGTGGTATAGCATCTAAATTCCTAGAGGAGAAGTTAAAGGAATTAGAGGAAGAAATAGATAGCAAAACTATACTAGTGGGGACCTTAATCTTCCCCTCTCTGAACTCGATAAATCTAACCTCAAAATAAACAAGAAAGAAGTTAAGGAGGTGAATAGAATCTTAGAGAGACTAGATATGATGGATCTCTGGAGAAAACTGAATGGGATAAAAAGGAATTTACTTTCTTCTCAGCAGTGCATGGTACATACTCAAAAATAAACCATGTACTAGGGCATAAAAACCTCACAATCCAGTGCAGAAAGGCAGAAATATTAAGCCCATCATTCTCAGATCATGATGCAATAAAAATTATATGCAATAAAGGGCCATGGAAAGATAGACTAAAAACTAATTGGAAATTAAACAATTTAATCCTAAAAAATTGGTGGGTCAAAGAAGAAATTATGGAAACAATCAATAATTTCATTCAAGAGAATGATAATAATGAAACAACATACCAAAATTTGTGGGATGCACTAAAGGCAGTTCTCAGGGGAAGTTTTATATCCCTGAGTGCATGCTTAATTAAAGCAGAGAGAAGGGAGGTCAATGAATTGGACATGCAATTGAAAAAGCTAGAAAAAGAACAAATTGAAAATCCCCAATTTAGTACTAAATTAGAAATATTGAAAACCAAAGGCGAGATTAATAAAATTGAAATTAAGAAAACCATTGAATTAATAAATAAAACTAAGAGCTGGTTTTATGAAAAAATCAACAAAATTGATAGACCCTTAGTCAATATGATAAAAAAAGAAAGAAGAAAACCAAATTATGAGTATCAAAAATAAAAAGGGTGAATCTACCTCCAATGAAGAGGAAATCAAGAAAATAATGAGGAATTATGTTTCCCAATTGTATGCACATAAATATGATAATGTTAGTGAAATGGATGAATATTTACAAAATCACAAGTTGCCCAGATTAACTGAAGAGGAAGTGAATTACCTAAATAACCCCATCTCAGAAAAAGAAATCAAACAAGCCATCAAAGAACTCCCTAGGAAAAAATCTCCAGGGCCAGATGGGCTTACTAGTGAATTCTATCAAACATTTAAAGAACAATTGATTCCAATACTCTACAAACTATTTGGGAAAATTAGTGAAGAAAGAGTCCTACCAAACTCTTTCTATGACACAAATATGGTACTGATTCCTAAATCAGGAAGAGATAAAACAGAGAAAGAAAATTGTAGACCAATTTCCCTCATGAATTTAGATGCAAAAATTCTAAATAAAATATTAGCCAAAAGACTCCAACAACTTATCACAAAAATAATACACTCTGATCAGGTAGGATTCATCCCAAGAATGCAAGGATGGTTTAATATTAGGAAAACCATCAGTATAATTGAGCACATCAACAATAAAACTAGCAGAAACCACATGATCATCTCAATAGATGCAGAAAAGGCTTTTGACAAAGTACAACACCCATTCCTATTAAAAATACTAGAAAGTATAGGAATAAATGGAGCTTTCCTCAAAATAGTTGATAGCATCTATTTAAAACCATCAGCAAGTATTATATGCAATGGGGATAAACTAGAAGCCTTTCCAATAAGATCAGGAGTGAAACAAGGGTGTCCACTATCACCCCTCTTATTCAATCTGGTACTAGAAACACTAGCAGTAGCAATTAGAGAGGAAAAAGAAATCAAAGGAATCAAATTAGGTAAAGAAGTGACCAAGCTATCACTCTTCCGCAGATGATATCATGATATACTTAGAGAATCCTAGAGAATCAAGTAAAAAACTACTAGAGACAATAAATAAATTTGGCAAAGTTGCAGGATATAAAATAAACCCACAAAAATCCTCAGCATTCCTGTACATCTCTAATGAAACTCAACAGCAAGAGATAGAAAGAGAAATCCCATTTAAAGTCACTGTAGACATTATAAAATATTTGGGAATCTACTTGCCAAAACAAACCCAGAATCTATATGATCACAACTACAAAACACTTCTCACACAAATAGAAGCAGATCTAAATAGTTGGAAAAATATCAATTGCTCGTGGCTGGGTCGAGCTAATATAATAAAAATGACAATTTTACCCAAACTAAACTATATATGTAGTGCCATACCAATCAATTTACCAAAAAACTACTTTCTAGAGTTAGACAAAATAATAACAAAATTTATTTGGAAAAACAAACGGTCTAGAATATCAAGGGAATTAATGAAAAGAAACGCTAGGGAACGTGGACTAGCTATGCCAGATCTTAATCTGTATTATACAGCAGCAGTCATCAAAACTGCTTGGTACTGGCAGAGGTGTAGAGTAGTGGATCAATGGAATAGATTAGGCGCAGGAGACCCAGCAGTTAATGAATATAGCAATCTATTGTTCGATAAACCCAAAGACCCCAGTTTTGGGGATAAGAATGCACTATTTGACAAAAACTGCTGGGAAAACTGGAATACAGTATGGCAGAAACTGGGCATAGACCATTATCTAACACCATATACCAAAATCAAGTCCAAATGGGTGCATGATCTAGGTGTAAAGGATGATACTGTAAGCAATTTGGGAAAGCAAGGAATAGTTTACCTGACAGATCTGTGGAGAGGGGAAGACTTTAGGACCAAACAAGAATTAGAGAGCATTATAAAATGCAAAATGGATACTTTTGATTACATTAAATTGAAAAGCTTCTGTACAAACAAAGCCAATGTAACCAAGATCAAGAGAGAGGTGGGAAATTGGGAAAGAATTTTTACAACTTGTGTCTCTGATAAAGGACTCATCTCTAAAATTTATAGAGAATTGAGCCAAATCTATATGAATACAAGTCATTCCCCAATTGATAAGTGGTCAAAGGATATGAACAGGAAATTTTCAGAGAAAGAAATTAAAGATATCTATAAGCATATGAAGAAATGCTCTAAATCACTATTAATTAGAGAAATGCAAATCAAAACAACTCTGAGATACCACATCTCTCCAGTCAGATTGGCTAAGATGACAAAACAAGAAAGTGACAAATTCTGGAGAGGATGTGGACAAATTGGAACACTAATACATTGCTGGTGGAGTTGTGAACTTATCCAACCATTCTGGAGAGCAATCTGGAATTATGCCCAAAGGATTATAAATAATTTCATACCCTTTGACCCAGCCATACCACTTCTAGGTTTATATCCCAAAGAGATCATAGAAGTGGGAGGAAGACCCATATGTACAAAAATATTTTTAGCAGCCCTTTTTGTGGTTGCAAAGAATTGGAAACTGAAGGGGTGCCCATCAATTGGGGAATGGCTAAACAAGTTGTGGTATATGAATGTAATGGAATATTATTGTGCTATAAGAAATGAAGAGGTGACGGATTTCATAATTACCTGGAGAGACTTATACAAATTGATACTGAGCAGAAGAGTAGAATCAGAAGAAATCTGTATACAATCACAGACATACCATATCTGTGATGACCAACTATGACAGACTGGATTCTTTTCAGCAATGCAATGATATAAGTTAATCCCGAAAGACTCAAGAAAGTGAGAAATGCGCCATCCAGAGATATAACTAGAAAGAACTGAGCCTGAATCCTGATGGAAGCAAACTAAATGATCTTGTTCTTTTCATTGTTTGGTTTTATTTCTTCCTTACCATCTTTCATCCCACCTAGTACAATATGCCTTTGTAATTGGAATAATGTCTAACATGAATGCATTTGCAGATCATATACTGGACTATATGCTGTCGTGTGGGGAGGGGGGAGGGAAGTAAAGGAAATTAGAAAATCAAGGAACTATGGAATTGAATCTTGTTAACTGAAACTAAACTAATAAATTAATTAAAAAAAAAAAGAATATAGGATATATAACAGGGAACCAAACAATAAATACCTATTGCTAAGTAATAAGCTTAGTAGATTGGAAAGAGTGTAATAAAAAGAAAAACCCCTCAGATCAGCAGAATCCTTTTTTTCACTTTTTTCTTTTTCTGCTTACGGAAGCCACCAGAGTGTCTTGGGAAGTCTGAGTTTCCCCATTCTCATGGGAGTACTTTTTGTGCCTCCTTGGAGAGTTTGGTTAGCTCCACAGGACACCCAGGGGGCCTGAGTCTATATTCCCTAAGGAGGGGGACAGCTGTGATTGTAACTGATTATAGCTATCCAAGGCCTTAGGAGAATTCAGTGCAGAGATCCAGGGCATTCATAGACTCAAGGGAAATACACCTGTAATGTTAGTGTCCATGTTCTGAGTTTCATGCTACTTGTGGGAATAGATCATCACAGAGAAGTTCCCCCCACTTTGGGGACAGTTGCAGCAGAGGTCCCAGGCTCCTGAATCACATTCCTGAAAAACTTCTTTCTCCTAGGGAGCAACAGTAGCATTATTAGCATAAATTAGCAAATTGTGAAAAGGTACCCAGCCCTAGTTTCCTGTGGGGCGCTAGCTGTCTCTGGAAACTTAACTGGTCTTTGGTATGTATTCTATCATCATGTTGCCCAAGAGATCAAATTCTAGATGAGGTTCCTCAATTCTTCAGTCTTAAGACACTGCTCTTCTTCAGGGGAAACATTCCTGATTTTCTCAACCATTCTTATTTAACACCAGCTATTATATGGGAATTTCCATATCCCTGTAACCATTCCCTTAGTGATTCCAAGTTGGTAAGCTTAATTTCATTATCTAAAATGTTTAACAAGAAGCAGCAGGTGGGATAGAGGAGGACCAACCATCTAGTCAGAAATACCTAGTCAGGGGTGGGAAACCTTAAGGAGGCCTTAAAGCCACAGATTCCCCACCCCTGAGTCCAGGTTCAAGTGCTAGCTGATGCATGCTAGCTGTGGGGCCATAAACAAGTCATCTGGCTCCTTCCTTTTCTCTGCTCATTTTCTCTGGTTAAGCCCCAAACATAGAATGCTCTCTCTCTTCATCTCTGCTTCCTGGCTTCCCTGCTTTCCTTCAAGTCCCAGCTAAAATCCCATCTTCTGTGGCAAACTTTTCCTTATCCTCTTTAATTCTACTATCCTTTCCTCTGCTGATTATTTCCAATTTATCCTTTATATAGTTTGTTTGTACATAGGTGTTTGCATGTTATCTCCCCAAAAAGACTGTGATCTCCTTGGGGACATTCTCTGCATCCTCAGTGGCTCAGCAGGGTATCTGACACATAGTAGGTACTTAATAAATTCTATTGATATGATCTCTTAAGTGTCCCCAATCATCTCTTTTTTTTGTTTGTTTGTTTAAAGCAATTGGGGTTAAGTAACTTGCCCAAGGTTACAAGGCCAGTTTTTTTGTGTGGGTATTAAGTATCTGAGGCCAGAACTGATCTGGGGTCCTCCAGACTCCAGGGCAGGTGCTCTTACTCACTGCGCCTAGCTGCCCCCCCCCCCATCATCTCTTTAAGACTGTAAATCCCAGAATTGTAGATTTTTATTAGTAAAAGGAGTTTCCTTACCAGAAGGCCCTTGCACTAATGAAATCACAACTCCAGACCCCTTTCCTTACAAAAATTCAATATGTGTCATATCTAAGATAATTGTTTTGCTAGTAATTTAATGTCTCAGAAGATGTAGGAAACAATGAAAGGAATTTGCTGTTTTGGATTTAAAACTTTCCAATAAGGAACTGACTGGAATAGTGGAAGAGAAGAAAAGCCAGGGAAAGACTGATGCTCTTATCTTAGAATTTATAATTGTGAAAAGCAGGAAACACTGTTGGTTGGATATGTGACAATTACTTTGAGGAAGCATATTTTAAACAATTCAGAAACAAGAAATCATAGAGCTCTTTGAGAGACTGTCCTGGCCATGAAACTAGCCCTATGACCATGGGCAAATCACTTCATTTAAGTCTTTCATTTCTCAACTCTTGAAAGGGAATATGAGAGAATGCTTCTACTTTTTGACATCTGACAGGGTTGTGAGGAAAACACTTTGTAAACTTTAAAACAATATATAAATATGAGCTATTATTATATGACCTTATGGTCAAAAACTCTAAAAGGAAATATGGTTCAAGAGGAATGGAACTCTCCAAAAAATGAAATTCTGACAATATGGCCCCAGATCATGAGAATGAAAAAGGTAAAGGTAATTTACAATCTGTATAATCTTTGCCAAGTAATTTTACCTCTCCAGATTTCTAGTTTATCTATAAAATGAGGGGATTGAACCATATGATCCCTAAGGTGCCTTGCATCCTTAGGAATCCCTGAGGCTAGGGAATAGCCCCAGAATAGCCCCAAGGATTCTAGGTAGTAATTCCTAGAATCATAGTGACAGATAGTCTTACTGAGGCTGTACTGTGAAATACAGGGGTGACATAATTGATGTTTAATATGCTTGTGCAGAATGATGATATTGCTTAAGTTAACCTATGAGCTTAATGTTGGCAAGAAGCCATCTTTGTCTGTTGCCCTGAGCTCAAGATTGATTCCTGAATATTTATTAAAGTTCTTTATGTGTAAGAAAGGCAGCTCGATGGCACAGTGAAGAGAACACTGGGCTTGGAATCAGGAAGACTCCTCTTCAAGAGTTCAAACCTAATCTTAGACATTTAATAGCTGTGTGACCTGGCAAGTTACTTAACTCTGTTTGCCTCAGTTCATCTGTAAAACAAGCTGGAGAAAAAAGTGGCAGACCACTTTAGTATTCTCTGCCAAGAAAATGACTGAAACAACTTACCAGCAACAAATTGTGTGTACGACCAAAAAAGGAAGGAAAAAAACAGCCTGTCCCCTCATGGAGCTTTATATTCTACTGGGGAAATATAACAAATTCATGTGTAAAAGTGGTCACAATCCTGTATTTCTAAAGTAGAACAAAGAGAACCAGTTTACCCCCCTGGGCTTGGTTTTCTTAGAACACTTCCCTCTTCCTACTAATTTGTATAAGAAAGAAAAAGAATTGTAGAATTAAGAAACTTGGAGCCCCAGAACTCCAGAGCCCTTGTCAGTTTGTGGGGAAGAGTAGCCTGTATGCTAGATTTAGCTACTGGAAATTAAATGTAGCCCCATAGATTTGCCAGTACTAAGTAAGCTAGAGAATAGGTCTGGGCCAGGCAGCTCCAAGTGTCAGTGACCAGGAAATACAGTTTAAAAAAATAGAATTAAGCCTGAGGGCTCCATTTAGCTGGGAGTATCTCTCCAGTTCCAGAGAGCTTGGCACCTGGGGCCAGGTTCCTGTTGGAGAGTGGGACTCCTCTAAGGCTCTGAGAGAAACAAACATACTATTCCTCAAGGAAAAAGGCAAGGGAGGGTTTTTCCCCCCAAGAAGTGATTCTACACTCCTTCCTCTATAGTAATCACAGAATGTAGTCATGTGGGATGAGGTTTTAATATGTAAAACAAGATGGACCAAAAACTAGTGACCCCTTTATGGGGTGCAAACCCCTTTAATGGGTCAAGAAGAGAACAGCTCTATTGACTGAGCAAACATCCTAAATACAAACAAGCTAATCATACCTGTTGGGCCTTGAAGTTCAGTAGTTCCAACTACAGAGTTTAAGAGTCGAGGTTCAGAAGTGCTTTGTTGGAAAGATGTGGGGGGAAAGACACATAAACCATGTGTATGTAAGGAGGATTTTGTTATCCTTTTTAGAGTTCAATTTCTCAGGATAGCCCCAAGGATTTTAGGTAGTAATTCCTAGAATCATAGTGACAGAGAGTCCTACTGAGGTTGTACTGTGAAATACAGGGGTGACATAATTGATATTTAATATGCTTCTGCAGAATGATGATATTGCTAAAGTTAACCTGTGAGCTTAATGTTGGCAAGAAGCCTTCTTTGTCTGTTGCCCTATAAAGCAAGTGGGCATTGGTCAGTGAGTAGGGGGAAACCATGGGGAACCATAGGGGAATCTGTGTGTGCCTTGACAGGCACCCATCAGGTCTTGAGGGCTCTTAGGGAAGTGCACAAGCTGTGCCTGTCTTGATTGACCCTATCACAGGGTAGTTGCCTCCCCCTTCTCACCAGCCTCTCTGAGAAGGGTAATTAGGGAATGCTGTAGGATCCGGTTCTCCCATTATCAGCAACCTTTGAGAAGATTAGACTAGAATAAACCTGAATATTAACCCCTTTGAAGGTGTCTGACTGTCTGACTAGATCAAGAGTGAACCTGTTAGAGACTGCAATCCCAAAATACCATGCCTCCTGTGTGTTATCTGTGAAACATCACATCATCAGAGTTCTTGGACCAGTAGGAGACAATGCATCTGACTAGGAACAGAGATATGCCTCAGGTCAGGCAGAGATGTGAAGAGACAGTCACCTGGGGGAGAAATTGGTTCAAGGAATGTGAACTATTCACAGTAACCTGCCCCACCTTGGTTCTGGTTTTTTTTTACATATTATTTCCCTCCTCTAATCCCATGTACTCTGAGACCCAGTGACATTGGTCTCCTTGCTGTTCTTCACATATCACACTCCATCTCCAGACTCTGGGATATTCTCACTCATCTCTACCTCCTGCTTCCTATAAGTCCCAGCTAAAATCCCATCTTCTGAGAGACCTCTTCTGATCCCTCTTTAATGCTATTTCCTTTCCTCAATGAATTTTCTCCAATTTATCCTGTAGATAACTTGTGTGTACATGCTTATTTCTTGTTGTCTTCCCCATTAGACTGGGAGCTCCTTAAGGACAGGGACTATCTTTTGCCTTTCTTTGTACCTTCAACCCTTTATGGAGAAACTCTGAGGGTCTTCCCCTCCAACATTGATTCTTTTGGGAAGACAAACTAAGCTACCTTTTGCCTCCATTCTTACCTAGCCTTTACTTACCAAATGGATGTTGCCTCAGACAAACTGAGAGCTGGGAAAGACCTTAGCTTAAAAAAGCTAAGATCTCCCACTGCATCCAGGGCCATCTCCAGTTGTCCTGACCTATGTCTTGCCACTGGACCCAGATGGCTCTGGAAGAGAGAATGAGGCTGATGACTTCACACATTCCTACTCACTTAAATGCAATTCACTTGCAAGTCAGGACATCACCCTTCTGATGTCATTGGTCTTCTATGAAGGACGAACAACAACAACCTTTAGCACAGGCCTGGAACATAGTTGGTGCTTACTAAATGCTTATTAGCTGACTAATAGCATAGAAGAATGGCATCAATGGGCTTAAGAAAAGAGTAGACAAGGGTGGCTAGGTGGTGCAGTGAATAGAGCACCGGCCCTGGAATCAGAAGGAGCTGAGTTCAAATATGGCTTCAGACACTTAACACAAAAACTAGCTGTATGACCTTGGGCAAGTCACTTAACCCCAATTGTCCTCTAAAAAGAAAAAAAAAAGTAGACCCTGAAAGCCCAGCCGAGTGGTTAATCCAGCAAAGAAGCTTCATTCAAAGGTATTTACATGAGACCCCTATAAAGAACTTCCTTCTGGGCCATGAAGTTCCAGGAGATGTGATGAGTTATTCTTTGTCACATGAGTATCTTGCCTCACTATCAATGCATTTTAAGTTTGAGCTCACCAATTAATACTATGTGCATTTGTGGGAGAGTATACCCTAGGCTTTTGGAGGGAATGTTTTGTGCCAATTATTCTTATTATATTATCTTAGGAATACTTTTGCTAATAGTAAATTAAGCCTGTTGGCTGAATGTGAAACTAATTGAGGCTTGTAGCTACTGTAGTAGGAAAAGGAAGTAAAGAAGATAGGAAATAAACATTTATTAATCACTTACTGTGTACTAGGCTAAGAACTTTACAAATATTATCTCATTTGATCCTCACAACAACCTGGGAGGTAGGTACTATTATTATCTCCATTTTGTAGTTGAGGAAACTGAAGCAGAAAAAAAATTAAGTGACTTGCCCAGAGTCACACAGTTAGAAAATGTCTGAGGCCAGATTTGAACTCAGGTCTTCCTGACTTCAGGTCCTGCCATCCATCTACTGCACCACTTCATTGCCTCAGAAGAAAAAATAAAATATAAGCCACTTATAGGGTTATTCCCTAGAACCTGAGAGCAGTAACACCTCTGGGGACATTATACTGTAGGGGCTTCATTCAGGATATATTGGGTTCCCTGTGTACTTCCTGGCACCTACAAGAGAAAGTCTCCATCCCATTCTTAATTTTAGATGCCCTGGTCTATAGGGATCTGCTGGAAAAAAATGACCATTTCTTTCTCTTCTTTTGTCTTATACTATAATTAGTTACTTTTTGTTCACTTTCTGGGGACCGATGTGAATATGAACTGGGGAGTACCCTAGAGGTAGAATTATACCCCCTAGACAGATTGTCACCTAGTCTGAGTAGATCCATTAAAGTTTTTGCTTTATTAAAAAAAATATAGAAAGCTTCAGGGATTTAAATTAAAAGAGCATAGCAGATTCCCACTTTTTTCTTTTTATAAAGAAAATACAGCAGCTCAGGTAAAGATTCTGGCTAGAGCTAAAAACTGGGAGCCAAGGGATGCTCTACAACCCAGTACCTAGAGGAATTGAGCCTGGCTAGCTGTGACCACAAGATTTACTTGAACCAAGAGTGAGCAATAGCTCCACAAAACCAGTAGGGATCAATACTCATCAGAGACTACACTTGTGAGACCAGTGGGGTCTGAGCCCAACAGTATCAGCACCATGATATCTCTGGGCGACATTGGGTTCAGTAGTATCAGAATTGTAAGCCTTCAAATGTGTGTGCCAGGTACATGTGTTCCTTACATCTATGTGCTCTCTATTTGAGGGAATTTGACATTTTTTATTGTGCCTAATTACCGCAAAGTTTTCATTTTTTTGTCTGTTTGTTTGTTTTGTTTTGTTTTAAATGGGAGAACAGTAGGTAGGAGGGAAAAAAGGTAGACTTTGGTTCATTAAAAAAATTTTTTTTAAAGAGTCCCCCCTGTGTCACAAGTTTCCCTAGGCATGTGCCTGTCCAAGAAAATTCCTTTGGTGTGTCTATACTTCCCACTGATTATGTATATATTTGTGAAGGGTATGCCTCAAGTTTAAGCGGGAAATGTGCATTGCTACTTTTCTTACCATGCTATTTCATTCACTATCTTTGCTTTGAAATAATTATGTCCTCTGACTAATAAAGGTAAATATATCAGTGGGGGCCCTACTGAGCTGTGGTTTAGGTGGATATGGACTCATAAAGAACTTCAAACCTGGGGTCCCCTTGTCTGGAACACCTGTATATGTAAGTTGGAGGGTGACTCTAGGTGTTACACATAGAGAAATAAATACAAAGGAATTTCAGGAGATAGAAATGACTAAAAAACAAGGGATGGGGGGCGGGGGTCATATAAGAAGTGGCACCTGAGCTGTATTTTGAAGGAAGTTAGGGATTCTATGAGGTAGTACATTCCAGACATTAAGCTGAACTACAATTAAACTGAATTAACAATTATTTATTACATGCCCACTCTGTTCCAGGCTCTGTGCTAAGTACTTTACAAATATGATCTCATTACCACTCCTTTCCAGGCACTACCTACTTTAAAAATATGTTGTTGTTTTTTTTTAACTTTTTATAAATATTACCATATGTTTTACAAATATTATCTCATTTGATCTTCACAACAATACCAGGAGTGTTATTATTATCATCTCCATTTTCCAGATGAGAAAACTGAGGCAGTCAAGAAATTAAGTTGGGTCACCTACAGTCATATAACTAGTAAGTATCTGAGGCTGGATTTGAACTCAGGTCTTTTTGACTCCAGGTCCTGTGTTCTATCCACTAAGCTACCTAGTTGAGTTCTATGTTTTAGGAATATCAGTTTGACTATGATGTAGAGGAAGCTTTTCCCAGCCCTTATTAATTCTAGAGGCTTCCCTCTTTTAATTATTTCCTATTTATCTTGCATATAGCTTATTTGTACATAATTTATTTGCTTATTGTCTCCTTCATTAGACTGTGAACTCCTTGAGGGCAGGGGCTGTTTTTTATCCCTATTTGTATTCCCAGCTCTAGACACAGTGCCTGGCACATAGTAAAGACTTGATAAATGTTTATTAACTGACAAAGTGACTGAAAAGAGAGACTAGTAACAACAGAGAGTGAACAATCAGGAGGCTGTTTCAATAGTTTAGGGAAGAGACAATTAGAGAGCCTGAATTAAATTAGTGGCTATGTCAGGGAAGAGAAGGGTATGGATACAGGGGATTATCATGGAGGTAGAATTGATAAGAGGTGGCAACTGATATGATATGGGGATAAGAAGCATTGAGGATGATTTTTAACTTGGGTGACTGGAAAGATAATAGTGTTTTCAATAAAAATAGGGAAATTCTGAGGAGTTTTATGGAAAAGATGTCTAGTTCTCTTTTGGACATGTTGGATTTAAGATACCTATTGGCCATACAGATGAAGATTCTAGCGGGCAGTGTATAATTCAAGACTAAGGCTCAAAGGAGAGATGAAGGCTGGATGTCTAGATCTTGGGGTCATCTGCCTGGTGATGATAACAGGGCCTATGGGAAGTGATGAGAGCACTAAGAGAGACACAAAAGAAGGGGGTCCAGGACAGAGCTTTGGTGGATGCCCACTTGCCAGTGAGCTTAGATTTTAAAAGAACTACCAAATAATTAAATTTGGATAAACTCAGAAAAGTGGCACAAAATTGTAGGAATACCATCATAGAGGTGAAGGTCCAGTATGAGGTAGGACTTTTGAAAAATGGTAAGGATAGCCAAAAGGGCTTATCAAATTTAATGGAGGGGGATTCTGGAAAGGGTCTGGCCAATGAGGATCAAGTACCTGAAGCTTGCAAAGATATTCCCTACAAGGTTCTAGTTCAGTTTGTTGTCAAATTCAACAAAGGAGAATTCCTTTGTGATCTTCATCTACTTTATGCCTGCTAAGAGGGTGAGGGTCCCCCAAGGCTCTGCCCTAGGCCCTCTTCCATTCTACTATTTCACCTGGTGATCTCTTCAACTCCCTTGGTTTCAACTCCCATCTCTATGCAGATGACTCCCACTTACTTGTCCAGCCCTAACCTCTCTTCCACCTCTCTGCTAATCTTTAATTTTTTTTTTTTTTTTTTTTGCTTTTTGGAGGGGGGAGGGCAGGGCAATTGGGGTTAAGTGACTTGCCCAAGGTCACATGGCTAGTAAGTATTAAGTGTCGGAGTCCAGAATTGAACTCAGATCCTTCTGACTCCAGGGCTGGTGCTCTATTCACTGTGCCACCTAGCCACTCCTACTGTAGATATAAACTTAACATGTCCAAAACCGAAATAATTATCTTTCCCCCCAAAATCCTTCCAACTTTCTAACTTCTCTTTTACTGGTCCCTGTTACTTCTGGTAACCTAGTCTCACAACCAAGGTGTCATCCTCAGTCTTCTCTCTCACCCCAGGTGACCAGTCAGTGGTCAAATCTTGTTGTTTGTAACAACTCTTGTGTGTGTGTGTTGTCTAATAACCCTTTCTCTTTGACCCTACAACCACCCTGGTATGGGCCCTCATCACTCCACACCTGAACCATTACAGTAACTTGTTGGTTGGACTGCCAGCCTCAACTCCCTCCTGACTCCAATCCATCCTCTAATTGAGCTGTCAAATGGTCTTCCTCAAACACAGGTCTGACTACCTCTCTCTCTCTCTCTCTCTCTCTCTCTCTCTCTCTCTCTCTCTCTCTCTCTCTCTCTCTCTCTCTCTCTCTCTCGGTCTCTGTCTCTGTCTCTGTCTCTCTGTCTCTCTGTCTCTGTCTCTGTCTCTGTCTCTGTCTCTCTCTCTCTCTCTGTGTCTCTCTCTCTCTCTCTCTCTCACACACACACACACACACACACACACACACACACACACACACACACATTATTCAATAAATTCCAGTGGCTCCCTATTACCTCTAGGATCAATAAAATCCTCTGTTTGACTTTTGCCTTTGTAACCCGGCTCCTTTACTTACCTTTGCAGTTGTTTCTTTTTGTTGTTGTTGTTGTTTGTTTTTTGTTTTTTAAGGCAAACTGGGTTAAGTGACTTGCCCAGGCACACCACTAAGTATCTGAATCTGAATTTGAACTCAGGTCCTCCTGACTCCAGGACATCTGCTCTATCTACTGAACCACCTAGATATCCTATCTTCCTTTCTTAAAGACTCCTCTCCATGTACTCTATGATCCAGTGACACTGGCTTCCTTACTTTTTCTTAAAAAGAAACTCCACCAGGGGCACCTAGGTGTTGCAGTAAATAGAGCACCTGCCCTTAAGTCAGGAGGACCTGAGTTCAAATCCGACCTCAGACACCTGACACTTAACTAACTGTGTGACCTTGGGCAAGTCACTTAACCCCAATCGCCTTGCCTTCCCCCCCTCCAAAAAAAAAAAAAAAGAAAGAAACTCCATCTCCTGACTCAGTGTTTTTATTGGCATGAAGGACTATGCTTAGAATATTCTCAGTTCTCATCTCTCCCTCCTAGTTTTCCTGCTCAGCTATAGTCCGGTCATCTGCATAAAACCTTTCCCAGTCTGCCTTTATCTTAGTGACTTCCCTCTAAGATTCCCCTAATTTATCATTAAATATATACACGATTGTTTGCATGTTGTTTCTCCAAACAGACTCTGAGCTCCTTGAGAGCTGGATCTCGTTGTGGTGTTTTGTTTTGTTTGGTATTAAAGGAAAAACTAATTTCCACATTGGCCATATTTTTAAAAATATGCTTCCACTTAACCCCAATTGCCCTCCAAAAAGCAAAAAAAAAAATATGCCTCATTCTACACTCTCAGTCTTTCACCTTTCCATCAGGAGGTGGGTAGTACTTTACAACATAGGCTAATCAGAGTTCCTAAGTCTTTTCAGAGTAGTTTGTCTTTACAATCTTGTTGTAACTGTATAAATTGTTCTGGTTCTATTCATTTAACTCTGCATTGGTCCATACAAACATTCTCATTTATCTGAAACCATCCTCTTAATAATTTCTCAAAGCACAATAGTATTCCATCACATTTATATACTATAATTTGTCCAGCTATTCCTCAAGTGATGGGTACCCCCAAAGTTTCCAATTCTCTGCCACTGCAAAGACTTTTAAATATTTATTTATATCCTAAGAGTTTGTTTTGCTTAGGACTAATCCAACCCTCAATCTATTCTTCTTATAATTCCTTCCTCTTTCTTCTCCTTTTCACCTCTTAATTCCCATTGAATGAAATGTAATTCTGAAACCTACTGTGTGTATTAATGTTCTTCCCTCCTTTAAGCAATTTAGATGAGAATGAGGTTCAAGTCAGCCTCCTTTCCCATCACTTCCCCTTTGTTTGTAAAGATTTCTACTTCTACATCCCAATTATATGAGATCATTTCCCCTAATTTTCCTTTCCTTTCTCCCTCTAGTGTACTGCTCTTCCACTCCTTTCCATACTTTTTAAAAGATCATTAAAATATGACAGGGGGCAGCCAGGAGGCACAGTGGAGACCAGACCATGAAGTAAGGAGGGCCTAAATTCAAATTTAGCCTTAGATTCTTACTAGCTGTGTGACCCTGAGCAAGTCACTTAATCACCAGTTGCCTAAAAAAAATTCCAACAACCCCAAAATGTGACATACTCAAAGGTCCTCTGTCTAATAGGACTTCCTCTATGATTCCTGATCACAGCATTCAGAGGGGATGTGTACTATTTCCCCATATTAAAGTGTTATCTACCCCATATTAAATCTATTTTTAGTTAATCTCTGTTGTTCATTCATGTTTATCTTTTAATATTTCTCTCAATTCCTATGTTTGCACTTTTTTATTTTTAAAAATATTTTATTTATTTATTTATTTTAGTGTTCAACATTCATTTCCACAAGATTTTGAGTTACAAATTTTTTCCTTGTCTCTCCACTACCCCCCAACTCAAGATAATGAGCCTATTGAATACCCATTCCCCCAATCTGCTCTCTCTTACATCCTCCCTTACCTCCCTCTAACTTTCTAGTAGGGCAAAATGGATTTCTATGCCCCAGTGCCAGTATATCTTATTTCCCAGTTGCATGTAAAATTAATTTTTTTTAACATTTGTTTTTAAAACTTTGATTTCCAGATTCATTCCCTTCTTCCCTCCTCACCCACCCCCACTGGGAAGATAAGCAATTCAATATAGGTTGTACATGTGTAGTTACACAAAACATTTCCATAGTAGTTATATTGTGAAAAATTAACTATACTTCCCTCCATCCAATCCCACCCCCCAATTATTCTATTTTCTTCTTTGACCCTGTCCCTTTTCAAAAGTGTATGCTTCTAACTACCCTCTCCTCCTCCTCCCTTCTATCATCCCCCCTCTTATCCCCTTCTCCCCTACTTTCCTGTAGGGTAAGATACCCAATTAAGTGTTTAGGTTATTCCCTCTTTAAGCCAAATTCAGTGAGAGTAAGGTTGATCCATTCCCTCTCACCTTCCTGCTCTTCCCCTCCATTGTAACAGTTTTCTCTTGCCTCTTTTATATGAGATAATTTACCATATTCTATCTTTCTCTTTTTCCTTCTCTCATTATAGTCCTCTCTCACCTCTTAATTTTATTTTTGAGATATCATCCTTTCATATTCAACTGATCTTGTGCCCTCTGTCTATGTATACATGTACACACATATATACACACTCACATTTATACACACATACACTCTCCTATACATGCATATATATTTATATATATTCCCTTCAACTATCCTCATATTGAGAAAAGTCTCATGAGTTACAATTATCATTTTTCCATGTAGGAATGTAAATAGTTCAATTTTAATAAGTTCCTTATGATTTCTTTTTCCTGTTTACCATCTTATGCTTCCCTTGCTTCTTATATTTGAAAGTCAAATTTTCTATTCAGCTCAGGTTTTTTCATCAAGAGTGCTTGAAAGTCCTCTATTCCACTGAATGACCATGTTTTCCTCTGAAGCATTATACTCAGTTTTGCTGGGTAGGTGATTGTTGGTTTTAATCTTAGCTCTTTTGACCTCAGGAATATCATATTCCAAGCCCTTTGATCCCTTAGTGTAGAAACTGCTAGATCTTGTGTTATCCTGATTGTGTTTCCACAATACTCAAATTGTTTCTTCCTGACAGCTTGTAATATTTTCTCCTTAACTTGGGAACCTGGAATTTGGCTATGGTATTCCTAGGAGTTTTCTTTTGGGGATCTTTTTCTTTTTTTCTCTTTCTTTTTTTTGGAGGGCAATTGGGGTTAAGTAACTTGCCCAAGGTCACATGGCTAGGTATTTTCGTTTGTGGGTTAAATGTCTGAGGCTGGATCCGAACTCAGGTCCTTCTGACTCCAGGGCCAGCGCTCTACTCACTGCGCCACCTAGCCGCCCTGGGATCTTTTTCAAGAGGAGATCAGTGAATTCTTTCCATTTCTATTTTGCCTTCTGGTTCTAGAATATCAGGGCAATTTTCCTTGAGAATTTCTTGAAGGATTATTTCTAGGCTCTTTTTTTGACTATGGCTTTCAGGTAGTCCAGTCATTTTAAAATTATCTCTTCTGGATCTATTTTCCAGGTCAGTGGTTTTTCCAATGAGATATTTCACATTGCCTTCTATTTTTTTCATTTGTTTGGATCTGTTTTATAGTATCTTGATTTCTCATAAAGTCATTATCTTCCATTTGCTCCAATCTAATTTTGAAGGAGTTATTCTCTTCAGTGAGCTTTTGAAGTTCCTTTTCCATCTGGTCAATTCGACTTTTTAAGGCTTTCTTCTCATTGACTTTTTGGGCTTTTTTTTTTTTTTTTAACAAATGGCTTTATTAACTTCTGGTTTACATCATTCATTTCCACCAGATTTTGAGTTACAATTTTTTCCCCATTTTTCCCCTACCCACCACCCCAGAATAGCAGTCCCACAAGATATCCCCTCATCCAATCTGCTCTCTCCCATATATTCTCCCATACCCCCTTCAACTTTACCATTAGGGCAAGGTGAATCTCTGTGCCCCGATGCCTGCACATCTTATCTCCCAATTACATGCAAAATAGTATTAATAATAGTATTTTTATATATTTGAAACATTTAATTTTAAAACTTCAAATTTCAGATCCATTCCCTTCCTCCCTTGTCACCCACTCCCTTTGGGAAGATAAGCAATTCAGTATGTGTTGTACATGTATAGCTATGCAAAACATTACCATAGTAGATATATTGTAAAAGACTGCTTATATTTCCCTCCCACCTATCCCACCCCCCACCTGGTCCATTCCCTACTTTGATCCTGTCCCTCTTCAAAAGTGGGTACTTCCAACCTCCCCTCCCCCCAGAATGCCCTCCCCTCCATCATCCTCCCTCTCATCCCCCTTCTCCCTACTCTCCTGCAGGGTGAGATATCCCATTTAGTATGTATGTCATCCTCTCTTTTTGGGCCTTTTTTTGCCATTTGAGTTAGTCTATTTTTTTTAAGGTGTTATTTTCTTCAGTATTTTTGAGGGTCTCCTTTAGCAGGCTGTTGACTCCCTTTCCATGATTTTTTTGCAGCATTCTCATTTCTCTTCCCAATTTTTCCTCCACTTCTCTTACTTGATTTTCAAAATCCTTCTTGAGCTCTTCCATGGCCTATAACCAATTCATATTTTTCTTGGGAGCTTTTGATGCAGGAGTTTTTGCCTTTGTTGACTTCTTTTGGTTCCATGTTTTGATCCTTTTTGTCCCCAAAACAAGGATTCTATGGTCTGGTTGTGCTTCCTCTGCTTGCTCATCTAGCCAGACAATTTCTTGACTTTTGAGCTCTTTGTAATGGTAGAACTCTGCTTCCAGAGCGGAGAGCTCTGTGCCAAATTTCTGGGGTTTTCCCAGTTGTCAGAACTATGAGGAAGGTGCTCTCTCTACAGCCACCACAAGTTATGGCAAACTGGCCACACACCCCAGGACCACTGCCCAAGACTGCCACCTAGAACTAAGCAGGTCAAAGAAAGAGCGATTACCCTCTGAATGGTTGCTTGGTCCCCCTACAACCTGCAGGCCAGGAGCTGCAGAGGCAGCTATGGCTGCTGCTACTGTGCCTCTGCTACCTCTCAACCCAGGGGCAGGGGCCAGACCATGCTCTTTTCCACCCAGTTCCAACAGAGTTTCCCACTGACCTTTAACTTTCTCTTTGGCGTTTTATGGTTTGAGAAGTCTGGAAACCACCACAGCTGCCAATGATTTACTCTCCTGAAGTCTGCCCTGGTCAGTCTGGGTCAGGAGTCTTGGCCGGTGTGACTCATGTAGGACTGTGTTTGGCTCCCAGACCAGTGTGATAGATTCTTTCCTATGCCTGCCAGGCTGCCTTCAGTGGGAGATTTGATTCTCTCTGTCACTTTGTGGTTTCTATAGGTCTAAAATTTGTGTAGTCATTTTTTTTTTTACAGGTATTGGAGGTGGTTGGAGCGGGAGCTCAAGTTCCTGATTTTACATTACTACTTGGCTTCACCCCCCCACCCCCACCCCACAAATGGATCCTATTTTTGCACTTTAAAGTTTCTATGCAACTCTGGTCTTTTTATCAAAAATACTTGGAAGTCCTCTATTTCATTAAAGATACATTTTTCCCCATGTAGTATTATATACAATATATAATTTTTAACTTGGAAGCTTTTGGTTATAATGTTCCTGGCAGTTTTCATTTTGAGGTTTCTTTCAGGAAGTGAATGGTGGATTCTTTCTATTTCCTCTTGACCCTCTGGTTCTAAGAGATCTAGGCAGTTATCTTTTGTGATTTCTTGAAACATAATGTATAGGTTCTTTTATTGGTCATGGCTTTCAGGTAGTCTAATCATTCTTAGATTATGTCTCCTCAATCTGTTTTCTAGGTCAGTTGTCTTTGCTATGAGACACCTTATATTTTCTTTTCTTAAAATATTTCTTGTTGGTTTCATTGAGTCATTATCTTCTATTTGGGCCATTCTAATTTCCAAGGAGAGGCAGCTAAGTGGTACAGTGGATAGAGCACTGGGCTTGGAAGCAGGAAGACATCTTCCTGAGTTCAAATCCAACTTCAGATATGTACTAACTATGGGACCCTGGGTAAGTCATTTAATCTTGTTTTGCCTCAGTTTCCTCATATGTAAGATGAGCTGGAGAAGGAATGATACTCCAATATCTGTCAAGGAAAGGTTCTAATGGGGTCACAAATACTTGGACACAACTAGACAACAACAATTTCAGGAAGTTTGATGGTTTGGCAAGGTTTTGTACTTCTTATACCAAATGGTTAATTCACTTTCTAATACTTTCTTCCATGGCTTTCATTTCTTTTCCATTTTTTCCCTATAGCATTCTCATTTTCAAACTCTTTTTAAAAAATTCTTACTTTATCTCTTCCAGGAATTCTAGTTGAATCTGTGCCCAAGCTGCGGCTTTCTTGGAAGTTTTGCTTGTAGATATTTAAAGTCTTTTGTCTTCTTCTGGGTTTGTGTTCTGAACATCTCTGTCACCATACTTGCTTTCCATGGTGGGATTTGTTTGTTTGTTTGTTTCTTTGTTCTTTATTCCAGCCTCCTTCTTGATTTCAGACTTTGTTAGGGCTAGGCTTTACATGTATCTGGAGGGGATGTTTCTACTGGACTTTCTTCAACTATGCCTAGTAAGGTGCATACATAGCCAAGGAACCACACAACTCTAAAGATATCAGCAATATCCTTTCTCTTTCTAAAACTCATTCTGAGTCACTCCATTGTTCATTTGAGGTTGCTCTTTGCAGGACTCCTCAGTGTCTCTGTTGGACTGGTGGCTCTGCTCGGCTTACTCTTCCTAGGAAGGGGTTTCTCCACTAGTTAAGCCAATCTGCTGCTGGACTGGGTCAAACAGGTCATTTGATGGCTATGCTGGCTATTTATCAGTCACTGTTACAGCTGGACTGGATTAGGTAGTGGGTGCTTGGCAGATGGGGACTAGGCAGACCTCTCTGCCCTGGGGTAACTGCCACCAGAGAATACCAGGCAGGCCTCTGACTGCCAAATAGGGTTGATTAGGCTGCTTTGCCACTAGGCAGCTGTTGCCAGGCTGGGCCAGGCAGGTTACTCAGCTACTGGGCTCATCTCAGGGCAGTGTCTTTGCTATATAGATTGATCCTCTGGTCTTCTGAGTCAAATCTTTAATGGGTAAATGTAGTCTTTCTCCTCTGCCCCCCGCCCTTTTTTCCTTCAACCACTGGCTGGACTGGAGCAGTACTGCACTTTCTTCAAGTGGCATTCTTTAAAAGCTCCTTTACCTAGGGCAAAGACCCTTAGCTTAGGATCAGCTGAAGCTTCCTTCTTTTCATTCCCTACAAGTCATAAGTCTGAGGTTGTTTGTTACCTTCAGGAGAGATGGGAAAAGGCTTATCTCTTCTTTTGACACATTCCTTATTACTCAAAAGCCCCCTCCCAGGATGTCACTACATGTTCCCTTAATCAGAATCTTATGTAGATGAATGGCTAGGATGGTAAATACTCACTATATTGGTGCCAAACCTATTATAGACATCTGATCAGCTTTAGCCCTACTGCAGCTCAGAACTCCTGAGCTCAAGCAGTCTACCAGCTCAGCCTCTCCCAGTTGGGAGGCATTATAGAAGTGGGCCACCAATCTCAGACAGATCTGATTCTGTGCTCCAAATAAGTAAAAAAAAAAAAAAGACAGTCTTTGCCCTTAAGGACCTTACAATTTAATTGGGAAGATAATTCACAAAAGGAAGTTTAAATGCAGAGTGGAAGAGAACAGCCACCAGGGGTGTACCTAGATTGGGGGGAGTGGGGAGAGATGGTAGTGGTAACATAAAAATTGTATTTAGCAAGCTAATAACTTGTCATTTAACTTTCAGCATATACAATAATGAAGGGGCGGCTAGGTGGTGCAGTGAGTAAGAGCGCCGGCCTCGGAGTTGGGATGACCTGAGATCAAATCCGGCCTCAGAAAATGAGCACCCACACATAAATAATGACTAGCCGTGTAACCTTGAGCAAGTTACTTAACCCCAATTGCTTCTAAAAAAAAATAATGAAACAATAGTTATATGTAATTAATATGTATAAAAGTATACAAATTGATGTTATTAATCATCAGCATAGTCAGGTACTTTGCATTTATTGCAATGGTTTATAATGAGTGAGAAGATAAGAATATATCCATGGGAAACAGAAAAAAAGGGTTCAAAATCCCAGAAATAAATACCAGGATGTAACAGGATTTTCGGGTCAAGCACCCTCACATGTGGCCTATATGAGGAAACTACTCCTTTTCCTACCTGCTACAAACTCATTTTATTTATTTATTCTATACCAATCTCTAAGTCAGAGGTCCCCAAACTTATTTGATGTTTGAGCCTCTTTAAAAAAAAATTACTCAACATCCCCCCTGGAAATCTACTTTCTTTAATGCTTTAACATTTTTCATTTGCTTATTTTAGAAAATATAAAATAAATTTTAATATCTTACATTTAATAATTTATTGTAAATTTGTGGGTATTTTCCTGTATTGAAACTCTGATGGTGTAATATTGTATCATGTAGCCATATAGTATCATATTGCAAACAAGTCATTACATGCACATATTCCTACCATGTAGGCTGGACTTCCTGACAATGTGCCACACGCTGTCTGTCAACATTTTTTTGCTAAGACCCATCTGTGTACTTGACAACTGATTGGTTACAACTTGCATTTTGTGGATTTATCTGGAAAATAATGTAATCACTATGACTTTAACTCTGTTACACAATAGATGAAACATGTACAAATGGATTTTCAAAATTTTCTTATCTTTTCTTCTTTCCTTATGCTTCTACTGCCCCCTTATTTTTATTCAATGCCCTCCAATTACATCCGAGTCTACTACTACCCCCCTGGATCATTCCAGCTCACAGGGGGCAGTATCACCTGCCTACTTTGGGAAACTATGCAGGCAATTAAGGGTGTATATTTTGTTATTTTCTCATTAACTGAAAAAATTGAAACCTCTCTAATCAATTAGCTCTGAGCCCCCACCTAGCTTATTAAATATTATTTATTAATAAAGTAGAGAAAACTCCTTTTCTCATAAGCTTTGGCTCATCTCTGTCTCTATGTTAAAACCCCAATCTCACAGGCTCAAATAAACATAATTTTCTATCCATAAAACTTATCAACAGTGTAACAAATAATAAAGCAAAAACATAAATAGTTGTTTACAATGTATTATCTATAAGAACAATTAGTCTGAGTCCTCTCTAACCATCACTATAATTCTTAACTTCTCAATTCTGGGAATATAAGCCCACAATTCAGTTCTCTCAGGATAAGAGTTAAAAGTCTATTCTCAAGAATTCTCTTCATATTTCTTCACAAGATAAGAGTTTGAGTTTTCTCAAGAAAAAAAATTATCATCTTCTTTCTGTCTGTCTTCTCCTAGCCTCTCTTCAACCATGAAAATTAACTCTACAGAATATCAAAGAAAGACAGTTAAACTATAACTTGTCCAAGATCCCATTGCCTATTAAAGATATATTATCTATAGCAGAGGTTTCTTAACCTGTGGTCCATAGATATCAGGGGTTGGTAAATTTTAAAAATATTTTGATAACTGTATTTTCAATGTAATTGGTTTTCTTGGGTAGGGTCTATGTAGGTGCTCTGTATTTTTTGCCCATGTATATTATGTATGTTCATATGGGTCTAGATGTTGCTTATAGGAGGGAAGGATATCTCTTAGTCTCCTCTCTCCTCTCTTCTCCAAAGAAGACTTTTATTCCTGCCAGGAGGGGAAGCAGGAAGATAGAGCCAGAGGCTGGCCACTTAGCTCTTCTCAGAGAGAGAAAGAATACTGGGCTAGAATTACATCTATCTGCTCTCTTAAATATTGTCTGAAGGAAATAAGTTTTAGGTTCAAGCTTTGCTCCGTAGTGGGTGAGGAGTGCCTCAGGTTATATTATATATCCAGGGCTTAGCTACCTTCCCACCAGATGCCTGTTACACAGTGAATGCACATAAGATATAGCAATGAATGGGGAGGCTAGGTGGCACAAGTGAATAGAGCACCGGCCCTGGAGTCAGGAGAACCTGAGTTCAAATCTAACCTCAGACACTTAACACTTACTAGCTGTATGACCTTGGGCAAGTCGATTAACCCCCACTGTCCTCCAAAAGAAAAAAGCAAAAAAAAAAAAAAAAGCAATGAATCCATGTATCCCAACAGATAGCAAACAAAACAGAGGATACACACACACACACACATGTGCATATACCAAACAATTCATAGAGTGAATGAGCTCATCTAGTGGGAGATAACTCAGCTGAACAAGTGAGAGTCCCAGATTTCACCCAAGGGGAAAATAACAACAACAACTAACATTTATGTAACATTTCCTATGTGCCAGGTACTTGACATTACTATCTCATTCTCTCCTCACAGTAACCATATGAGGTTGGTGCTATTATTATAATACTCATTTTATAGATGAGAAAACTGAGGCTAAGTGTCTGAGGCCAGATTTAAATTCTTTCTGACTTCAGGCCCATATGGACATGGTTGAAGTGCTGGCTTTTCTAAATGTGAGCCTCTTCCCAGAGTCTTTCCCAACCTTTGGGGAACCTGAAGAGAGCCTGGAACCCAGAATGTTTTCTCTCTCAGATCAGGCAGTTAGAAAACTAGGCTCTCTCTTCTTTCCAGCTCTCACCAAGTCCATTCCTCCCATAGATGTGGAGCAGTGAGCAATGTCTCTACCAAGAGGAGAGTCTTATGCAAATGACCCCTTGAGTCAAGAGTTATATTAGCAATCCTATACATTTTTATTTTGTGCATTAAAAAATATCATTCTAGGGGCAGCTAGGTGGTGCAGTGAATAGAGCACTGGCCCTGGAGTCAGGAGGACCTGAGTTCAAATCCAGCCTCAGAAGCTTGACACACTTACTAGCTGTGTGACCCTGGGCAAGTCACTTAACCCCAATTGCCCTCCAAAAGAAAAAGAAAAAAAATCGTTCTGAAAAAGCATCCATAGGTCTCACCAGACTGTTAAAGGGGTCTGTTACATACACAAAATTAAGAACCCCATTCTATAGTCTCTGTGGGAGAGGCTATTGAAGCTAGTAACCATACCAGGTATGAAAAACAGGCCATTGTGATTACTGAGGCAGAGTCAGGGAACTTTGAAAGTTTCTAAATAGTGCAGAAGGTGCTACAGAACTAACTAATGTAGTGGATAAAGAGCTGGACTTCATCAGAAAGACCTGAGTTCAAATCCTGCCTCACACACATACATATTAGCTGTAGGACCCTAAGGAAGTTACTTAACCTCTCTCAGCCTCCATTTTCTTATCTCTGAAAGTGGGGATAATAATAGAACCTATTTCACAGAGTAGTTGTGAAACTCAAATGAAATTATATATATATGTGTGTATATATGTATATATGTGTGTATATATGTATATATATGTGTGTATATATAAATATGAAATGCTTTGTAGATCTTAAATTGTGAAATAAATGAATAGCTATATAAATTAGTTATCATTTCAGGTAAATGCTATCCTGATTTAAAAAAATATATATGAAAGTGACAACAATCTTCAAATTCTAGCCCAGTGAGATTGACTTGGAATCTTGACAAAATTCTTTAACAATTTAAGAAAGGTATAATTACTGAACATCCAGAAAAGGAAACGGCTCCTATCCTGTCCCTGCTACTCAGACCCCTCTAGGAGGGAAGCTGGAGGCAATTACAAAGCTGCCTTCCTTCCCATTTCTTCCCTTGCCCTATTGGCAAGCCCCAGCCCCCACCCCAAATCTGGAGATAACTGTGGGGGATTCCCATTCTCTTCATGCTCCTAGCATGGACTTAGTACAGAAGAGACATCACGGGGAAGACTAAGGCACAGGAGTCAATGATAAACATTTATTAAGCACCTACTATGTACCAGGCACTATCTAAATGTTAGGGATAAAAATATGAAAAAAGGACAGTTTCTGCCTTCAAGGAGTTTACAATCTAATGGGGGAAGACAAAATACAAAAAGAAGCTGAGAAGCTCAGGAAGTAGGGGGAGGTCAGAGGTCTCTGACATAGAGAAATCCCAAAGTAGTACAGTCAAGTGAGAAATTAAATGTCTGAGCTGGGCTCTCTCCTTAAATGGAAGTTTGGTCTTCTTGGCCTCCACGCTTTTATAGGATGACTGAGAGTAGAGATGAAGTTGAGTCCCAAGGCTGATGGTATCTTTTTTTTTTTTTTGTCTTTTTGGAAGGAGGAAGACAGGACAATTGGGGTTAAGTGACTTGCCCAAGGTCACACAGTGTTAACTTACAGTTTATGAGATCTTTTTTTTTTTTTTTTGCTTTTTGGAGGGGGGAAGGTAGGGCAATTGGGGTTAAGAGACTTGCCAAGGTCACAAGCTAGTTTTGTGTTAAGTGTCTGAGGCTGGATTTGAACTCAGGTTCTCCTGACTCCAGGGTCAGTGCTCTATTCACTACACCACCTAGCTACCCCTTGATGAGATCTTACAGGACAATGAAGTTGTCCTAATAATGACCTTCCTGGGGGTATGGTGAAGAAGTCAGTCAGAGAAGATTCAAGGTAGCATAGCAATCAACTATCATTTTCTTCTGCAGTAAACTCCTGCCCCTCCACTACCTGTCATGTGTCCCCTAGCCTGGAGGGGCCATCAGATGAGTGAGACCAAGGCTGACTGTCCTTGACCTTTGCACAACACCAACCACCCTGTGGAGATGGTAAACAACCAAACTCATTCTGAACTTCTGGTTGAGAAGTGACTTGAAAGTCATAGGGAAAGCTGAGAACAAGAGGGACTAAAAATGGAAACTGGGAGAGGTTCTACCAAGCAAAACAGTAAAAATGATCTGAAGTCATCCCAGACTGGAAAATGGAGCATACCAGGGAAAACATGCATAAACAGAAGAAAACACTGAATAAGATGAAAAAATTTGAGTTAATCCCAGACAAAAAGAGTAATTCTGCAAAAAGTACAAGCATAACATTGGAGAAGAATAAATTTCTTGACCATTAGGACTATAGGAACATCTAGAAGAAATGAAGCAAGGGATAAAAAATGAAATTAGAATTAAAAACAATTCTGAGGTTTCACTTTATACCCAGAGAACTAGCAAAGACAACAAAAGATGAAAATAATCAATCTTGGAGAAACTCTGGAAAAGCAGATACACTAATATGTGTGTGTGTGTGTGTGTGTATACACACACACACACACACACACACACACACACACATATATAAGTATTTTAAAACTATTTTATAAATATTTGTTCTTTCTCTTTTTCAGTCACCAAATTGAACAATAAAAAAAAAAGAAAACCCTCATAACAAATATGCATAGATCAGCAAAACAAATTCCCACATTATCCATGTCTCATTCTTCATTTTAAATCTGTCATTCCTCTGGCAGAAGGTAAGTGGTTTATTTCCTCTTCAATTTTCTGGAGTCATGGTTTATCAATTCACCAATCACAGTACTAAGGTCTTTCAAAGTTGTTTTTCTTTATAATATTGTTGCCATCGTAGAAATTGCTCCAGTTCTGCTCACTTTACTCTGTATTAGTCCATTGAGTTCTTCCCAATTTCTACTGAAACTGTTCATTTCATCCATTACATAGATATACCACAATTTGTTTATTCACTAATATGAGATCACTCCTTAGTTTCCAGTTTTCGGCTACTATAACAAAAAGCTGCTAGAAATATTTTTGTGGAAATAGATCATGTTCCTTTTTAAAAAATCTCTTTGGAAGAATAGGTCTCTTAGGAGCATAGATGGGTCAAAGGGTATATGGAAACTTTTGGGGCAAAGTTCCAAATTGCATGCTTTGTTTTTGTTTTTCAGCCCCTCCAGCAACTGTCATTTTCCTCTTTTGTCATCTTTATCAATTTTATGGGTGTAATATACAGCCTCAGAGCTGCTATAATTTTTGTTAATGTTGCTCGGTTGTTTTTAGTCATATCTGGCACCTTGTGACCCCATTTGGGGTTTTCTTGGCAAAAATACTGGAATAGGTTGTCATTTCCTTTTCTAGATCACTTTTACAGATGAGAAAATAGAGGCAGAGAGGGTTAAATGACTTGTCCAGAGTCACACAGCTAGTAAAATGTCTGAGGTCAGAACTGGAACTCAGGTCCTCATGACTCCAGGGTCTATCTACTGTGCCACTGCTATAATTTGCATTCCTTAGTTATTATTCAAAGTATATTTTTATATGGTTGTTGATAGATTGAATTTCTTTCTTTAAAAATTAGTCATATCAGCTAGGTGGCGCAGTGAGTAGAGTGCTGGCCCTGGAGTCAGAAGGACCTGAGTTCGGATCCGGCCTCAGACACTTAACCCACACAAACAAAAAACCTAGCCGTGTGACCTTGGGCAAGTTACTTAATCCCAATTGCCCTAAAAGGGGCGGCTAGGTGGCGCAGTGAGTAAGAGAGCCGGCCTCAGAGTTGGGATGACCTGAGATCAAATCCGGCCTCAGAAAATGAGCACCCACACATAAATAATGACTAGCCATGTAACCTTGAGCAAGTTACTTAACCCCAATTGCTTAAAAATAAAAAAAATTAAAAAAAAATTAGTCATATCCTTTGACTATTAATCTATTGGGGAATGGCTCTTAGTCTTAAAAAAACTTGAATCAGTTATCTTAGACATATCAGAGAGACCTACTGCAAAGACTTTTTGCACTTCTCCATTTAACTGCATTAGATTGTGTAAAACCTTTTAAATTTATGTAATCAAAATCATCTACTTTTTCTTGTGTAATCTTCTCTATCTCTTGTTTGGCCAGGAACTTATCTCCTCTCAACAGATCTGATAGATCTTTTTCTAGTTTTCTCTCATTTGTTTGTGATCTTTTTTTCCTAGGTCAGGTATCCATGTGAAGTTTATTTTTGTATAAGGTAAGAAGTGTTGATATACATCTAACTTCTTCTTAATATAGAAGTCCAGTTTTCCCAGTAGTTTTTGTCAAATAGTGAAATCTTATCCTAGTAACTGGGATCTTTGGGTTAATTGAATGCTGTACCATGCTTGTTTGGCTCTGTATATATGCTGTTTGTTCCTAATCTGTTATGATTGACCTCTCTATTTTTTAACCAGTACCAAATTATTTTTAATAATCATTGCTTTATAGTATAGTTTTTGATCTAGTACTGATGGACTGCCTTCCTTCCCACTTTCTTGTTTTTTTTTGTTTTTGTTTTTTTGCTTTTTGGAGGGCGATTGAGGTTAAGTAACTTGCCCAAGGTCACACGGCTAGGTTTTTGTTTGTGTGGGTTAAGTGTCTGAGGCCGGATCCGAACTCAGGTCCTTCTGACTCCAGGGCTGGCGCTCTACTCACTGCACCACCTAGCCGCCCCTTCCTTCCCACTTTCAAAAAAAAAAAAATAATACTCTTGAGATTCTTGACCTCTTCTCTAGATGATTATTGTTAAATCATACCATTAGCAGAATGTTACAATTTTGCTCCCTTTTTTGTTATACTTATTCTCTCAATTTCTCTTTCTTGTCTTATTGCTAGAGAAAACAATTCTGGTACTACGTTAAGGATTCAGGTTGTTTAGTATTTTTTCAGTTGTGTCTGACTCTTTGTGACCCAATTTGGGATTTTCTTGGCAAAGAGTGGTTTGCCATTCCCTTTTCCAGTTACATGAGACAAACAGGGTTACATGACTTGCCCAGGGTAACACAGTTAGTAAATGTCTTAGGCATATCAGAAGTCAGGAAGAAGAGCCTTCCTGATTTCAGGCCTGGCACTCTATCCACCTTGCCACCTAGTAGTCCTATACATTATATATTACATTAAGCAGTAATTAAATAGTAATCATGAAAATGGGAATTCTTACTTTACCCCTGATCTTATTAGAAAAACCTTTCACTTTTCTCCATAACATTATCAGTTAATCAACAAACATTTATTAGGCGTCTACTCTGTGCCAGGCACAATGCTAAGCACCAAAAATACAAAAAGAGGCAAAAGACAAGTTTCTGCCCTCAAGGAACTTACAATCTAAATGGAAACATAATGATTGCTCCTGGTTTTAGATAGATATTATCTATTATCTGAAGAAATATTCTGTTTATTCCAATGCTTTCTAGAGATTTTCACAGAAATGGGTGTTTTGTCAAAAACTTTTCATATTTTATTGACATAATTACATGGTTTTTGTTATTTATATTATTAATATAATTTATTATATTTGAAGTCTTCCGTATTTTGAACCAAACCTGAATTCCTGATATAAACCTGACTTGGCCATAGTATATAATCTTTCTAGTATGTTTTTGTAGACTATTTGCTAAAATTTTATTTTGCTATAAAATTTTATTAACATTTTAGCATTGCTATTCATTAAGGATATTGGACTACAGTTCTTTTTCTTTATTTTGTCTCACTTGTTTAGGCATCAAGAGCTTATTTGTAGGAGATTGGAGATTAGAAAGGCATCTTTTCCCCCTATTATTATAAACAGATTGTATGATCTTGGAATTAATTGTTGTTTGAATGTTTGACAGAATTTGTTTGTAAATTCATCTAGTTGTGGAGTTGTTTTTTTTTCTTTAGGAATTCATTTATGATAATTCTTTTTTCTGATATTGGGCTTTTAAATAATTTGCTTCTTTTATTAATCTAGGTACTTAATATTTTTTATAAATATTAATCTATTTTCTCTGTGTTAAAAGTTTTGTTAGAATAATATAAATTTAAATTAATCATATTATATAAAATAATGATATAAAATTAAATAAATAAAATAATAATATAAAATTAAATTAATTATATTATATAAAATAAAAATAAAATTCCTTTATTCCTTCTTCAATTTTTGTGAATTCTCCTTTTTCATTTTTAGTGTGAACAATTTGTACTTCCTGTTTGTTTTTAGGAATCAGATTAACTATTTATCTAACTTATTAGTTTTCTCAAAAACCAAATCCTAGGGGTGGCTAGGTGGCACAGTGAGTAGAGCGTCGGCCCTGGAGTCAGAGGGACCTGGGTTCGGATCTGGCCTCAGCCACTTAACGCACACACAAACAAAAAAACCTAGCCGTGTGACCTTGGGCAGGTTACTTAACCCCAATTGCCCTCCAAAAAACAAAAAACAAAAAACAAATCCTAGTTCAAATTATCAACTAAATTTTTATTTCAGTTTTATTGATGTTTTCTTTAACTTTTGGAATTTCTACTTTGTTTTTTTATTTGTTGTTTTTCAAGTTGTTTTTTTTTTAAGTTGCGTGACCAGTTCATTGATTTGTTCTTTCTCTATTTTGTTAATAAAAGATTTCAGAGATTATCCCCAAAGAAACGCTTTAGGGGCATCCATAAGTTGTGGTAAATTTTTTATTACTGTCATTTTCTTGATTGAAATTTTCTATTGTTTCTATAATTTGTACTTTGAACCACCAGTACTTTGGAATGATGTTATTCAGTCTCCATTTTTTTTAACTTCTTTCTTCAAAGACTCTTTGTTGAACACCATTTTATTACATTGTGATTAGCAAATCATGTATTTAGTATTTTTTACATTTTTGATGAGGTTTTTATTCCCCAAAATGTGGCCAATTTATGTAAAATTTCCATGTATAGATGAGAGGTTTGTGAATTTCTTTCTACTCCCATTAAGTAATCTCCAGAGAGATTATTTCTAATTTTTCTAAAGTTCCATTCAGGTCCTTAATTTTTCCCTAATTTCTCTTTTAGTATATTTGTCTAGATCTGAAAGGGATACATTGAAGTTTCCCACTATTACTGAAATAGGGAATTTTATTATTTCTCCCTAGAAGTCAATTAACTTCCTCTTTAACTATTTAGATACTATGCTATTAGGTGAATATACATTAAATATTGATATTGATTGTTTTCTATAGTTGCTTTAAGCATAATGTAATTGCCCTGCTTCTTTATTTTTATCATCTAGCTTTACCGTAGCTTTATCTGAAATCCTAATTGGAGTTTACTGAGTAGAAGGTTGATATGGTAGCTGAGTAGAGGATGTACTGTAATAGAAAGACCTATTTAAGGGCAATTGCAACAGAGTGCCTGAACTAGTATGGTGACTGTACTGGTGTAGAGAAGGAGACTTCTAGGAGAGATATGAAGGTAGAAATAAGATTTGAACATTGATTGGATATGTAAGGTAAGTACAAGTGAGGAGTAGGTACATGACTAGCAATACCCCTTCCAACACCAAGATTCTATGATTCTGCGACAAAAAATAGAATGTAGTCATTAAATAGTGCTTACATGAAGACCTAGAAGAGCGTGAGGTCCTTGGAAAGTTAAGGAGGAAGAGAACATCATTCTGAGCCATTTGGTGTGCTCAAATCCACCAAAGCCTTTCTAGACAGAAGGCTAAAAATATCGATTTGTAACAGTTCAAGAAGAAAAACTTCTGAGTGATAAGATGTTTTTAGGGAATGCCTTAGGAGGACTGGGTCATCCTCATCATCATCATTAACAAGAAGCATATTATCTATTGAAGTATCATGAGTAAAGAAAAGTATAATAACACCATGCCTATCCTGAACTCAGCTACGCTGAAGTCTTACCAAGTTGGATTTTAGCTGGGAGCTAGGACTAAGCAAAAAGGTTCTACTAAAATAGGGATGATGAAAAAATAAAAAAATAAAAAATAAATAAAATAGGGATGATGAATGTTGATGATGATGACGATAATGACAGCTAGCATTTATAAAATGCTTTAAGGCAGGTGGGGATGTGGCCTCTAGGCCACATGTGGCCTTCTAGGTCCTCAAGTGCAGCTCTTTGACTGAATCCAAACTTCACAGATCAAATTCCCTTAATAAAAGGATTAATAATTATTAATTATGATAATTAATAAAAGGTTCCCCACCTCTACTTTAAGATTTGCAAAACACTTTACAAAGATTGTCTCTCTTTTTTTATCCTCACAACAACCCTATGAGGTAGGCACTATTGTTATTCCCATTTTAAAGCTGAAGAAAGTGAGGCAGAAAGTGATTTGCCCAGGATCACATAGTTTGGCCATTTCTGATTTGAACTCAGGTTTTTCTGACTCCACATCCAACTCTCTATCCACTGTGAAATTCATTCCTTTTGTGTGTGTGAGACTCCCTCCTAGACCTTCCCACCAAGGACCAAATTTATTTTATTTGTAATTAGGACAAGTTTGATTAACTGCTAACAACAGTTTAGAAGCATCAAATCAGAAGGTAGGGAGGAGAGGGGAAGTTACTATAAGTAGGTATAGTGACAGAAGGAAGAAATGACAACAAAATTATGAAAAGTAAGTATAAGACAAAAATCAGACAAATACCCCCAGAGCATTAGTACAGTGCCTGGCTTATGGGAAGCACTTAATAAATACATGTTTATTGATTGATTTCATATAGGGGCAAGTGAACCTACAGACCTCAGTAGATCCCAGATCACCATACTACAGGGTACTGTTAATGTGCTTGAATCAAGGACAGGTTTTGTGTCATATATTCTGTTTATGAAAGTAGGACACACATAACAAATACATTTCAGAAAGATTTCTGTTTGAAATGCATGTGTCCCAAGAAGGCCAAAGTTCTCATTTCATACTAAAAGATTCATAGCAGAGGGGGGAAAAAACAAACCTTACCACATTAAAAAAAAATAGAGAATAGCTAAATAATCATGATTTGTGAATAAAATAAAACATTGTGCCAGGTCTCTGATTTGGTTGATATGGGAACTCCTGACATAGTGCATCACCACCTATAACCAGGTTATGACGCCTATAACTTCTTTTTTTGTTTGTTTTTTTGGAGGGCAGTTGGGGTTAAGTAACTTGCCCAAGGTCACACAGCTAGGTTTTTGTTTGTGTGTATGTTAAGTGTCTGAGGCCGGATCCAAACTCAGGTCCTTCTGACTCCAGGGCTGGAGCTCTACTCACTGCACCACCTAACTGCCCCTTATAACTTCTAATGATAGAGAATTGTCTGAGACTTGGGAGGATGTATGATTTGCTTTGGGTTGGACAGCTGATAAATGTCAGAGAAAGGATTTGAACCTGTCCACTTAAATCCAAGGCTAGCACCTCTATGATATAAATGAAAATAACACTGAATGATAATGAAATGGAGATTACATGAAATGATCAGTCTGTTTGTTGACTGATTAAAACCTATTTCCTCCCCCCTGGTGGTATTGTTCAGTCATTCCAGTTGTGTCCGTCTCTTCTTGACCCCTCCAGATAGGTCCATGGGGTTTTCTTGGCAAAGATAATGAGGTGGTTTGCCATTTCCTTCTCCAGAAGCAAACAGAGGTTAAATGACTTGCCCAAGGTCACACAGCTAGGATGTTTCTGAGGCTGGATTTGAGCTTTGACTCCAAGCCCGGTGCTCCATCAGTTGTGCCACCCAGGTCCCTCTTGGTAGAGAGGTGGTGTACTACAGGTGTGAAATGTGACTGGTTTGCCAGGTGCAATTACTGTATTAGAAGTTTCTGTTTACTTCTCTTTCTTTTTTTATGTTCTAAGGGAGAATACGATAGAGAATAGTCCCTGGGGAGCGCTCATGGTGGGGAAAGAGACTATATTAATCAAACATTCAAAATGTTTTTGGTTCTTTTACAAAGTAAATCCTTAGCTATTGGGGAAAATTAGCTCTGCAGACTGACTTATTTGTTCCCCAAGGATTTGAGAGAGCTAGATATATACTGTGTAAACCGCACTGTAGAAGCAGAGGCAGTGTAGTCAGTGGAATGAATGCTAGATTGGGAATCAGGAGGTCTGGGGATGGCTCCTAGCTCTTACACTTTCTAGCTCTGTGACTTTGGGCATACAGCTTTTGACCTTTATATGTATCTCTTTGAGCATCAGCTTTATCTGTTAAATGGGGAATATAGTACCTTCTTCACAAGATTGTTATGGGGAAAGTCCTTTATGAACTTTATGCAGAATGTGTTTGTGTGTGTGTGTACACAAAAGGTTTGTCTAAGTGCACACACTGAAATCACTACATAAATGCTAAATATCACCATAATCCATCCCACATCATGGGGGTTAGGGGCACAGTGCCTCCACAATCTGGAAAATCCACATAACATTTTTTGACTCTCCCTTCGTACCAGAGAAGCCGTCTGAATTATTATGGTATTAAAAGATAAAATATGGTGATATTATATAATACTATACATATATTTTATATATTTCTGACTTTCTAAACTTTTTCTGTGTCATCTGCTAGCCTTCACCTGTCACCTGTGGCTTCCACAAAACTCCCCCCAAATTCCCATTTAATTTCTTATGCCAGCCCCTGATACATGGAAACTGTGATGGGGAAAATCATGATGTGGAAGGGATAACTGTATTATTATTCTGTGAAACATGGTCCCTGTTTTCAAGGAAATTATACTCCATCAAGAGGGAAAATACATATAAAAATACAAATAATAATATAAAGCAGCCCATAGTCATTACCAAATTAGAGGTTAATAGATAATAAGCATAACAACACAGCCAGTCCATTTGTGCTAAGTGTCAGAGGCAGAACTGGGCTGGATAAATCTAAAGCTCTGACCTACACTGGGGAACATTTAGCCTGGAGAAGAGAAGACTTAGTGGAAAACATGATAGTTTTCTTTAAGTATCTGAAGGTCCTTCATGTGGGAGCAGGAATATGTTTATTTTACTTGTCTTCAGAGGACAGAACCAGAATCAGTGGTTGGAAGTCAGAAAGAAGCAAATTTAGGTTTGATGCATAGATAAACTTTCCAACAGTTAAAATTATCCCAAAGTACCACAGACAGCCATGGATTTCTTCTCACCAGAGGTCTTGGAGTGATGGCTGGATACTTGTTGGGCATTTTGTAAAGGAGATTCCCATTCAGATTGGATTAGATGCCTTCTGAGGTCCCTTATTACACAGAGATCCTATGAAATGTCATGATTTAATTTTAGCCATGCTTCTACCCTTGGTCACCACCCCAGCTGTGTCTTTACTCTTGAAGTGTGTTAGTTATAGAAATACTTAATTTCTTCGTGCCATCTTGGGGAGGGGGGCCAGTTGGGGCATTTTAGAACTCAAAATTTTATAAAAGCAAATGTTGAAAACTAAAAATAAATAAATAAAAAGAAATGCTTAATCTGTGATTAGAGGTATTTATTCAGTTTTATATAATCTTCTTCTGATATAATCCTGCTTCTGTGCACGTCTGGGCATTTTTGTGGAAGGATCCTCTGTGTTCTGTGTTGCAGAAAGAAGGAGACTCCTGATTGGTAGAGATCATACTGATAGCAGTGTGGTGTACTTATGTAAGAGACAGCAGTTTCAATGTAGAGGCTTCAGGGCAAGAGACTTCAGAAGGAGATTTTGGGGACACAAATGGAGAAAGGAACCTCCAGGGAAGCAATTAAGAGAAAGAAACTTGAATGGCAAACTGTAGCCCTTGGAGCCATGGGCATATCACATATCAGCAGTCCCATCACTTTCTTTGGCTTCCAGAGCTCAAGATTTCACAGTCTTCTATGAGTAGACCTCCCATGAATGAGATCTTTCTCTCTTCTCATGTGTCTCTGGACCATCCCTCTGAACTCTTTCACCTGGAAGTCTCTGCAATGAGCTGTTCCTTACACAGGAACATGGCATTGCACTAAGAATTCTTTCGTATCACCCTCCAGTAAGTCACACTAAGCACAGGACTGTCCCTCTGCAAAATAAACCCAGGCTTGGGTGGAAATGGGATTACACATACTTCCACAATGTGTTTCTAATTTCCTTGAAGACAAAGGTTGTGTTGGTATTTCCTCATTCCACTTGGCACCCAGTAAAAGTAGATCCTAAGTACTTAATTTTTTACTTTGGTGATGATTGCAATAGAGGAAAATTTTAACCCATCTTCACTTGTTGATGCTAGAGAATACCAGCTCAGACACTCAATCCAGAATCCATCTGTTGCTTTGGTATCCACCAGAGGCTTCAAATAGCAATTTCATGTTTCCTTGGCTGCAGGGAAGGCCCATCCCCCCTCATTCTGTATAGCAGACTGATGATATTACCTGTACTGTCAGCTGGCTAACAGAAATACTTATTCCATATATGTCCTTATATTTTTTCCTTAAAAGCAGACAATACTGGGTTTTTATATATGTGTAGGGGGTGGGGAGGAAATGGGTTGGGGCAGAACAAAAGGAGATAACAAGAAGGGAAAAATTTAATAGAGATTTTATTTACTGATGTTTTCCAACTACATGTGAACCCGTTGGATAATTTTCTTTAGTAATGAGACTATAGCCTAGTTCTTAATCTGAATGACTCACTTGCCATACCATAGGACTGTCCTCAAATATAAGCCATTTAGCACCAACCTGTCTAAATTTAATGACCATCTTAGTGGTCTTTGGTACTATGTATATTCCTTCCCTATGAGGCAAGTCACTTAATCCTGTTTATCTCCATTTCCTCATTTGTAAAATGAACTGGAGAAGGAAATGACAAACCTCCCCAGTATCTTTGCCAAGAAAACTTCAAATGGGGTCACAAAGAGTCAGACATGATTAAAAAATGACTGAACATTGCAATGATTGACATTTTTATAAAACTTAAAATGTTACAGCATATTTAATGTATATGATCTTCTCTGAGCTTCAAAACAATCCCAGGAAGTAGATATTACAAATACGATCATCCCCATTTTACATATGAGGAAATTGTGACTCAAAGGTTAAGCAACTCACCTATTATCACAATGTCTGTAAATACTGAAGAATGGATTTGAGCTCAGGTCTTTAAGAGGTCAGGTTCAGCACGCTATAATGCACCAGGCTGCCTCTGAATAGAATTTAGACTATATCCCTAAAAATATATTTTCAAGAAATTAAGCTTATCTCAAAGTTATTCCACATTCAAATGACTAAATCAGTACCCACAGAGACAATGGGTATAGGAGAGAATACACTGGACTGACCTTGAAATAAAAAGGCCTGGGTCTCTGATTTATAGCTGTTTAGACCATTCAAAACATGGTCATAGTCACTTCTTTGAAACTCATCTCAAAGATGGGGAAAACAATACTTGTTGTACCTACCTCATAGAGTTATTATGGGGGTCAAAGGAGAGAATGTGATTCATGAAGCATTATTCCAAGGCTTTTCTTTGTATTCCCTGCACTTAACACAGTGTCTGGCACATAGTAGGCATTTTAATGAATGCTTGTTGACTTGATTTGGAAGCTGACTTCAAAAATTTTAAGTAGGGGAATATGGAGGCATTCAGACATACTAAAAAAAATTAGTTGCATTGGAAAGAGTTGTTAGGAGAAAGAGGCAGTGTTTAGAAAAGAGGGAGAAGGTAGGTGCTGATTAGGACATGCTGTTTGGCCTTCATTTTCAAAGACATCACAGGGTGATATCTTGACTCATAGGTGAATTGAATTTAAGCGAGGCAGAGTTGAGTCATCAAAGTCCAGTAGCAAGGTAAAAGTTAAGATGATTGGTGATGGCCTGGAATGCAGTAGATGACCTTGGCACCTTCGATGTCCAGCCAGGCTCTAAATACTCCACAGCACTTGCTTCAGCTGCCTTAGTGGCTTTTGGAACAAATTGTTCTCATCCACTCATTCCACCAGGGGAAGTGTTCACATGCTTGGGGTAGACACCCCTCTAACTCACCATCAGGCTTAAGACCTGTCAGCTACCCTCGAAGTACTTTATAAACCTTAAAACACTATGTGAAAGTCAGTTATTATTATTCAAAAAGGAAAGGCAAGAAAAACTATGAATACTTAAATTATCCTACATTTCTGTACTTGGAAGTTTCCTCAAAAGACCTAGCCCTAAGATCCAAAGAGGCAATTAACCAATCATTTTGAGAGAGGCCCCAAAGCCTCTTTGTATGTATTCATTTTTGCCTACATCAACCGCTTTTAGAGCTTAACCATTTAAATAATTTTTCAGAAGAGTTTGGTAAGTATGAAGCATATTCGTGGTAATGGCCTTGTAAAGAAGTCTCTTCCAGGATCATAGATGACTATCTCACAAAGAGGTAGAGTGGAAAGAGCTCTAGATTTGGAATCAGAGTCAGATTTGAACTTGGGTTCAAATTCCTCCTCCCCCATGCTTACTTTCTATGTGACCTTTAGCAAGTGACTTAAATCACTTGACCACTGGGCAAGTCATTAATTTCCCATCTATTAAATGAGGAGCTTGGAATAGATGGTCTGCAAGGTCCCTTCTATTTTTGATCCTTTGAACTCATTTATTTGGTCCCTCAATTTTTGATCCTTTGAACTCATTTCCTTACAGTCTTAGAATTCTATGAAATGAGAGAATCACAAAAAATAGACTTTGTTTATGGAATATGCTTGTGATTCTCAAATAACATCCCCAAGGAGGAGAACTTCCTTCTTTTCCTTCCAAACAGTCCATGATTTCCTTTAAGGAACCTTCTCAGACTTGGCTGGAGGAGGAGATGGCCTCTTCCTGGTTTCAGTCAGATCACTACTGCATTACATTCTTTTATGAATATATATATATATATATATATATATATATATACATATATATATATATATATATATATATATTGCATATGTACACCCTATCTTCTCTTCTCCAAATTTCATTATAAGATCCTTACAAGGGAGTTTCTTGTATGTTCCCAGCAATCTGTAGCCCAAAAAATTTTTTTAATTTGATTCATTGTTATTTCACATTCAATCATATCACTTTAAGAGAGCCAAGAGGTTAGGTCAAATGAGTGAGGAATACAGGGAGATACATTGAAACATGGCTTGGCACATAGAGAGTTGACCCTCTTAGGAAGACCTCTGACACATAGGCTAAGCGACCCTGGGCAAATACGTTAACCCTTAGGCAACTCTCTAAGACCAAGTTATAGAAGCATTGGCAAAGGGAATTTCCTCATAGGAACTCCCTGAGTCAGTGAAATCATAGGTCTGGACCAAAGTAAAAGGGAACAACTTATTAGCAATTAGACTAATCCAAATATAGAATTGGCTGCTTTGGTAGATAAAAAATTCCCTCCGAGTCATTAAGTTAAAACTGAATAACCAAGGGGTCATCAGTGTCTCATAGAGGTCAATCCATGCTTTAATTATGGGTTGAATTAGATGATCTTTGAGGTTCCTTTCAACTAAAAAAGGCTATGATTCTGTCACACATATGTACCACTCTTTTGGGCAATCCCTCCAAACTTATACTTGCAGATTGGGCCCCCCCAGGAATAACTACTGTGGTTCTGTATTCCTAAAACCATAGCTCATGAGCCCCCACCAATGTGTTTACTTTCAACCTGAGCACACAAATCAAAGCAAAGACATTTATTGCAACTAAACACTCCTTCCACCCATACAAATGGAGTATATTCTTCCATAAATACACACTGAGTCAGTAGGAAGATTGGATGCCCATAGAGTTGACAAGTGGAGAGGTACCTACATGATGAATGTAAATTATTAAAGCAAGTTGTATCTACAGAATTACTGGTTGCCCTAATGTCTTCTTGGGATTTTCCTTATGGGACATAGCATCTCTACTGGCTAAGTCATTCCACTAGATGCCCTGGTCTTGGTCTTGAGTGAGAAATGTGGTCCAGATGCTTGGTTGTGGTGTCTCCAGTATATCCATCTTCAGGATCAGCTGAAATCTCAGTTTAGGGTATTGCTATGCACATTTGGGAAGAACATAAACTCATAATTGAGGACCACTTGGATTTAGCTCAGGGGTCTGCTACCCTAACCAGGACTCTAGCTCTAGGTCATGTACCCTCAACTCCTCTTGTCAACTCCATTCAATTAGACTCTCCAGTTAGCCTTCACTGGCTACTCCCATATGTTTCTTTTGCTAGATGCCAAAATCAATGGCAGGGGGAGGAGGGGTAAGGGAAAAATTTCCCT